>PVKU01002711.1:0-211939 GCA_004027475.1 Anoura caudifer
GTTTGCTTAGTTGGCTTTTGTTTTAGGTCTGGTTGTTAATACCTGTGAGTTTGCTGTCTTTTTACTGTTCATATTTTTTATCTTCTTTTTCTTAGGTAAGTCCCTTTAACATTTCATATAATAAGGGCTTGGTGATGATGAACTCCTTTAACTTGACCTTATCTGAGAAGCACTTTATCTGCCCTTCCATTCTAAATGAAAGTTTTGCTGGATAGAGCAATCTTGGATGTAGGTCCTTGACTTTCATGACTTGGAATACTTCTTTCCAGCCCCTTCTTGACTGTAAGGTTTCTTTTGAGAAATCAGCTGATAGTCTTATGAGAACTCTTTTGTAGATAACTGTCTCCTTTAGCTGCTTTTAAGATTCTCTCCTTATCTTTAATCTTGGGTAATGTGATTATGATGTACCTTGGGTGTGCTTCCTTGGGTCCAACTTCCTGATTACCAGTGTTTTGAACTCTGCATTTGTGATAGGTTGGCTATCTCTTCATCACTTAGTTGTATTTTTTTCTGGAGATTTGATCTGTTCTTTTATTGGGACAATATTTTTTTGTCTCGACAGCCAGTTACGTAGTAAGGGGCAGAGCCTTAGGTTTTTGCAAGGGTGGGGCAACCCACATTGCTGTGTTGTGGCACTGTATGTGGGGGAGGAGTCCAAGAGGGAACAATGCCACTTGCTTGGCTCTCCTCTGGCTTTCAGTCTCTTCCTCCACTGCCCACAAGCAAATTGGACCCTTCTGGTGTTGATTCCCAGGTGGGTGGTTTTTGTACATTCTAGGACCCTGTGGGTCTCTCCAACAAACTCTCCTGTGAGGCTGAGAGTTTCTCCCACCACCTCAACCCCCACAAGTGTTTTCAGTCAGAGGTTTGAGGCTTTATTTTCCCATGCTGGAACCCTGGGTTGCACAGTCTGTCTTCTCCCCAGTTATTCCTTCTGATTTATTTGCACACAAATGTGGGACCGCCTGTTCTGCCAGCCACTGCCTTGCCACAATTCCTCTCCACTCCAGCTGCTCATCTCTTACCCTCCTACCGGTTTGGATGAATGTTTCTTCTTTAACTCCTTGGTTGTTGGGCTTCCATACAGTTTGATTTTCTGGCAGTTCTATTTGGTTTTTGTTTTTAAATTTGTTGTTCTTCTTTTGGTTGTGTGAGGAGGCAAAGCATATCTACCTACGCCTCTCTTGGCCAAAAGTCAGAGGTTGTATATTTGGAATAGATATAATGGACAGCATAGCCTTCTAAGAGAATGCTGATCAAGTCTCTTATTTCTTAACATGCTACAATGAGTTTTGAAAAACTGTGCACATTTATTATTAGCATTAATTTGTTATGCTTTTATGTACACATTTGTGTATGCTTTAGAGAGTACATATGTGAGTGTATGCTGTCTTAACCATCCAGATTGAAGTCCTTTTATTAAATAAATGCCACATATTTTTTATAGAGAAGACTGCCTTCTAATAAGATCCATTTGGAACTTTATTGTTGTATCAGTCAGAATAGGCTAGGTTATGTTGTAGAAACAAATAACCCTTAAAAAGAAAAGATTATTTCTCTTAATGTTGCATGTACAACACAGATTGCGAGGGTGCTGTTTTTCATCTTAGCATCTCAGGAACCCAGAACTTTATGATTCAACCATCCTAACGAGGCTTCATGGTTCTCTACAGCAGGATGAAATAGAAGTAAAAATCCAGTTTACATTAAGTCTGACTATTAAATTATCTGCCTAGGTGTGACTCCTATCACTTCTGCTCTCTTTTCATTGGCAAAAGCAAGCAACATGGATTGATGATCGTAATGGGGGGCGGAGTGGGGCCCAAGCCCCTACTGGGCCAGGAAGGGGAGGTGAGCAGTGTAGTGTTTAACACAATCATGAACCTATGTTATACCAAATTTGACTCTTGATCAAAGAAGGCAAAGGTGAAAAGTTGGATTTCACTCATTTATTTATTCAATAAATCTTTATCAAGCACCTATAATTCACCAGACCCTGTACTCACTGCTAGAAGTGCAGCGGGGAGACAAGACAGAAATATCTGTTGCCCACAAAGAACTTGGGGGGGAAGTTACAACAAGTAAGTAGGTAATTAAAATTCAGAGTGAGACAAGCTATGACGGGAAAAGACAGTGTGCCTCGGAAGTACAGAGAACAGGAGTCAACAGTAATGAACGTTGCTACTGTTGCTGTCTCTCTGTGCTTCACAACTCAGTTTCTACTATTACTGTGGTGCCTTATGCCCTACTTTTAAATTATTCTAATTGGACCTAATCAGCAGTTGAGATATTTGTTGAGTACCTCCCATGTGTACCTTCCTTGGCACTGTTGTAACAGTTAAGAAACTTATGGAAGAGGGTGAATAATTGAATTAGAAGATTTTTCGACTCAGAGTATTTCAAATCTAATAGGAGGAATAAGATTATGTAAATAATTAATACAGTGAAGAATGTGGTTTTACCATGAGAGACAAATAGCCCAAATGTCAGTTTGTGATTGGAGAATAAATGCTGCATGTGGAATGAGTTTTAAGGTGGATTTGGTTGAATAAATGGGGTTTAGTGATCAAAGATGGAGCTTTAAGGTTTCCTTTCAAGTTTAAAGAAAGTGGTGCAAAGAAACAAAATTTAGAAGCTCCATATAGGCAGGGGCTGTGATTAGTTTATTCTATTCTTTATTACACACCCAGCATTAATCACATTGTCTAGCATGTCTCAGGTGAATGAATTAATGAGTAAATAGGAAAATTTGAGGTATGCTTAGTTAAGGAATGCAGACTAAGAGTTTCTCTGGTATCCCAAATGTGTTAAGGGGATTCAGTAATAAAGCTGGGGTCAAGTCAGGTTATGAATGTCTCTGAGCATTTGGGACTTTATTATTTCCTTACCCCCATGTTTATATAATACCAGAATATTTACACAGGCCTCACATACACATCAGCTCACACGATCCTAAAGCTGCCCCAGCAAGTGGCCAGGGCAGTAATTATTGCTCTAAGGAGAGACAACTATTAGAGAAACCAGGTCATTGTGACTGTCAGGAAACGGTGGGTCCAAGACTGAAGTGCAGTGCTTTGCATCCAAACCCAGTTTCTGTGTCCTTGTACTGCATCGCCCCTCTTTGCTGGGACCAGAACAGCACTTTTTGATGTGTGGGAGCAACAGAAATGACAATATCAGAGCTCCTTCTCATGAGGTGCAAGGTAAACAGAGAGAATGGGACTGGCAGCAAGAACGCCAGTGACAAGAACGTCGAATAACATTAAGAGAAGACTAAACTCCCATGGAGCAGTGAGCGGAGACTGGCTAGGGTTTCTTTTTAACAGAGATGGAAGGTTCTAAGATAAATTCCACTCAGCTAGCCCATGTCCTAGGACAGTGTTTCTCAGTCTTGACATCACTGGTATTTTGGGCCTTAAATTCTTTGCTTTGGAGGACATTCCTGTGTACTGCTGGCCATTTGGCAGGATCCCTGGCCTTTATCTGTTAAATGCAAGTAGCACACCTCCTCCCCCTCATTCTCCCCCATTGCGACAACCCCAGATGTCTCTGGACATTGCCAGTTCTCCCCTGGGAGGTAAAATGGCCTGTATTTGTGAACCAAAGACCTAGCCCGCCAATTTTGATTAGTTGCCAGAAAAGTAGTAGATCTTAAAGAACATATTGGACATTTAGTGGGAAAACACTAAAGAAGGAAATGCAGTTCTATATTATGGGTTTGTGTTTCATCCACTGACAGAGTGTTGCCACTTCCAGTGATACTAAGCCAAGCGTCTGATCAGCCAATTGTGTGACTGGCATTGCATTTTAAACAACAAGTTTTCATTTCATTCTAGTTTATGGTCATTTTATTCCATTGTTTTTATTCCACACCCAGCGTTCGAAGTGCATATAATCCTATTATGTCCTATTTCTTTATGGGAGCTTCTCAATAGGAGAGCACAGAGTAATAAAATTAAATAGATATCTTGGTTATTGTATTGGCCGTACACATTTCCTGACCTTGGCTGGATTTAAGAGAGCGGAGTGGGTGGTGAGATGGGAAGGGAGACAGTGGGTCACTGAAAAGAATAACAGAGATACTGAAGGGATGACACGAAGCAGGTCACCATGTTCTCAGACTGCAGGGAAGACTTTGAATAAAGTTGATGATGGAAAATAACCTGGGGTGAGAATTATGCCTTGAAAACTTACCAAGCTCTTCTCCCTCCAAAATTTCATAATACCACACAATAAAAAGTCCTACATGATGTTTTGCATTGGCTACAACAAATGTTGGTTTAGAGGAACTAAAAAAAAAAATTGCATGTTTTGTATACATACAAATATAAATAATACAATAATAAATATGAATATAACCATAAATATGTAGCAGAAATTGCACAGACATTTCAAATGCATTCCATGGGCAACACACCTTGTGCAAAGAAGAGCGGTGAGAGCAGCTTTCCTTCTTTTTGGCCTCACTTGGTGATGGAGCGCAATGGGCAGGTCCGAGCAAATCAAGGAGGCCTGAGTCATTGTTTGGGTTTTCCATGGAAACAAAAGCTCGTGGGAACTTGGCATAAAGTATAGGCCAGCTCTGTGGGCTTGTAGCTCTCTTTGAAGGTCACTAACACCGCTTCTAAGATGATTCCCTGGGAATCATCCAGTTTCCCTCCCAAAGGCTTTCTCCCTGTGCTTATCAACATTGCTTTGTGGAGAGTTTGGGGCAAAGTTCAAGCAGCCATTCACTCCAGTGTTAAGCCAATGTGAACGGGGAAAATTTTTGTGTGTGCATCCAAGCATCACTTGCCTTCCTGGAAGGGAGCCTGTGACAGCTGAAAAAAAGTCTTCACCGAGCGTTTTGAACTCTCACCAGGGTTGTGCAATAGAAAGGCAAGGCTTTAATATGAGTTGTCATGTCTGTCATCCCTTATCAGTAAGCAGGGGTTGCCCCTGCCTTTCTCAAAGTTCTAGGCTTAGAAATGAATTATTTGGCATTCCAGGTTCCATTTTTTACCCACCCAGGAAAGACTGTCACTACCTTTGTTAAAGAAAAAGTTTTTAAAATTTACAACATATTTTTAAAAACAACATCTTGTCCAGTTTAATTGTGAATGACTAAGGTGCAGCTGAATTTTCTTTGAAATAGTCTACATGTTCAAAGTGAAAGGTGAAGTAGTTGGCAATTTTGTTTTCTCAAAATCAGATGTTTGTCATACAGGAGGATATTTTGCCACATTCCAAGCAAGTCTAGTTTCACTTATTCCTACTTGAGACTTCAAAACTTTTTCTGTGGGATTTAAGGCTTTAGTCTGCTTTTATTTTTTTATTTTAATGCTGCAATAGAAGCTGACCAATTTTCCCTAATTGAAATAATATCTAATCCCTGGTAAATTCCTGGCACATAGCAAGTATTAAGTAAGTAGTGCTTTTAAAAATTGCTTTTACAGAGCATGCGTCCTTCTCTCAAGATAAGGATATAGTGACCCAAAAGCATCTGGGTGTTATTCAGCAGGAGAGAATCTAGGCCAGTTGACTGAGAGTTTTTCTTTAAATTGTACATGATCTGACATTCCCAAAATACCCTTGAAAGTTATATGAAGCCATGTACAATCTATTCTCAGTCCTCTGTGCCTAATGATTAGTATTGTACTTTAGATCGCTAGAGCTTGAGCAGGTCTTCAATGCCATGTCTCACTCTCTGTCTTCAGAGAGTGGGAAATAAAGTCTAAGGGGGTAGGAGAATGATGCACCCAAGCTCATACAGTCACCCACAGTGTAAGCCACTGGAAAATGTATCCATCATGGACTTCCCTCTCCTCCCTCTGTTTCTTGCTCACTCCCTTCTAGTGTTTCTTGGATCCCTTCCTCAGCAACTGCCTTCCCTTGAATCCTTGCGTCAGAGTCTGTTTCCGGGAGAGCCTCCTCTAAGATGGTTACTGACTTCCTAGAGCTCAAGTTCTAGTAAAGGAAACAGATAATGCACAATAAATCAAATAAATTAGGTGATTTATTGATACATAGTGATTTATTGATACATTGTATTAATTTACATAGTGAGAAGGATGAGATATTTGTGAGAGGAGATGGGCTGAGAGAGGTTCTGGTTAAAGTGGTGAGGCTCAGGCCACTGGGATGTGACAGTTGACCTGAAACCTGAAGGAGGGGAAGTGCTTAGGCATAAGAAGAGCCAAGAAGATGATCTTGGAAGAGGCAAGAAAAAGTGCAAAGTGAACAGAAACAGGAAAGAGACCACCGTGGCTGTTTATGAAATAGAGGGGTGAGGCCGCAGCATGCAGGACTCTACAGTGATAATTAAAAGTTTGTGCTAAATGCAACAAGAAAGCTTTAAAGGATGTTAAGCAGGGGAATGCAATAATCTGATTTATACTTGAAAATTATTACTCTGGCAACTCTGTGGAGAAGAGATTAGGGAATCAAGAATAGAGCTGGAATCAAATTAGAAGGCTGCTGCAAAAATCGAGGTGACAGATGATAGATGACTCTCAGCACCCAGATCAGCCATTGATAGGGAACATGATTAAATAGAATATCACCACAGAATACAATGCATCTATATGTACTTCAGTGGTTCTTAGCATTTGGGTGTTAAGAAGCCTTTGAAAGTCTAATGAAATCTGGGGACTTTCTAGAAAAAGCAAATATACACGGATACACAATTTTAAATTTGTGGTGGGGGGTTGGGAAGACATGAAGTCAGTTAATAAAACCTCAAATATTAAATAAATAATTTAAGATCCAATTTACTTATATTTTCAGGTGTACAACATGATTCAATATTTGTATATATTGCAAAATGATCATCCCAATAAGTCTAGGTATCATCCATCACCTTACATAGTTACAGTTATTTTGCTTATAGTGAGAACTTTTAAGATCTACTTTCTTAGCAACTTTCAAATACGCAATACAGTATTACTAACTGTAGTCACCACATTGTAGGTTACATTGCAGGACTTAATCATGTTACAATTGAAGCTTTTACCTTTGACCCCTTTCAATGATTTTGTTTAACCCTCCCAGCCCCCACCCCCACCCACCTCTGGCAACCACCAATCTGTTCTCTGTATCTTTGGGAATTTTTTTCTGTTTTCTTTTAAGATTACACATATCAGTGAGATGATATGGTATTTGTCTTTGTCTGGCATTTTTACTTAGTATAATATCTATACTATAATTTATAGTATAGATATAATTTACTGGTAATTACTAGTAATCTATAATTTACTTAGTATAATATCTATACTATACTGGAGGTCCATCCATGTTGTCACAAATAGCAAGGTTTCCTTCTTTTTTATAGCTGAATAATATTTCATGGTATACATCTATCACATTTTCTTTATCCATTCATCCATTGATGGGCACTTAGGTTGCTTCCATATCTTGGCTATTGTAAATAGTGCTGCAATAAACATGGGGATGCTTATCTTTTTGAGTTACCATTTTTATTTCCTTCAGGTAAATACCAGAATGGGAATTCTGGTATTCATGGTATTACCATGATAAACAAGTACCAAAGTAGAAATGGTTCAAACACAATAGTTCCTGCACTTGAATGAGAGTTGAAGGATAAAAAAACTCAGCTTTTTTGGACCTCAGTAGAATAACTCAGTTTCTACACTGTCAACACTCACTGGGAGAATTAGCAGAGAATTTCTCTGCTAACTTCAAGTCATAATATCCAAGTTTTATATAAGTGTTATCTTCATTCTGGATAAGTAAAGGGGAAAGCATGGGGTAGCACGCATGGGAAGTCTTGATGGGTCAGGCCCAGAAATGGTATCCATCACTCTGCCCACCATCCAGTGGCTATAATTCAATGATATGCCTGCAACTATCTGCAAGCAGGGCCAGTCACTGTAGTCTAGCTGTGAGCCTGGGAAACAGGAAAGAGGAGAATAAAGATTTCAGAGAGCAGCTAGCAGTTTTAGCTAAAATACACACATTTTTCTTTATATTTTTTACACTGGAGGTGTTCAGTGTTACTTGGAGAGCAGTATAATAAGTCACGTTGGAGTTTGGAGTTGGTCAGGAGGATTTCACGACTCTTTGCATTTCCACAACCAATTTAACTCAAAGCAAGCTCACTTCCTAGTCAGTGGGTATGGAACTTACATATAAAGGTTGTGTCTTTAAGTGAAAGATTACAATTAAATTGAAGTGGAAACTTGGCCCCAAGTACACTATTCAGTAGCCTGAGGCACTGGGATTCATTTGAAGCCATTATGACTCCTCTGATTTTGTGTCAGTTGGAAAAGGAGATGCATATGATTGGTGAAGCATCCATTGCACCCATTTCTCCTCCACTCCAATGACCAGTCTTTCTAGCTCTTTGTTTGAGGTAACAGGCAATTGGCTACACCATCAAGCACTGATTGAGTGTCTACTCTGAGCTCAACACTGTCCAGTTCACTCTTTCCTGCAACAAAGGCAGCTGAAAGCTCCTCTTTCATGTGTCTTTTAGGGAGTGGGTATGGCCATGAGAAATTGGAGGTAGAGTACATTTCTGTCCGTGAATCGTACTTTTCCATTTGCTTCCATTAGAATGTTAGAGATGATTTCTTGGGGGTGAAGGGTGGTAAGTCTTGCCTTCAAATGTAAAAAAATTACATCTGAGAACATAGCAAATTTTAATTTCTCCAGAGTTAAAAGGGAGGGAAGCTGATTTTTCTCCTGACATACTAAAATGATTTTTCTGTAACTTAAAAGAGAAAAAATCCAGAAATTGTATTCTCTGGAGATCAGAACCCTTCTAACAATCTTGTTTAGTGTGTGTGCAAGTCAACACCCACTGGGAAGATTGAATTTCTCCACATTGCCTATTTGTTGCTCCTTCCTCTGATTCTCTTGCTGGCATCATAAATATTCCTTTTCAGCTCCCGAAATTCTAGCTGTTTCCTTTGAGGAATGTTTGAAAAGCAATCTTTATAGCCACTTATTTTATTTAGTTTAAGTCCCATCTTAGAGTTGTTAATGTGATAACGTGCTATTTTTTAAAATACATTTCTCTTCTCTGGTCAGGAAAGATTGAACTTTCTTCAGCATACAATGGATTTAATTGGTTAATTTCATAATTTAGAATCCTTGTTGGTCTAGATTCCAAAAGGAGGAGTTCCTTTAAGCTCACTGAAACTACATTTACTTTTGAAGGAGCCCTTTATTTTGCAGTGAATAAAGTGTTTCTTATTAAACAGAATATAAAAGAATGTTTGGCAGGACTTGACTCCCAATGGCTGAAACATCACAGGAAATTGAGAAATTGTTTCTTTTTGGCCTTGTGAGAAAATTTTGCTGGTGAAATTTAGTGTTAAGGTTTTAAGACTACTGCTTAAATCCATCATGAAAGAGCTGCCAGACAAGGGGCAGCTTCTGGGGTAGGGAAGGGGGGCAAATGTATCAATGTGACCTTGCTAATCTGGTCCATTAAATTTTCCAAGTACTCTGAGGTACAGTCAAGAAGATTGTATTCTGTCTTACATAATAATTATGTTACTGTTAAAGAGAACTTACAATTTTTTTTTTTTTAACAATTCAGGCATGTTTGTCTTAAGTTAGCCTCAGTTGGATGCCCTTTCATTATTTTCCTGCAAAACAGGCCGTCTTATGTACCCAAACAAGAAATGTGTCCTAGGTACAGCATCTAGCTTCTGCTTTCCCATAAAACTATGAGTTCTTGAACTTGGGCAAGTCTACTCTGGGCATTAGACATGTGTATTGTTGTCCAAACATCTGTCCTCACGTAGACATCTTAATTTGGGATTTGTGCCTCACACCAAAGCTGTCAGTTTAAACTCCTAACCCTATTTCCCTCCTAAGTTCCTTGGAGACACTGTGGGCAACATCACCATATATCTCATTGTTCAAACCCCTAACCTTTGTTGTTTACTTCCCATACTCCTCTCATTTTGCAATCAATCACCATGTCCTGTTGATCCTCCTAAATAAGCCTAACAGCCATCTCCTTCTCTTCCCTGTCCTCCCCTCCCCAGAACCTGATTCAGGCCACAGTTTTCTCATGCCTTGCTTTCTCTAAAAAGCCTCCTTAACCAGTCTTGTGCCCTCTCATAATCCTGTTTGCACTCTGCAGCCCAAATGATTTTTCTAAAACTAATCTTGATCTTGTTACTGCCTAGCCTGAGATTTCTTTGGGGGGTGGTGGAGAGGAGTCACCTATAAAATGTAAACTCTTGGCCTGGCCCTTGTTTTGTTTCTCAGTTTCCACACATCAGCCCCTTGGCAGAGGCAGGACTGCCCATGCTAGCCATGACTGGATCACTACACTAAGAACGCCCCACCGCTTTTCCCCATTCTCAGCTGATTCCAACCTGTTGTCCAGAAGCCAGCCCCCACCCCTTAGAATTGGACAGATGCTTCTCCTTTGAGTCCCATACACCCTGGACATACTTCCAGGGTAGCTGATCTTTGATTGTAAACTCTTAGAAGGCGGGTCACACAGCTCATTTCTCTTTGAACTCTCTGCTATGCTGTTGAATAAATAAATGAGAATATATGACTACTTACAGTGCTTTTTTATATATAACATTGAATTCTGATTATAATGTTGTGAATTTTGGCTCTTTTTGGAAGAGCCACTCTTAGAGAATAAAAAAATAATCTTTAGCTTTGGCATCAGAAAGCTGAGTCATTATGAGTTGTGACCTTTGCTAAGTCTATCAGCCTCTCTGAGTCTCAATTCTTTGTCAATGAACAGAGGATAATATATTACAGGGTTTGGCCAAGAACCAAGGGAGAAGTGACTGAGGTGGGGGGAGGCACTTGGTGGATTATAATGACTGCACAAGTGTTATCTGCTTTATTTTGATTCTTTTTATAGTCTGCAGTTAGCCATGCCAAGCACCAGCTCAAGTACATGAGGTGTGAGTGGTTTCCTGCAGCACAGGTCAAGGGTGGGTATTTTCCAGATCTCTGTTCAGTTAGATGGAGACACACCAATGGAAGAATGGATGTAGGAAATGATTCACCCTTATCTTTCTCATTGGAAATACACTCCTACCCTCTCATACACTGTTAGTGACGGTAAACCGGATATAGTGGGAAAGCAATTTGATTACATGTGTTGAGAGCCTTAACAATATTCATCCTTTTGATCCAATGATTCTATCTCTAAGATTTACCCTGAGGAAATGATTTTTGAAAATGAGGATGGGAACACTTAAGATGTGTAAAGATGTTTCTTGCAGTTGTGTTTGTTATAATTAATGATTGAAAATAATCTGACCTGTGTACATCAGTGAGGGATGGCTATGTCCTTCAGTGGGTTTTCTGTAAGATAGAAATATTGTTTTGAAAAAATGTCCAGGTGGAAAAAGCAGTCTTAAGAATTCAATATACAGTTCAATCAAAACTATATAAATCAAACAAATGTAGAAAACAAAAAGTGATCGGTAGGAAAATACGCTGTGTTTTGGAAGGGATTGGTCGTAGTTAAGAAATCCATAGGCACAGCTCTGCCTTGAAAGACCCAGCAACCTGTGAATGAGATTCACTGTCTTCTGTGCAAAGGAATTTTTATTTGGCATTGGACAGAGGCCAGACCTTCATCCCGTCTCCTGCCTGTCTTCTAAACACTGGAAGAAAGCATTCACAGGAATATCAATTGGAAAAAAAAGAAAAAAATCAGCTTAGGGTTTGGAGAACAGAAGTTCTAGAATACCAGGGAAGGAAAGGCTAAATATACTTGAAAAAATAGTAATCATGACAACAATTTTGTAAGACATTTTTGAGTGTACAAATGGCTGCTTTCTATACATTCTTTCATTTAAATTGGCTCTTCTTCTACACAGCTTTTTATACTAATTTCTGTAAAAATCATTACAGATCTAAAAAAGCTCAGAAACACAGTTCCTTACTTGGGTTCCATTCCTTTATTGGCCTTGTATCCAGGGATTTCCCCGCTGGGCAGAATTCACTTTGGGCCCAGTGGAAACTATCTAGAAGAAAATAGTTGGGCCCAGGAAACAATAGACGTTTCATCATGGCTTTATTCACTGGAGGGCCTCAGAACATTTGGCAGGCCTTTCCTTACACGTGCCAGCGGAGCCTTGTGTTGTAAGAGGCACAGCTCGGCCTCGAGCTGCACCCCACCCCCACCCTCCGTCACACAGCAAGTCTAGTTGTGGAATCCGTGTAGGACTGATTCCTTTTTTTTCCTCTTGAATCCCCATCCAACCCAAGTGTCAGTTCTCCCACAGGATTTCACGGTCCTCTTTTACTGCCTGTCTCAGCTCCAGGAAAGATCTGCTTTCTCTTCTTATTTTCCTACATGGCTGAGGTTCAGAACCTTAGTGCATTTGTCAGATGCATTGTGTATTGTGTACTTCCTCCCTGCAACTTTTCCGTTAGACTCCATGCTTTGGGGAAAGAGAGAAACCGAGGGAGAAAGAAAACTGCTTAGAGCTTTTAACCCTGGGTTTTAGTCATTTTTCTTGAAGACGGGCTGCTGTCCCTTATCTGACTTGAACTTTCATGTTCTCAGGATGAGAAATAAATCTTTACACAGAAATCCAAGGGTTGGATGTTTTGAGAGGAAGTATCAGTCCTCAATGGAGATTTTCTAGGGAGTTGGAGTTATTTTACTAAGGACAGTGCTGAATTCCTCTCGTTTCTGCTTCCCTTTAGAAGTTTATTTTATGTTTTGTTGTGGTTTTCAGATTTCTCATGCTTTGGATTTGGGAAAGTAAAATCAAGACAAGGTGTTGGTAAGTAGTTACTCCTTCTTTGGATAAGTAACAAGCTTGTGTTAATTCAGATGAAACTACTTAGCCCTCTTCATACTTGTTGTCCCTTGAATCATTTTTCGTGTTCCTGGTTTCTGATTTGCTGAAGAAAGAGGCCTAGAATTCTTCCAGAAAAGGCATTATCATTGCTAATTGAGTTAAGTTATGATTCTGTATTTTCAAAATTTACTTGTTTTTACCCAATGGGGACATGTCAACTGTCAACTAGTTCTAGGTTACTGATGCATTTTTAAGAAGGTTAAGGCAATAAAATACAGCTGTACTACAGGTCAATGCACAGCAAAGTTGGCTGAATATTCTAGTCTGGAAAAACTTGGTTCTTAGCTTCCTCTCATTGATCACAATGCAATACATTTCTGAATTGGTAAATCAGCTGTTTGTTTATAGCTATTTCTCTTCCAAAACAAGACTAACATCCAGACACTGTGATTTGTGCTTGATTGCATTTTATTCCTTGCTGTTGTGTTGACAATTGAAAAGCAGAGCTTGTAGCTACCAAGTGAGTGCAGATAATGTACATCATCTCTAGGACTGAAATCAGATGTAATCTCTCAGGATCTCCAATTTGTTCAGTATTTTCTGTGGGTGTAGGGACAATGAACAGGAATTGTTCAGAAGGCATGAAAACACAGACTTTTTTCCATTTTGCACACACATTTTCAAGATCCTAGCCATCGTAGGTATCTGTTGGTTAGTACCTGATTTGGTTGCAAAGTTGACTGTAGGTAAAATTGCTCAGAGAGCTGTGTCAGTGTCATGGAGCCTTTCAGTTCCGAGCCAACCATCCACCCCGTGTGTATTCATCCGTCCACATGAGGAACCCTGTTTCATTTCCCTTTTTGAACTT
Source organism: Anoura caudifer (assembly GCA_004027475.1). NCBI lineage: Eukaryota > Metazoa > Chordata > Mammalia > Chiroptera > Phyllostomidae > Anoura > Anoura caudifer. The sequence goes on from PVKU01002711.1 coordinate 13,615, forward strand.
GACATCAATCAGTTTGACCCTTAACTAGCCCCATGAATTCCAAGGGAAAAGCTTTTAACCAGCAAAGGAAAAATGAAGATGTGGTAAAGCTGGAACCTTAAGCTCAGCCACCTCAGGATTCATCAGAGATTCTGCAGGGCAGATTTCAGGTACAGCTGATCATAGTCATTTTGAGATACCAGGGAGTGTCTTGCTGGGCAATCTTGAAGGTGCCCTGTTTTATGGCTTGCGCTGTGGGTATGTGTGTGTCATGCAGGCAGGAGGAATTGGGTGATAAACTTTCCCACAACAGTGCTGTGGGATGGGGTCTTCTCTCCACTAAATAGCAAATCACTGCAACCACTAAAACATTGCTCAGGCCAGTTTGCTCTGCAGAGAGGTGCTGGTGCCTGGGAAGTTTCAGTCACAGGACTTCACCCTTTGAGGTCACAGCAGAAAGAATCCTTCAGCATTGTTCTTTCAGCTATAGTTCATCAGAGGTGCTGCTGCTTTGAAATGTTGGTTTTGTTATTCTGCAGGTACAGTGTGGCCAAAAGGTCAGGAGACGACTGCCATTGATGAACAGATAATTCATTATTGATAGTTCCCAAGAGAAGAGGGCAGCAACATCGCAGGGGAGTGCCAGGGGAAGCAGCTGGGTCAGTCAGGAGGCCGGGGGAGTGAGGGGAAAATGTGGATTAGGGCCTTTACTGTGGTTTTCCCAGGAAGGACTGGGCGAGGCAGGATTAACAGGTTTAGGAGTGGTTGGTTTGAGGAACTTCAGTGGGCGCGGCATGTAGGAGCTGTCCCTGGTTGTCTGATACCTAGCTCTGGGGTAATCAGGCACATGGGGAATGTGCCTGGGGAATGATGGTTTGATAGGGGGTGTGGTTGGAGTGTAGATTATGGATTAGTTAGTTTGTATATGAAAGGTACACTCAAGGGTGAATTCTTCAGTATCTGTAGGAAGTGGGTAACCCTTGATGGGGCAGTCCCTCCAGAGTCACCAAGGCCTAAGACATTAAAGCATCAGAAGAGAGAAAATAAATGATATGCTTAATAAATGAAATAAATGATATGCTCAAGAACAATTATTTCTCCCATCACTTTGAAGGCGTTGTTGGTCCTGAGACATGACATTCCTTACCAGATGCCCTCCATTGATTTTTATTGCAGGAAAATAGGGTCTGTAAAGTCAGAGATGCAGGGCATATTACCCACCAGCTCTGAGAAAAGAAAAATGCCTCTTTGAACTGAGGCATATTAAAAAATAAGCTAAAAATGTTTCCAGGCATAACTCATATTTGTCAGCTCAGTAATTAGAACTCTCTACTCCAAACTCAGCAAATTGCACATACCCAGCAATTTAAAACTTCTTACTCATTTTATAAGACATTTTCTCAAGCCCTCATATGAAATTCTTATAACACTGTGATGTGCCCCTGACTCTTCTGTCTGTCTTTTCATCGTGTCTCCTCAAGCACGTGCACAGACACAAAATGACACATCGTGTGACATGCACAGACAGGCTGCTGTCAAATTATGTAGACATTCATTGTCCCCGCTGAGAGCTTTTCTTCCCCTGCCCAACTTTGCTGAGCTCCATTAGATCAAAATGTTCCTAGAAAAATGGGCTGAATTTCTGCAACCTTGCCAGCCACATCAATCTTCCAGGATCTGGAGCATCAATAATGAAGAAAACAGCACTAGAATTAATATTCCAATTGATAAATGGTTGAGGTTTGTATGTTGGTCAGATTTGTCAACAGCAACCTTCTGGCAAAGTGAAAAGGCTTTTGAAAAATTACCTCTGGTCCTTTATATCACTCCTATGCTTAAAAATTCACTCCCTGCCCCCACCCCTAAAAAGAGAGCCCATTTTCTTTAGATCTGTTACCTTTGAGTCTGGGGTTTCAATCAGGGAGGCCAGGGGAAGGAAAGGTGTCTTTTGGTGGAGGCAGAGAAGCAAAGAGCAAGCCTCTCAATTGAACTCTTTAAGTTAGAGCCCTGCTGTGTCTGTGACAGATGATTCAGAGTCTAGATTCCTGGAAGAATCTCAACATTGTCTTCTAGGTATCAACCTTCTCTGAAATGATGAAATGCTATGGGAATGTTGATAGTCTTATTCTGACTTGAGCTGGAAGAATCAGAGATGAAAGCAACTGGGATCAGTATGTTTCTAAATGTTGCAAGGGCTCCAGGAGCAAGTATCACTGGCCTCCTGACAGCATGTGGGCTATTTGAACATGACAATTCCTGTATCTCTGAGGGTAAATGCATTTAGCCTGGAATCTGTTGAGAAATGTGTGGCCTTAACTGCTTAGCAAGTTCAGGCAGTAGCCTACCTGGGTAACCCCAACAGAGGGGCAGCTGCACCAAGAACAGAGTGAGGGAGCCAGAGGGGGAAGGTTTTATTGACAAGAAGCAGAAACCTTAGCGTAACACATTTCAATTTTCCATCTCTGGGTTTAAGCTCTGGGTGATCCAACCCTGCCAGGAAGCAAATCATAAAACAGGGATGGTTAAGGATATTAGAAAGAACTTGTCTTTATTCTTGGCAGAATTTCCTCTCTTTGCTAATGCCAGTGATCTCGGCACAAGACGAGCACAACTGAGGAGATTGCCTTTGCTTTGAGTGTTCTGTGACTTCTAAATTGGCTGTGTGAGGACTTGTTTGCAGAATTAAGCCAGGGTGTATCATTAAAGGCATCTTAAATGCACATCCCCTTGAGAGAATGCTTTAAAAAATTACCTATAATAGCAGTTGGCTGCCTCCTGCATAGTTTGTTTAAGATTCAGCTAGCTGGAGAATGTCCAATTGTTATCACTATATACTGTGATAATCCACATATGAGGGGGAAAAAAGATCTTGAATTGGGAGATGGATTACTATGATATTTCAGAGGGGGTTTAAAAATGTATGACACAAAAGCTTTTGTTTTTAGAATTGTGGTGCATCTTGCTGAAATAGTTAAGTCTAAGGGAAAAGATAAAGAATGGATGGAGGTGCTGAAACATGCATCCTGGGGCTTGGATGAATACACATTCTCTTGCTCAGGAAATAGTGATTCAGACTTTCCCTAGTACACATTTGCCTTGGCTGTCTATTCAATTCTGCCTGTCATGGCCTTCCCTTTTTCTTTCCTCATTATTCTTTCCTTTTTATCTCCCTCTTGGCTTATGCTGCTAGTCCTAGCCAGTGAGTGGTTGCTTTCCATGGGACCCTGCACCCATTCAGTACACTGCAAAAACACATGTCATTAATATATCTAGGGAGCATTGTCTACTCTTTGTATATGAGTGATCACCATGAGCCACCAAGATCTTAATTGGTTTGAAGCTTTCATACAGACATTTTTCTTTGTGAATCTACTTTTGGTTGAAACAGTATGAGTTTAGTGGTCAACGGATAAATCATTCAGACCAAAGACACTAGGCCACATTTATGGGCATATGCATTCTTGAGACTGGACTAGAAAGTTAAAGTGTTATATGAAAAATTCTATGGTTACTGCTTTAGTATAATGACATCCATGGAATGACTCTGTAAATAAATAGGATTATGGCTAAAAGCAAAGCAGGTAAGTTACCATGGGATTGAGCCATTATGTTGTAGGCAAAAGTGGTGCAGCTAAGGACAGAGTATACAGAGAGAGGAACAGAGGAATTGCACAGCCCAATGTAATCCTAGGCCACCAGTTGTAAGCTCATTTAGTAATACCATAGCAATTCATACTCGTGAAGCACACTTAAATTTACAACACATTCTCATAGCAGTAGTCTCATAAAATAACAAGTAGATATCATTTTAGAAATGTAAGTGAATGCAGAGGTAAAAAGAAAGTAAGTGTCTTGTCCAAAGAATAGAGAAAGAAACTCAGATCTTTGAGCGTCTAGTATATCAGGATCTTAGATCGATGCTGGGAGTTTCAATGAGCAAGTGTTCTAAAGATGCTCAGAGAACAGAGAGGAAGCCTGCATATTAAATTACAGAAGCAGGAAGTACAGCAGGAAGAACACTGGCACGTTGCTGGTGGGAATATAAAATGGTGATGCCACTTTGGGAAACAGTTTGGCAGTTCTTCAAAAAGTTAAACAGACCAAGCAAGTCCACCCTCTAAAATAAAAACATGTATGTCTACACAAAATCTTGTACATGAATCCTCATAGCAGCATTATTCATTATAGCCCAAAAGTTGAAACAACTCAAATTTTCATCAGTTGGTGAACGGATGAACAAAATGTGATATATCTGTACATGAAATATTATTTGGCAGTAAAAAGGAATAAAGTAATGACACATGCTACAATATGAATGAACCTAAAAATATTATACTAAGTGAAAAAAGTCAGTCCCAAAAGATCATGTATTATGATTCCACTTATATGACATTTTCAGAATAGGTAAATTCATAGAGATAGAAAGTAAATTTATGGATGCTTAGGGCTGGGAGTGGGAAGAATGGAGAATGACGGCTATTTGAAATGATGAAAATGTCCTAAAATAAGATTATATTGATGGTTGCATGACTCTGTGAATATACTAAAACTCTTTGAATTATACATTTTACGTGGGTGAATGTTATATATGTGAGTTACAAAGACATTAAAACATTACAGAGCAGTGTGTATTTTTCCCAACTCCAGGCCCAGCTTCTGTTATCAGCAATGATGACGACTCTGCCAGCCCACTTCACCACATCTCCAATGGGAGTAATACCCCATCGTCTTCAGAAGGCGGCCCTGATGCCGTCATCATTGGAATGACCAAGATCCCTGTCATTGAAAATCCCCAGTACTTTGGCATCACCAACAGTCAGCTCAAGCCAGACACATGTAAGTACAGCTGTTTATACTTATCGGCCCATTTGCTGCATAGCTGTATCTACAAGCATGCTTATCAGAGTCCTTGACAAAGTTGACTCAAGGAAGGAGGGTAGTGAAATGTCAGGATTCTTGGGGCTTTGGGACCATGGAATAGATTCTTTACTTTGTTGCTTATGGAATCCTCAGGGTGTGTCTCCTGCTGAGCTTGGAACTGTGGGCAGTTACTGGCTTCTCTTGTAATTCATTTTCCAAAAACGATTTGTCAGCATGAAGTTGGAATCAAGGCCTGCTTATCTTGAAAAAGCTAGAGAAAGAAACCAGAAATATCATTAGAATGCACATATATCAGTTACTGAAAGACAAGCAATTGGTGAGATTTAAATTTGGTCTATTGAAAATCATTAAAATATACACTCTAGGTAGTCAGAAAGTGCTATGTTGTGCACAGGTGGTATCAATTCTGATAGTTCTGTGTTCTTTGTTTAATCCTAGTTCTCAGCATTAAACTTGTGATTCCATGATAGCAAAGAAAATGTTAAGTATGCTGACATATTTTTCAAAACCAAATTAGCCCATTAGCCTCTGTTGAAAGCTTGAAATTTTTTTCAGAGACTCTTACCCTATTTTTTTTTTTTTTTGGAGCCATTGCTCCAATATAAACAATGGAGCACAACCTTAAGGACAACAAAAAATAAACTCACAATGGACAAATAGACCTTATACCATTGGAACTCCAGGAATTCCCTTACACATGAATAAGGAACTATGAAGGTAGCCAATATCCCAGGGTTCTCTGGCACTGAATAATGGTTACCTTATGTTTATTTGCATATTTTCACTCCATCTTAAATGTTGTTGTCCTGCACTGCCTCAGAAGTAAGGTAGAACTATTACAAGGTTAGCATTTGGAGACTTTTTCCTGAGACTCTTCATGGGATAAGGAGGCTTAGTAATGAGCATCAGATTGGTTCACATATGAGGAAACACATGTTATTTTCTACTATTTATTCAAATTTACCTCAAGATATTATCATAGTGGATTTCAGTTTAGTTGTTAGGAAGAACAGAACTATAAGTTTGTAATATGTAAGACTGGACCCCACCATAGATTTCAGTTGAATATGTAATATGACAAGATAAACAGAATAGCAGATGTGAAGACTATTGAGCTTCTTGAAATAAAGTGTATTAATTGAAATCAAGGTATTTTTAATTCTAACCTTGTCATTGTGGTGTGAACAAGATATTTCTTAAAGATGTGTATTCTTTGTAGAGATAAGCATCCTCTAAAGGTCTTTGAAATACCCTGCATGCAGAGCAGTCAAATATTGAGTTAGGCAAAGCAGGCTATTATGATGGGAGAATCTGCATCATTTTGATTGTTCTCCCTAGGAACAGAGTACTTTGACACTCCTGTCACCACCAGTATCAAGCTCAGTAAGCCTGAGGCTGTATTATAATTGAGGTTGACTAAAATCAACCTGTCCTCGAGAGTTTGCTCTCCTTTGTTGATGGAAGAAACATAAAGCTGAATAATCAAGCAGATAGCATCTGCTCAACAAGTCCAATAAAAGAAAATAAATACATGAGCAAGAAAGCCAGTAAACAAACAAATGAATGAGATCCTATAGAGGAAAGTGTACTATGTAGATGCTAAGTCTGTGGTTCTATCTAGAGGTACTTTCTTCCCTTAGGACTCCCACAAGAAACTTTCCACAGGTCATTTCCTTAACCTAGAGTACATGGAGATTTTTGTAAAGGTTTCAAATTACACATTTTTATTGTTTTGTAGGAGTCTTGGTTTTGTGGCTTAGCCACTTTATACCACCTGCATTTAGAAGGAATTGCAAAAGATTGAAGGAGACCTGCAGCCTCTCTCAGCTTCTGTCCTCTACCCGAGGGATCCAGACCATTGATTCTCCATTTGATGGTTTCTTCCTTGGACAGTTGTCCAGGGCCCTTCACCCAGCCATCCTTACTTAGCTCAGTATTTTCTGTCACTCAGTATCCTTTAGCAGAAGAAATTTTTTTTCTTGTAGGCTTCAAGTCATATACTCTTTCATGATTTGAAGAACATTTACAATCATACATCTTTCATGAATGCTTTTTTAAAGAAATGAGAATGAAGAAGGAATTTACTTCTCTCCTTACCTTTAACCTTTCTTAAATGTTATTCTTTACCTCCTAATTTTTCCCTTTATTTTCAATGTATCTGTTGCCTTTGGTTAAGAGTATGCCCACTCTCGCGTGTGTGTTTCTGTAGTCTTGTTTATGTCCGACTGTAAGCTCCTGGAAGGCAGAAACTATATCTGCTGAATTATTCCTTCATAGCATGAGGCATGAGGTACTTTTGATGTTGGCCAGATGTTGACCAGATGTGGATATATATTACTGAAATATTAATTACTAACATACTTGTAACATGTAAAGATGACCATAGCCTTTTTCATTGGCTTTATTCCTATTAAACTTGCCTACCTAATAGTTTATTTCTTTGACATGTTTTCAATAATATACTAACCAATTTAAACAGATTTAAATAACAATTTTAGCAGGAAAAATCTTTTAACAAAAATTCCAATCTTTGAACATCCTGATTGTAGTCATTAAGAAATTAAAATATTTCAAAATGCATAGATCTTACATACAGAGAGATCTGTTGCTATAGGCCTATACAACTTTGGGAGATTAGTTTTTAATTAAGTGATTCCAACTGAATATTTCTACAACTAACCTCTAAAGAACCTTTAGGGAAGGAATCTTCAAGAATTTGGATAGGTTTCATCTGGAAAACAAATTTAAGGCCATCTCAGAAAAAGTTTAGAACTTTTCCCACATGCTTAAAGCAAAATTTCTCCTGAACAGTACACCACCTACCTCTGGACCTGTCAGAGGCTTAGGCCACAAGCCAGCATATTTACTTCTCTTTTCTAAATCTTCCTGGCTACCCACAGATGTTGGCTTTCAAATAGCTGTCTGATCTTACTAAGAAAGAGTGGTCTCCATTTCATTTTACTGAATTTTAGGAATCTAATGTAGCAAAGTTCAATTCATTAAATATTTACTGACTACCCATAATACTTCTATAGTGCTAGGAACTGCAGATTTTGTGATAATGATAGCATGTGTGTTCCTTGCCTTCAGGGGGTCTTGCAGGAGAGGCCAATGGTTAAAGATATCATCCTATAATTACAATGTACTGTAATAAGATAGCTTAGAGGAAGGGTCCTAAATTCCAATTACCTACAAGATTATGCAGGTCAATATGAGAAGCAGGCCAGATCAGAAATATGATATGGCATTTTGATGGCTGTGCTGAAACAGGGTCAGGTATTACTAGATACTCTAATTTTTCTAGTGAGAACAGGCATTTATTAAAATATTTTACGTGAAATTCCCAAGATTTAAAATGCTGGGTAGGAACAATAAAAGACACCAGATTGAGTCAGGTTACTTTATTTTATAGACAATGCTCAGAAGTGGCTTTTCAAAAATTAATCAGCCTCCAAACTTATGTAACTCTGTCTTCAAAACAAAACAAAAACAAATTAAAAAAAAGAGCAAAACCAGACTCCTTTAAATGATATGTAAGATCATTTAAGTGAAGGATGTTAATACATTATATCCCCAGAATTCATTTTTTACTATCAGGAGCTATGTCAGGTTTTCATTTACCAAGTCTAGAGATGGTTTGCAGGATTTTAGAGAAATCTGAACAGGGCTGAATTGCTCCCGAGCGCTTTCCAATAGCAAGTCTGTCTACTTTATTGCAGGGCCCAGAGGTTCCCCCAAGACCGCCTGATAATAATTTGGTATTTGGAGGCTCCTGTGTCACTGCAGGAACTAAAGGAGGCTAAATCCATGCCTGATGGAGGAGAAGAGTTCTATGGTTATCTGCAAATTCTGGCCAGACAACATCTTGACGTCACTCCTTAGCTTCCATAACCTAGCCAAGCAAGAAGTTACCTTCCAAAGAGAAAGCAGTGTGCTCTAATGACTAAACCCTCAGAGTGCTATGCCACTTTAACTATAGACCCATCTCCTCGATCAATCAGGATGGCAAGATGGAGCTGAGGAGCTCAGCAACATCAAGTCTGGAGTTGGTCTTTAATTCAACTAGTCTGTATAGACGTGTCTGAAAACCACACCATCTGACAGTGCGGGGTAGTTTCCCAATAGGATTTACAAACTCGGCTCAAGGGCAGCTGTGCTGCTATTCTCTCCTTGACTGCTGAGAACATTTTTGCCAGGCAGGGTACAAAGGGAGCTGGAAAAAAAAAAAAGGAGGAAATAAAAAAAACACTAACCAGCAAAACCCCCAAGTCATCAATCTTGGGTTCTCTTGAAGGATGGGAATGTGTTATAGCTTCCCCTGCAGGAAAAGCAAATGCCATAGACCTACTGTCATTCTTAAAACTGTGTCTTTCCTGAAAAAATCTTGTAAATTAGCTAGGGTTTTAGGCCCAGGGCCTACATTAAATGAGAATTGTCTTTAAATATGTACTGTGTGTGTTCTCACTGAGCATGCCCTCTATGGATATCTAGGATGAGTAACTCCCTGGGGCAGATGCATATAAAGAATTGTGACTTTCCTCCCTTCAATTCCATTTCCAATGAAGTGGATCTTTACTGATTTCCTGCAGAATGTGCCATACTTCTCCAGTTATTATAGTTCATGTGGTGTATGTGTATGTGGTACGTGTGCACACATGTGTTTTTCTATTGGTTACATGCTTATTATCCAATTATGTACATAAGCACAGATTCATAGACCAGCTAATAATAATGAAATACAATGTAATAAAGGGAAGGAGTGCTTTAAAAGTAGTAGAAAAGATCACACAGGGCCCTCCTGTTCCCCTTAACTGTCATACCTACACCATCATTGTGTTACCAACAAGGGGAGGGAAAGGAGGCTATATTTTTCACAGAATTGCAGAGGTTTTGAACATGTTTGTAATGTTACTTTGAGTACCCATGAGCAAAAATTCTGAATTATGTCAAGGGCCCTAGGAGCTCATTAGATGAAAGGGTGAGGACAAAGAGAGTTACCTGAGGTTATCTCCAAACTTGAGTGCACTCTGTGCCTATGGTCCATTTTGATGGTCAGGGGTAGAATTTACAAACATGTAGAAACCATTGCTTTAGCACTTATCTCTGTCCTTTGCCTCTTAATTTCATCTTTCAAAAATATATTTTCTTCTTAGCATTTAATTGGCCAAATAATAGCTGCTTTGGGAACTGTTTATATCCCTTTGAAGGCCATGCCTGCACTTTGAAAATAAGCTAAGTCCATTCTTCTCAACATGAGTGTTAGGACAGAGAGAATGCAGTTATTTTAGGATCCTTAGAAATTGCTTCATTTATGGCACACTGGCTTGGCAATTCACCCCTTGGGAGTCTTCATGGCACGTTGCTCAAATTCCGTAGGTCCCAGTTCAGTTCTCTCTCTGTCTTGGTGCCACAGTCCCCCACCACTAGCTATGACAGCTTGATATTATATTCTCTTTTCAACTCCAGAGGAGATGGTAAGAACCTACCAAATAATGCTTTAAAAAGCAACTTGAGTTCTCTAGAAGAAAGGAAATGAATACATGCTGTATAATTACACTTACAATGTAAGTCGTGTTATAAACTCCACTGAGGTGAAGACTTGTTAGCAAACCAGTTTCAATCAAATTTGCAAGAAGTAAAAGAGATACCACTTTATTAGAATTTGACCACTGGGTGTTATTATTTGTTTTCAAAAAAGAAATACCACCCAATTAGAGGATACCTAGATCCATAGAGAAAACACTTCTATCCCACAGGTAAGAGCTGAAAAGGAAAAACAATTACAGATTTAGGTCAAGGAGACTCTCATAGTGATATTCGGAAAGCTGTTTTTCCACATCATCAGCCAGCCAAGATGGAATTATGTAGCCCCCTCACATCAAACATTTCAGTCCAATTTCACCAAATCATCAGTGTTGTGCTGGAAGCATGCCAGCAGACACAGGATCCTAATGTGTTTGTTTGGGGTGTTTCCTAAGGCCCAGCTCAACTGGAGAGTGGGTACCAGCAGGATAAATCTAATCAAGTCACACCCCCATTTTGGTTTCCAGTTGGTCACTCTTGCATGTACCAGCAGATTGTGGACCAGGGCCAGCTCAGCAAACACAAACACAGAGGAACCTGTGTGTTCCCTCTGAACACTGAGGGTTCAACTGAGTGTTCCCTATGGTTAAGTTGAGATGGCACAATGGGAGTTTCTCTTGGATGTGACACTCAATCCTTGATGCTGGCTGTTGTAACAGATGCAGATTTTCTCCTTGGAAAGTGCATGTTTTCTCTCTCTTTACTGATTCTGCCAGCCTGGGAGGGTAACCCACCATCGTTGGATTCTTCTCGGATTATTCATCATGCCATCTCTCCTTAGAAAGACACAATCTTGCTGCCCTTTATCCTCAGTGATATGGTAGTCATACTTCTTTTGTTTGTTTGTTTTTCTATTTTAGTGTTGCTTTTTTTTCTTGGTAGTTGTTTCTTCTCTTGAAAGGCAGGTAAGGCAGATTTGTTCCACACCATGGACAAGAAAAACATGGAGAAAGAACTAGTTAGTTCCACTTGATAGCCACACACAAAGGCAATCTGGCTCCTCGGGCTCAGTCCCTCAGTGGGAGTAAGAGCTGCCTTCTGAAGGGAGCCCACAGTGGTACTGAGTCCATGCTGCCCTCTGTCTGGCTTGATCCCTTCCTCTGAGAAAATGCTTCATGAGGCCAATGCTTCATGGCCTATAGGAAAAGGGAATGTCAGCAGTTCAGTGACCACCTGGACTGAGGAGGTTCCCAGGATATAAAACTTTCAATTTGAAAACTAGGACATTCTCAGCCAAACCACAATGGCTGTCCAGTCACCCAAGTTGGTAGAGACCTGACAGTTTCTGCCAATGAGACAGAATTAAGTCTTAATTGCTCCCAAATAAGATACTTTAAAATAAAAATAAATAATATAGGTTATGGTAGGAAATTTAGAAAACATGAGAAACAAAGGAAATAAAAACTCTCCTGTAATTCTAACAGATATAACTGCTAATACCATTTGTTTATACAGCTTTCTAGTCTTGCAAATGTCCTTTTAATCTCCTGTGATATAAAGTCTACCCATCTGTGCCCCAGCCTTTATTTGGACTTGGCTTTGTTCATATTTCTATGGCAATGGTTCATCTTGGGTGGATTGTGCTGGAAATTTCTATGGCAATGGTTCATCTTGGGTGGATTGTGCTGGAAAATTCAATTGTTCTGGGTATACTACTGCCAGTTTTGGATTTCATGCTTGCTTCATGGTCCATGGGTTAAGACAGAGCTGGGGGGCTGGACTGGCCACGTCAGGTCTGGTCTAGAGTGATCCTAAATCCATAGGAGCTCTGTTCACACATGGTGAACATCATGGAGAGGTGTGTGTTGTGAGCTGGGAAGACTCAGGAAGGAAGGGGCTCCCTGTTCTGCCAAGGCAAGCTGAGAGTCCTGGTTTAGGGTCAACACTCTTGATGACTCCAAATGTAGATCACTGCTCAAATGAAGCAGCTGGTCACTTTTTGTCTCCAAGTTCTTCACCCTGGCTAGCCAACTCTCTTCATGGAGCTCAGTGTCCTGTATCTTAAAGGGCCAGGGTAGTTACATGTAATATGTTTCCCACTAGTCAGAAATGTTTTTCTTCTACTTGGATCCCTGGGCTGTGCAAGGGCCTCTGATGACTTGGAATCTCTCCTTAGGCATTGAAAGTTGCCTAAACTTGATGGAGTTAGCTGCCCAATAACCTCTAGTTTTTTTCTGATGTCTTAGGCATCTAGGCCTAAACTGAGCTCCTGGCAAGGAGACCTCTCAGTAATACTCTACAGTAGTATGCCAGTGTTGGTATTTTGTACAATAATATCACACTTGACAGATTCTAAAAATGAGCTCAGAACAGGTAGATTCCTATGATTTATAAGAGATTAGATTTGTATAATTTTGAAACAAAGGGTGGGGGGAAGAATTCTAGAAAGAAACCAGTAATCTAATGCCTAGTTTTTGTATTATTCTTATCATTATTGTATAAGCTATGAATATACGTAGACATCAACGTTCTTTTTATCCTGTTGCTATTATTTAGCACATTTATTTAACCATGCCATTGATCTTCTGGGTCCATTAAAGTGGAACCCAAGCTCATTGTTAGATAATGATGGCATTTAGACCGAGTGCCATATTCCTAATGTTCCAACAAAGTGGTTGATATAGAAGGTCCAGGATAAAATCCTACACTCTAATTATATGAAAAGAGCTAGTCTCCATGTTAGGGAATGTCTTTACTGCAGGAGGCTACATGATATGTCTGCTTGTAAAATAAGGAGAATTGGCACCACTGACCAGCCACCTGGCTTATTTTCCTGCAAAAGTGATGGAGCTTCAGATTCATTTATACTCTCATGCCCAGTACTCATTACTCTAGAAAAGAGTTTACTTTTGCACGGGAGTTGGACTTCAGTCTGTTGCTAAAGAACAGAGAGAAATGAACTGGCGACCCAGGGACAGATCCCACATTCTTCCCTTCTGTTAATACAGTACCCCAATCAGCTGGACTAACTGGGTCCATGTCTCTATCCTAACCCATAAATATCAGTTGCTCCATTCAACTTGTTCTGCCATCCTTCCTGCTTTTCTCTGCTTGTAAGGTTCAGAAACCATGATGCTGATGATCACATTTCTTCCTAGTTTCTAGTTCCATTAGTGCTGTTTCCTGATACCCACAGAAGCAATTATGAATCCATATTGCTGCTTGACCGTTATTTAGTGAGGGTCATTTTCTTCTTTCCCAAGTGCTGTTACTTTTAGGGTATTTCTTCCCTCTTAAAAGCTTTGTTTTGGACTGATGGTAACATTCCTCTAGTTACACATAAGGTTTTAGTTTTCCTTGAGCCCTATGTAGGCCTTTATCAACACTAGTTTTTGAAGAGGAAAGCCCTCGTTTTCTTAGTAAGATATTGGTGGTGGGGAGCTCCACCTTTGATTCCTTAACACTTGAGCTTTGGAGAGGGAGCCGATGACCAAGTAGCAAAAGGGATAAGCTTATCACCCACTTCCTAAATCCTGCTTCTCCTGTGGGATGATGTGTACTCTCTGCTATTTCCTGCACGTTACATCCCAGGTTTTAATTAAAGTGTGTGTTTGCTAGACTGGGGTCTAATAGCTGATACATGGGTACAGTCACTGGTGTGAACATCCCAGTGCTCTCTTTTGTTCTCTTAGAAGAGATCCACATTATTAAGTGCCATGCTTCTGTGTATGGGCCAAGCTATGAGATGGGTTATTGGGTTGTGGGTGAATTCAAGAGGTTCCCACATACTCTGCCCACTTTCAAAAAGGGGGACTTCTATGGGTGAGTATGGATGATGTTCCCCAAAGAGACCCTTCCCCTGCTAGGTGTGCAGTCTGGGTGTTGCAGAGATCCTCTCTCAGAGGTCTCTCTGCTTGCCTTCCGCTGCAGTCAACCAGCAACCAGCCTTCTACTGCTGGGCCTGTCTGCTGCCTTGCCACACTGGTCTCCGTGGTTCTGCCCTCTGATGGAGGTTCTGCCCTGTGATGCTGCACCGTGATCTAAAGGGGTGGGGGGAGGTAGGGAGGGGCCTCTGTGGACTGCTACACATTGCTAAACTTTATTTTCTTCTCATATTTGATACAAGAGAGTGGACCTAAAACATGACTTGCATTCTTTTACTGTGTTCAGAAACTCCAGGACTTGTCCACACATATCAATGTGATCACTGGAGCTTGGAATTCTTTATTATACAGACATGTTCATGAAAATAAGATCTGTTGTACTGGAATTTGTGATGTAGTTTATCCTTCAGAGACAAACGCGTATACCAATAAAGACAATAGTGTCAGATCTGTGGTCTGCTGCCTACTTTTGTCACCTACTAATTGTTCTTACATACTTGAGATTATAACTCAGTGTTGGGATTCCTAAAAGCACCACAAACACCCTCTAGAAGTTGTCACCATTTGTTCCCATTTGGCTCCTAAGCAGCCCCCTCAGCTTTTACGCAGGCCTCTCAGCACCCAGGCAGGACCAGGACTAGGGTAAGGTGGGCGAGGCCCTCCCTTAGGGTGTAGGACTTGAGGGACTGGGGGTGGGGTACCAAGAATCTCAGAAATCAAGATAAATAATATTTTAATGCAGTATTTTAAAATACAAAAATTAATGCAAAAACAATCTATGAAGAAAATAGCAAAATTTTAGATAAAGACAGGATCTGAGAGGACTGGGATAAAGTAAGTGGTGTCCTGACCCCTGGCAGGGTAAGAGCCTATAGTTATTTACAATTTTAATATTTTCACCATAGGTGTTTGCATTAATTTTTATTTTGAAAATATTGCCTTAAAATATCATGCATCTCAATTACTGAATTTGGGATGTTCCCTTAAATTTTGTGTACAAGGTGTGAACCTCACTCCCCCGACCCTAGCCAGGCCCTGGACACAGGCTTCTTGTGGCCTAGATTTTGTAAACCTCTAGTCATTGGAACTCTGTTTTGTATACATTAGCTACTGGACTGGTTGGCCTTCAGTCTTCCCTCCCTTCTTGCATTCCTGGCCTAATTGTGCTCCTTCACCCCACCCCATCTGCGCCTGGAGATACATTTCCCTGGCTCCCTTTTGCTCAGCCAGCCTCAGCAGCTCCAGCACTAACCATCCTATGCTCCCTGTTGAAATATCTGCAGAGACATGCATTCTCATCTGCCCACTGCAGTTTTAAATGTAACTCTCCAGAGAGAGGAAATAAACATGGCTGCGGGGAAAGAGAGAAAGAGAAAGATTTTTTTTTGCAGGTAAAAAGTTTATTTTAAATTTTACTGACATAAAAGATGTATAGTTAACAACTTACAAGTAATATTGACATATGCAACACATTTTATTATAAATCTCATATAGTCAGCTGATTATCCCAGGATACTTTAAATTGATTTTTGCTGAATTCTTGTATCTGCATCCAACCTATGTCTGCAATCCAACCATAGTCTTACAAAATCAGACTTCCAATAGATGCTTGATTACAATCTGATTCAGTAAAGAAGTTGCCCACATTGTGACATCATTGATGAATGAGTACAAAATCCAACATGAATGACACAATGCAGACATATATCAGAACTTTAATCATTTGTCAATGATGTGAGATATTCCTTTAGAGAGGAAGATAATAGTTTTCAAGTTACAGAAGATTTTCCTCCATTTTTTTTGTGCTATTTACAATGTAACAGCTACAAAGACAGCACAGTTTAAATTTAATCTAAGACTTTTTTTAAAGGTAAAAAAGTGAGGGTTGGAGGACCTTCTCAGTAAATTTGAGAAATGATCTAAAAAGAATTGGATATGCTAATAAACTATAAGTGAAATTCTTTTATAAAAATTCATTAGGTTTTCCTTTGTTTTCCCATACTTGCAGGGTTAGTGTCACACTTGCCAAATGAGAAATGTAATAGAGATTTTTAAGTGCCTCATTCTGACTCAGCCTGTTTCTTGATGTCACGAGCACCCTTTGTACCATGTGTGTTCTTTAGAATTTACACAACCAATATCTAACACCTTGTATGCTCCAGGCCCCATGAGTTCTATTTTCATATTTTTAAAAAATTAATTCTTATTAGTGCTGGAAGATGGTTATTATTAATTACTCTGTTTTGAAGTGGGGAAAGCTAAGGCTCAGAGAGGTTAGGAGGAAAAATAAACCTAAATTATACCCCAGCATGCAGGAAAGTTTCTGTTCAGGCCCAGATCAGCCTCCTGAAGTCTTGGGCTCTTTGTAGCTGTCTGCTACTGCTGACCTTTTCAAAAAATAATATCTAGCAATTTTCTAACTCTGGGAGAGAAATAGTAGTGTTCGCATTGCACCTTTCATGTGAGTTTATCAAGGTATGCTGAGTGTATTAACCTTCTAACATAAAAGCTGGAGAATGCCAGATGGTGGGCAGTGAACTTATTACTGGACAAGGAAGGAACCAGTGGTCGGTCGGCTGACCCAGAACTGGGGTTGGCACGGAGCCCACTGGGGCAGTCGTGAGGTTTCCTCAATGAAGGTATGGACAGAAATGCTCAGCAATCATGAATAATCAGCCCTCACTTTTACTTATTTTTTAACTTTGTGTTTTTAAATTTATTTTTCAATTACAGTGGACATAAAATATTATTTTCATTTTAGGTATACAACATAATGATTGGACATTTGTATTTGACTAATTAAAGTGCTGTAAAAATTCTACTTCTCCCCCCCACACCCCAACCAATTCTGAAAAGTTTGCTTTTTTTGTTTTATTTGAGGAAATCCTAGGTACAGCATTCAATATCATAGATTGCTAACTCTTCCTGAATGCCTTCACTACTCTGAGATTGTCCCATCACATTTCCTAGGGGAACTTGATATCCATCTTTCCAAAGACAGAATTCTAAGAGTGCTGAGTATTTTAAGAGAAATCTGAGGTGCACACATTTGCTGAGTTTTTTAGGTGATGATGTGAATGAAGGTTGAGGCGCTCGCCACACCTGTCTGAGTCACCCTGTTCCCCGGAGGCCAAGGGCACGCACGCAGAGCCAATAATGCCTGCCCGCCAGCCATTCTGCCAGCAACCAGTTTGGATGCCAGCCATGGGAACATTGTGTAGAACAGACAAGTCACTTTTCAAGCTCACCCTCTTTGACTCATTCTTTTGTTTTCCATGCAAAGGTCCATGTTTCCAAACTGACTAATTAAAAGGGGTCAAAATCCTTGTAGATCTTTAACCTTTAGGGAGTCTTGAAAAACATGAGTCTGCATTGATAAATGGCATTTCTTCCACAGGAAGAGCAAGCATCAGGACCTTCATAAGGTCAGGGGACATCGATGAGCTTATATTTTAAGCACCTACTTTATCACAGGTGTATATGCTTACACGGATTGATATGCATTACTAGTACCTCATACTAGTCTTTTAATAAGTAAAATAACATGTGTTTACCCCAAATGCCACATAGCAAGTCTTCATTGGGCTTTATGTACGTGGATGAATTAGAATGGTGAGATTAGCCAAAATGAACAAATTCTTTTCTGACCAAATGTGGATTCTCTTAATTATCTTGATAGCTTAGAAAAGACTAGAGTATGAATTATTCAATTGCAGTCCAAAGTCCATCATGACAAATAATGAATGATACAATCAACATGTTGTTTATTAGAGATTTCTGAACCCCCATGCACATATTAGCACAAAGCTGCAGAGCTTGGGCTGCCCTTTGGGGTTTGGGGAGATGCGGCCCAAGAACAGCTTAGAGAGACTAACTGGAATGAGACTTCAGAGAAAAGGGTGGAATTACTTCCAAAGAGAGAATTTGATGTGTTCTTTGTGTCCCTCAGAGTGGGGGTTGTGTATGTTTTGCTGTGTACCTGGGTTTATTTGCCAATATGGAAAGTTTTCCCAAAGAAATGAAATAAAACAAATCTCTGAGAAGACTATATGAAACCTTTAATAATGGACTCCAGCATGGGGCAGGGTAGAAGGGCTGGGTATGAAAGTTCAGATTAGGTTTAGCACACGTGATCATATATCTCCATTGGATGATGAATGAGCATAATCAGGAAGCTGCATCTTACTAGAGAATTCAGTGGCAATAGTCTTTGAATGTAGTCATTGAAAATCACAGATGGAAATACTTATTGACAATTTTCTAAGTTCCTAATCATGGGCTGTTCAATGGACAAATGTGCTTTGGACATTCGGCTCCTAAAACAGTGTACAGGACACTGTCAGTGTACAAGAGACAAGTTATAAATAACTGAATGAACAAATGAATGGACAGTTGTTTATTGTACTTGTAATATTACTATAGCTTTAGTGGGGAAATACACCTCTACTTCACTGACCATCAGGCATCAGGCTAACACGTTAAATTCCTCACTGGTTGTGGGAGGGGCAGAAGCTAGGCAACATTGCCATTTGAATTACATGGTATTTATCCCTATGGCCATGTCTGTACACTGTTGGGTTTAAAGCTTGTGTGTGTGTGCATGCGCTTCCCTTTCACCTCTTACATTGTTTATGTTTTAAGAATTCTGACTGCTTTTGTAAATTGGGTTTCAGGTATGCCAATGCTTTTTGTTGTATTGTGAAAGGATAATTTCTTTCGGAGACCTGATGTTGAAGTTCCATCAGGAGAAGAACTGGCAACAAGATAGGCATGTAAATGCTTCTGGAAAGAGCCTGCAAAGAGTAGGGATGTGGAAATGAGAAGAATAATTCTGGGAAACTACAACAGAGTGTAACCTTGGGGACTGAAAGCAGTGTTCACTGAGGAGACTCAAGGCTCAGGGGCTAAGAAAAGTGCAGCTTGGGAAGATGACTGGGGAGCATTGCTGTCAAAAAGGCACTCAGGAAATTATTGGTAAGAGGCAGGGAGGTTTCAGGAACAACCCATTTAGGTGTGTCAGGTGACTCCTTCCTGAGACTAATAAGGAAGTTTTGTATGAATCAAGGCCTAGACCTCCCTACATTTATGCTGCCTAATCTAGCAGTAAAAGCTGGCTTAGAAAGCTAAAAACTTGATTAATGAATGTTACCAACTAAGGTTTAATTTTGTCTTTAACACAATGATAATGAATATTTATTATACAGTTAGTATATGTCAGCCACTGTACAGTATGCTTACATATATTTGTCTCATTTAATTTTTGTAAATTGGGTTTCAGGTATGCCGATGATTTTTGTTTTGTATTATGCTCTATGTAATAGGTATTGTTGCGAAGTTGAAGAAAATAAGGCACAGAAAAATTCATCAACTTCCCCAAGGATATGTAGCTAATAGGCAGAAGAGCCAGGATTTGAACCTACACAATGTGACTCCAGAGTCTTTTTTCTTAAGCACATGCTCTAGTGCCCATCTCTTTGCCCCTGTTTAGCCATTCAGCCAGTCTTCTTTCATGCTTTCCCCAAACATACATGCAGTGGTCCACAAAGGATTTGAAGTGGTTTACATTGGAAATATAGCTAATTTAAATGATGGGATAATATATCTGAAACTTTCTGATTTTGCCCAGTTTAAATTCTGCAATTCCCTCCTATGCTATGAAAAAGTACCTTTTATGTTCTAAATAACCTATGATTGCACAGTGAAGAATGATTCAAATGGTGACGATAAGGATGTCAGGACCTCATCTGTGGTGGAGAGCTACCCAATGGCAGCCACATGGCTTTGGGAGATGATGGTAGAGTCATGGGGTAGCCTTTTGCTCCAGGCTTTGCCCAATCTTTTTCTTCTCAAATACCCAGCAAAGCTGTGGGAAACCACTGCTGGAGCAGACCTGTCCCTATTTACCTTTTACCCTGCATCCTCTAGCTGGCTAGACAGCTATTTGCAGTTTCCAGCAAGCAAAGGTGTTCAGACCTATAATCCTCACTGTGTGGTCCTTGTAGTTATTGTTATTGTTGTTGTTGCTGTGTGTATGAGAGACAGAGATAATGACTAGATAGGCTTTGTAAGAATCAAATCACTGCATTCCAACCATTATCCATCCAATTTGAGTTGCTAGAGGACAGACCAGAGAATCTGCCTGGTCACAAAAGCTTCAGATCATTGCGGTAGGCCAGACCCACTCTGGAAGGCTCTCTTCTGGAAAGACCATGAATCTGGGTGAGATGAGGAGGCAAGTGCCCTAGGGACTGGCTCACACTTTAGTTGCCAGTGAGTTTAACCTGATTCTCTCTCCTTTGCTGATATTTGGCTGCCCTCTCTTTTCAGCATAGAGCTCTTACCAGTCTCTAAATGTGGAAATATCTTACTCCTGATGGTTTAGGGCATAGGAATTGTGATTGAGAGAGTATAGTACAGCACAGAGGTTTAAAAGGCATCTAAGGTGTAGTCTTATCATCCTAAGCACAGGTGCAGTGTCTCCAAGAGAAAATGACTCCTATTTCCAAACAGTCATCTAGTAGCTAGATGCATTTATGAACTGAGGATTGCCCTGCGTACGAACCCTATACCTGACACAAAACAGGTAAATAGCAAATAAGAGGAATCTCTACTTACTTATTTTTCCACAAACACTTCATAAAGTTACTAAAATACAAAAACTCAAAAACGCCACTATTTCAAGAGGAAAAGATCTGGTAGTGATTTGGTAAATTTTGTAATCCATATAACCAACAAAATGCAGAAAGGCCCAAACCAGGACAGATTAAGTTCAGTACTTCTGATAATCCTATATTGAAATGATTGGGAACTACAGTTGCCTCAAAAGTTTACTTTAAAAAGTCAAGTTCACTAATTCAGTTAATTGTAAGAGAAAATATGCTATCATATTGCAAAATGGTGATAATGTTGACTGTTGTATAACTTAGTATTCATAATATAAGGAATTACTGGGATATTATTTCATCCCTCCTCACAAATTCCTGTTTCTTTTGGAAATTCATCTTATGGGATTTGATCTGTACAAAATAATGTAAGGAGAGATAATGGGATTTAAGGAGAGAAATGATTGAATCACCATGTCCCAATAAAAAGTGTTCAAATTGCATTTTACTGCATAATGAAGTCTGCTTCAACTTACTTTGACATAAATGAGATTGGGTAAGAGAAACCAGAAGTAAATCAAATAAATTAATAAAACTATCAGAGCTTCTTCAGTTTTGTCTCCCAGACAGTGTCTGCTTATTTGTATAATAAAATTTGCCTTATAATTTAAAACCCTGGCATGCCACTTAGTAGAAAGCAAAAATTTAAAGAAGAATTAATAAATTTTTGGACCCGATTAGGGTGCCTTCTACTTTCACCATTATCAGTAGTCCCTTTAAAAATGAAACTTGAAACCTAGAAAAGCAAGGTTCAACTTTCTACTAGACTTTTTAAAAAAAAATGAGATTAGAGATACAGACATGCATATAATATCAATGATTAGCTAGCTGTTCTTCATATTTTCCTAATTACACACATTTACTGAACATGAGGAATTTTTTTCTGTTGTCTAGATGGAGGCTGTGTCTCCACTGGCACAATGGTCTTTGTGAATATTGTGCAAAATTGCATATGCATTTCTGCTGCCACTTGTTGGGAGTTCATTATCTTGCACTATGACCACTGGGAAAAATACAATTTTCAGTGTTTAATAAAACTATGGTCTTCTCATAATGCTCATGATGCTTGAGCAATTTGTGAAGCACAGTTTATCACAGATGCTTAACACTAATTATACTGTGTATGGTGGTTTTAAATATTTCCTTTATTTAATATATTCCAGGGCAAGCAAGGTATTTTGCAACTGCACTATTATTTGTATTTCGCAGAGTTGAGGTGTGTTCTTAAAATATTAGACATAAAAGATAAAGCCCAAGCTAAACATGCAAGGAGTGAAATACACTGGATGTGGTGGAGAGGCCACGAAACTGATGGAAAAAGGCTGTCTGCATGCTTCCTAGTTAGCCTAGGGCAGTAGAAAAAAGTAGTGTGTTGTTTGGCCTGCAAAGTGTTTCCTGTGCTAACTAGTGATTTATAACTCTCTCATGCAGAGATGATCACTGAGGCCCTTTCAAACTATTCAGTTCCAAAATCTACAATCTAATTAAGTCCGCTTATCAAAAATTATTTAGCATTTTATATATGGCTTTACTAACTGGAAATCTAAAAGACCAGAAGCCTGTTTTCTGATGATCCCTTGAAAATGAGGTTCAAGTAACAATTCACTGAAAGGGGATCAAGTTCTAAATAGTGAGGCCGAGACCCTGAAACATGATCTCCAGCTATTAAACAGCTTCTTGAAAAATGGCTATTGCACACACAATTTTAGAAGCTCTAGATCTTTATATTAAAGACATGATTTAAATGTGACCCACATTTAGTGTTCATTGTGCTGTAATAAATCGAGTACATGAAATGAACTTGTAGTAGAAGTTTTCTTTTCTTTTCTCTTTTGCTTTTAATAATCCTGAGAAGCATTATTCCAAGCACATATGAAAGGCCTAAGCTGAGCAATAAACAGTTAGTTTGGGCAACTTCAGAAGGAGGGGGTGTCAGGAGGACCTATTTCCTGTGTGGTTTATTTAAACGAAGTATTCAAAATGGTTTTCCAACAGCAATCTTGAAGATACTGTGCTTTTTTTACATTGTGTTTGCCAACAAATTAATTAGCCAGAGAGACAAGATCTTCAGAGAACTCAGAACACTGTAGCTAAAGAAATGGGATTTAGCTCTTTGCATCAACACCATATGCTTTTGTAGATATATGTGACCTATAGAAAGAATTTGCTGTGGACTCACCTAAAGAAGTTTCATGCAAAGAAATTTCCAGAGAGAAAGTTAAAGTTATCATATTTTATGAATTTGAACTTATATCTGCCTATTTTCCTTTGAAGTGAAATTTCAGTTTGGACCATGGACCCATGAGAAGTTGCTTCCCAAGTGCACAGAACTATCAGTCCCCTAACCTCTTTAATGCCCAACATTTGATGGTTCGGGGAGAGGTAATCACTACTTGAGCAGTGCCTAGGCTTGTGTTCAAGTCCAGCCTAGTGCCGGCGGCTATCCCTGGAGCTCCTGCTCCAACTGAGTAGCTCACACTGTTTCAGACCAGCTTTGCCCTGGTAGCCTTTGCACGCTGCTTCTGTTTGTTCTGTCCCCGTACAGAGGCATCTGAGGCTGGTCACTGGACTCTGTTGGCTGAATACCCTCCCTGAATGTGTTGAATGAGAAGATCCTTTTGTGTTTTTTTATCCTACTAGCTCCCCGTTACTTTTATCTCAACACCTTCTCCTTGACTTGACCCTTCACTAGCTTGAAACAAATCCGTTCTCACTTCTAGATTTTGCTTAGCTAGTGTTTTCTGGGCCACTGAGTACTTTTTTCCCTGGGTTAAGAAGAAGGAGACAGAGCAAGCCAGGAAGCAGATGTCTCTTGGGTGGTGTGTGTCTTTGAGAGTCATAATTTAAAATCTGTATGAAAGGAATAGTGAATGAGTATGATTAGTCAGGCTGATGAGGGAGTAAATCCTGGTAAGCATTTTTTCTTGACTGCCTTAATGGAAGGCATTGAGCTCTCAGTTTCTGCCAAAGTAGCTAAGGGTGAAATGAGCATAGACAAAAGAAAGATTCTGTATGGGCTTGGACTCTGTCACTTGGGGGAAAGGTATGCAGTTCATATAAAAAAAGAAAAAAGAAAAAGGAAGGAAGGGAGAAAGAAGGAAATTCTTCATGCATTTTATTTTGGAAGACTTGATCATATTTCAAGAAATGGAAGAGGTTCTTACAAAATCTTGCAAAAACCCAAACTGATATTTTATAATCAAGTGTGTGTTGCTCATTTTCTTCTCATCTCCTTAAGCCAGGTACTTCCCCTAGGTCAGCTTTCAAAGCAAAGGAATACTTAAGGATTCACTTGAGGTTATCTCCCATCACCCCCCACCCTCCCCTGGTGGTGTGAATCTGGCTAACAGCTGCCAAAGGCCTCAAGACCTATTCATCATTAAGTAACTAGTTAAGTGCCCCCAGGAGGCAATGCCTTCCTGCTGTCAAAGGAATTAAAAAATGATACTCCAGCATCATTTATGACAACTAGAAAAGGCCTTAAAGCCAAATGATGTGGGGTTCAAGAAGAAAATGATTTAATATCCGAAAACAAAAGTGGCAGCCTCTCTGGAGCTTGACTGTAAGCCATACTAAACATTCGTCACGTGGCAAGACGAAATACATCAATGATATATAAGTGCAAGTCCAGAGTGTGGTCCAAAATACTGTTTTTCTTTCTGGCTATCGCTAGTCGCTGTCTGTAGCAGCATCAGGTAACTGTTTCCAGCAAGATGGCCGCATCCATTCTCAGCTTTGCTTTGTTATATAGATTTCAGCTTTCTGGCTTAGACCCTACTAGAAAAATCTAAGTTGGGAAACTATAGAAGGGCTGTGTTCACTTATTTTTCCTTAAGGAAAAAATTATTTGTTAGTGTTACTTGAGGTCAGAAATTATTTTCTCAATATTATGGAGAACAAGAGGGACACATGATCTTGTTTTGTGTCCTATTTGCTTAAAATTTAAATAAATTTCACAAGGAGTAACAAAACCCATTTTTTTAAAGGTACATGGCATTTTGACAAACCACAGAGTAGAACAGAAAACAAAACAAATCCAGCCTCATTACTTTCCAAGTAGTTAATAAGGCAAACAGAAGTCAGCCAGGACAAAAAAGGCAGAGGAAAATGTTATTCTTGGGTTCAGAGGTTAGTGATGAACATTGACAAAACTCAACTTGTTCTGGAAAGGGCAGGGGAAAGGAAACCTTTTTTTTTTTTTTTTTTTTTTTTTTTTGAGACTTACCAGAGCTAAGTGTTTCCATGTACATTATCTTGGCTAAAGTTCACATTCAGTCAATTTCTAATGGATGAAGAAAGTATGCAGAAATTGACAGACAAAACACAAACCCACATTCCCTGGCCTCCAGGCCGTCTGAAGTCTTTTGCCTCCACCACTCGTCACCAGGCACCTAGCCATCAACCCTGTGGAAATCCCTAGGGGTTGGGCTCAGTTTTTAAAGTTCTCCACACACTGTGAGGTTGACCTGATTCCAGACACCTACTTCAACCCTTAACAGTGGAAGGTTGAGTCCATTATCAGGACAAATCCCAGGTGACAGAATCTGCTTTGGTATAGATCCCCAAGAAGTTCAGCTTTTACCTGTTGGCCAGCTGCCTTATGCATGAACTTTCTTTATTTGTTAACAACAATGACTTTTTCAAATGGCCCTTCTAAAACATTTTTACCTCCTTGCAATTCTAAAACACCCTTGATGCTTTAATCAGGACCCCAAAATGTTTTTGTATTTGAAATTTGATATAACTTTAACATATTGTTGCTTGTCATATTCTAAGGGTACAACTTTTTCAGCCATCATGGCGGGGGGAACAATTGACAATTCTTTTTGCAACACAATCATTATTACTAGTACAGAGACAGTGATATTGAACAGACGTGGACTTTAATCCTGGCCCCACACTGGTGCTCCTCTGTGACCCTAACCTTGGTCAGCCTCAGTTTCCATTTTGTTGAATGACATTAACAACACAATAAAAATACTAATGGCTACTATCTGGAGGCACTTATCAAGGGCCAGCTGCTGCACTAAACACTTGGCCCACATCACTGGGGTATGCATGCAATGAGAATAACAATGCCTACTTGCTCAGTTCTGCATCTTCAGTGATTTTCAATACATATAACACATCTAGCATCATGCCTGGCTCAATATAGTCAGTGGGTATGGGTGTTGCCCTCCTGTCCCTTTCCTTCTCCACCTTACCTTCAGTCATACCAAGTTCTCAAATACTCTGGATCTGGTGCTGGGTAATAGTGGGTCCATGGATGTGACTGATCAATACTAATAACTGTGACCCTTGTCATCCTCATGAGACAGGTACTGAATAATTACTCATAATTATTCATTATGTTAACTCAGAGATTGTAATCTGTCAGGGAGGTGCTGAGGGTCTTGCTAGGAAGGACCTGTTTGATGAACTGCTTAGAGTGAGGGTTTATTTCTTAGTCTTAGCTTTAGGTTGTCCTGGGTAGAGCAGACATTGACCAGACTTTACTGAACTTTTCTCACTTTCTAGGGTCAGTTACATCTGGCCAAATGAATGGAGTCTCTTAGTTACAGAAGCAGGAATTTGAGAGAAAAATAATTAAGAGATCTGAAGGAGAGTGGCAGTTATAAATGATGTCCCTACTTACATAATGTCTTCAAATGTTCCCATTAGCAATCACCTTGGCATAAACAGGCCTGATTTTAAAAATGCTTAGCTCTGATCACCCAACAAAGGCTTCGGGCACAAGCTCCTCTTAATCATATATCAATTAGAAATTATATCTGAATCTGGGGGATTATCTTCTTTTGAATTATATTCTAAGGAAATTCTTCTCAATCATGTCACTGAAGTACCCTGACTGACTGGTGCATTGAGGTCTCAGGGTATAACTCTAAATGCCTTCTTCCGTTGTTAAATTTTTTGAAGTCAAAATTTTATTTTAAACATGTGCTTTGGTTATCTAATTCTGTGTCCCACACTACCCCCAAATTCAGCAGCTTAAAACAAGAACAGTTCATTATTTTTCACAATTCTAAGAATTGACCAGGTAATGTTCTGCATTATACTCTGTTGGTTTGGACACTAGAAAGGTCCAAAATGGTCTCTTGCTCATGGCAGGTTGTTGCTGGCTGGGGATTCACTGGGCTTATCAGCCGAGAGCTTTCATTCCCTTCCATGTGGACTTCTGCACATGGACATTTGCATTTCTTCACATCATAGAAGACTTAAAATAGTCAAATATTTAAAAAAGCACATCAGAACGGCCAGGCCTTCTTACAACTTAGGGTCTAGCAATGGCACAGTCTCACTTTCACTGCCTTCTATGGGTTAGAGCAGGTCCTAGGACCAGCCCGGACCGAAAAGGAAGAACTTACACAGGGAATGGAAATAGGGAGGTGTGGTTTATTGGAGGCCACCCAGGTAATAGTCCACAGCAAGGGAATTAATTGTACACACTATTCCAGAATATATGGTATATGCTAGTATGAAAATATATTACTCCAAGGAGCTGAGTAAAATGAACTCTTCTGGAAATTATCAGTATTCTTGGTTTTGCTTAATCTTGGCACACTGCCATGGAGATGCCACTTGAAAAGCAAATTGAAGTTTTTCTTCTTTTTTCAGTTATCAAGTTGGGTCTTGGGACCCAGTAGTGTTGATCTAGGAGGAAACTGGGATATAGCCTAGATGGTTAGTCCACGTATTTGTCTCACTTAGTATGCATCCGTGACTGAGTCCCAAAGCCAAATACCAGTGATTTTTATTGATGTTCATGTCCATGTTTTCATTATTTCACCCGTAGAAAGAAGAGTTATAAATTAGAACCTACAAAAATACAGAAAGAACCCTGTTTTGTTAAGATTTCCAGAGATGTAATTTAAGTTGTTTGATTCTGGCAATATATTATGCTTTGAAAATAAAGAGGAAGGATTCTTTACCCATATATGTCAACCTAAAAGTATTTTTTTTAGTAGGTGAACTTAGGTCAATATGATAGCAAGATGGATGTCGCCTAGGAGAGCTATAGGGTATGCTTCTAGTAACCCAGTCTGATTCATTTCTTTTACTGGTGGGGGAGTTTTTCACCACAGCAGTAACAAGGATACTTTGAAATAGCACAGCAACCAGAAAACAAATCATATATCTAAATGCATCTGCCCTTATTTGAGGTCAAAGTCTGCAAATTATCCAAAGGACATTTTTCTTGCTTAAGTTATCTGAGCTCCACTGCAGAGCAGAATTGTGTGTTGCAGTCCAGTAGAGCCCAGAGAGAGAGGCCCCAGCAGCAGAATCCATGCGAAGTACAGAGTGGTGTGCGCTACCTCTCACATCTGAAACCTTCCCTGTGAGATACTCCATTTGGCATACCTGTGAACTCTGAAACCTGACTTCTGAAGTGCAGAACTGAATTTCTTTCTTCCATTTCCTATATCTTATTGACCAAAAGTTTCAAACACAGAAAAGTTGAAAGAATCCCTCAGGGAACACCCATATACCCAACTGGATTCTGCGATGGAGATCTCTCCCTATCATCACCAGTCCATCTGTTTTTTAGAAGCATTTCAAAGGAAGCTGCAGATAACAGGGCACTTTACCCCTAAATACGTCAATAAACATAAGCTCCAATATTGGTTGTTTGGTTTCTAGCCCTTCCTCCCTCCATGTCTCCCTCTTTCCTTCCTTCTTTGCCTTCCTTCTTTCCTTCCTTCCTCTCTTCCTTCCTCCCTTCTGTCATTCTCTATCATTCTCTATCTCTTTTTCTGTTTCTTTTTTGAGACAAAGTTACTTGTAATGAAATACATCAGTCTTAAATGAACTGTTCCATGACTTTGACAAACCCATACTCCCAAGTAACCCAAACCCTCATCAGGATCCAAAATATTACTATTGAGCCCATAAATTTTCCTCCTGTGCCTTTCCAGGCAATCCCCTTCACCAGCTCTCCATCAGACAACAAATCTTCACCATTGTAATTGTCTTAAACCATAGATTCATTTAGCCTGTTCTAGAGCTTTATATAAATGGCAGCATATGGTATATGTTCTGTGTGAGAACGGCGCTTACTTATCAGATCCTTTCTGACCATTGTAAACCCTGGAAATGTGCTTCTTTGTGCTCCATTCAGAGATGCTCCTGGAACCACTGTGCATCTTGCTGCCTCACAGGAGTAAGAATTGTTGTTCTTGGAGTCATCCTTGATGCTCAGCAGTTTTGGAGCAGTTGACTCTGTGCCTTAATATTAGCAGCAGCTTCTCAATGACAAGGTGGATGTAGCCATGCCGGTTGGTACATGGCAGAGGTGAGAAGGGATAGAATCCCCGTGCAGACACTGCAAATACCAGATACGGCTACATTTATTAGTGAGTCTGCCTTTGTGTCTGTGAATCTGATTCTGTATTATTGATTTTATTTTGATTATTCCATGAGGCAAAGGAGGAAATAATTTGTTCAAAGCATGCGGCATGATCCAGGGGGAGAATGGTGTATATCTGTGGAGCAGAGTAACGATTTTTGGCCAACCAGGCAGGCACTGCCTGCTCTGCCTCCATCCTTTGCAGAAGAAGCAGCTGCATGCAGGATCTTACAGTATCTTTGAGGCTCTTCCAAACCCACAGAGCTCTTCTGACACCAAGAAACAGGTCACTCTACTTTCCAAGGTAGACATGGTACATTCAGTAACAAAGAGAGGGCCGCACAGATGAAATGCACCCCAGGAGGCCTCTCCAACCAAGTGTTGCAAGGAGATATCATTAGACTGTTAATTCCAGAGGGCCAGACTGTGCAGCAAGTATTTACCCAAGGCAGAGGCACTCAGTGTAATTCGTATAAATGAAAGCTCTAACAGGTGCCTGACAACTGCATGCACTGGTCGGATCCCACGCTTGGAAGGGTTTTAACCCACATTAATCTAAGAAAGCTGTTGCTTCAAGGCCTTGAATGTGTTCCAACTGTGAGTTGGTCCTCTGTGTTTTGCATCTCACATACTTAATTTAATGGGACACAGTTTGTATAACCAGACCAGCAACCATCACACTTATCTCCACTAACAGATGATTTTATTTAGCTTTGTGTGTTAATGGGTCATTGGTTGCTGAGCTAAAGCAAAGTTAAGCAATTTCCTTTTTTTTTTTTTTTTTTTTTTGCTTATTGCACCTTCACCATCCCAACTCTCTGTTCTACCTCATTACATGGACCAGTCAGGTTCCACTCAGCAAGAAACAGAAAGATCCTCGACCCTCCCCACACCCTCCACCTAAATATTGCATCTTAGCTTCAGCATGCCTGACTTAAGCCTGACCAAAAACAGGAAGCTTCTTTGACTTTTACAGTCTTGAAAGATTGTGATCATGTAAAATGATCATCCAAGCAATAGATCATCCACAAAAATCTTACCGTGAAGCCTAATTTACAAATATATTGAACATGAGTGATGACAGACATCACATGAATAAATTGCCCTTTGCATGGCAAAACAAAAACAGTAGATACTATTGATCATCTCTATTATTGTCTATGATGATTTCAAAAATCCACACAGGATTGGGGACATAATTCATAAGCCTTTTCTTCTATAGGTACAGACAAAGCTTAATAGACAGAGGGAGATTAGACAAGCATCAGAGAAGGTAAAGCATTTTCAACTTGGCTCACCTGGGTTAAAACTGCAGGAAAATATACAGAATTTAAGCTTATTCAAGCAATAATGGGAAGAATGTTATAACCTTTAGATAATAGGCAACTTGAGAAATAACATATACAACTTACCGACTTAGGACAAAGAGAAGGAAGTGCAGGATATTGACAGTAAGACTGGCAAAAGGACAGGAGGCTCAGTGGATTTTAAACTTTAAAAAAATTATTTTTAAATCCTAAAGACATACTTTACAACTTTCCAGCTTTAACTTTTAAGCAATTATGTTGATAAGACATTTCCACTTTCTCTGATTCAGGGGATGCTGCCTCCATGTGATTTTGGAGGTGGATAGGTTTGGAATTTCCAGGCACTTTTGACCCATTACTTGTCTGTTAAGAGCAGCAATCTTTGAGGGAAGCCCTTTAAATTGTTTTTCTCTGGAAATGATTCTCCCCTGGAGCTCTTCTCCTCTTCTACATGTTGTCCTGTCCTGGCAACCAGATAATCAAATCTTGGGGAGGGACAGGAATTTTCTTCACATATTTCTGAAGCCAGTGACCAGGCACTCAGAGCCACAATCAAGAACGCAGAGATCAGAAAGGCAGGGTTGGTCTATGCGACTTCCTTGGCTTTTTGGTAAGGTTTTATGTCTTTTAAACTGATGCTATTGTCTCTTTAAATGTTAAAGAGGAAAGTCCCCTTAAACCCCTGATGGCATTCAATTATGGTCATGATTATAAAATGTCTCAGATCTTCGGGGATTGTGAGAAAATCAATAGTGCTGCAAAAGAGGGAACATAAAGCTCTTAAGGATTGCCTTTGCCAAGTTTCACTCCCTTCTCCCTTCTTACTGCTGCAGTTGGAGAAGCTTAGAGTATGAGTGGCTTGCTTGCTGAGTGGAGGGAACCTGAGCAATTATTACCTGATAATAAAAGACAAATGGTGCCCTGAGATCTTTAACTCATTCAATGAGATTTCTAAAGGGTGTGATAGGTAGGGCACTTGTCTGTGTTGTTCTCTTGCAGAAGTTACATTAATTTCTAAATAACATTTTCCTAGGATCATTAGACTGCCCATTTGAGTAAGCTTCTCTCTCTCTCTTGTTTTGTTCTTGTTCTGTTGAGGTAGATTTTTCTGGAAAATTAATCATGGTTGGTTGGTTGGTTTTCAGGGTTTTTTTCAAGGCAACATTGGTTGTGGACATGGCTATACTTTTTGAAGAAATTATGTAACTACTTTAGATTTAACAGGATGATTTGCTCATTAGGATGAAAGTGCAGGCATGCATTCATTTAGCAACTTCCACTGAACACTGGCGCCAGACACTGTGTAAGAGTGTAAGCTCCCCAAGGACAGGGACTTTGGTCTCCTTTACCCACTGCTAAAACACTGCCTGGCAGAGAGAAGCACAGTAACATGTTGGATAGATGGACCAGTCTGTGATTGAAATTTGAAGCACACATTGTTCTCTCTAAAACTAACCCAGTACGAATGACTTGGGGTATCCCCAAAAACAGGAAGGAAGGAAGGAAGGAAGGAAAGAAGGAAGGAAGGAAGGAAGGAAGGAAGGAAGGAGTCTTGTGGTAGGCCTTCAAGATGTGTCTTTAAAGTGATTTATTGTGCTCAGTATTCTGGGCTACCCAGCTCTTTTGCACATCTCTGAAACAAAACTAGCAGAACATATGTTTATTTAACAGTTCTGCTTGGTACTCTACTAAGGGAGTTATAGCAGCTCTGCCTAATACATAGAAATAAACACAGGGAGGCTGCAAAAATGAGGAGACAAAGAAACATGTTCCACATGAAAGAACAGAACAAAATTCCAGAAAAAGAACTAAACAAAATGGAGGCCAACAATCTACTAGATGCAGAGTTCAAAACACTGGTTATGGGGATACTCATGTGTATGGTGGTCACTCATGTTAGATGGGGCAGTGGTGAGTTTCATCTCCTGTCACACAAAGATGTGAAGAAGATAAAAGAAGTGCCAACAGAAAAGGTTTGTGAGGGAAAGACCAAGGGATGTTTACATCTTTGTAGCCATAGCAGCTGAAGCTTAACCCTAGGGCAGGTAGAAGACCAGACCCACTGTCTAGTGCTCAGTGCTGCCTTTGCCTTGCAAGGAAACCCAGAGGCAGGAAACCCTAGAGGATAAGACAAAGAGGATTTCTATGATATCTAGAGTTGGCTTTGTAAACCATCCTTATAAGACAGATTCATCGCTAACAAAAATGCTACCACCTCTGTGGCCTTAGTGTGAAATGACTGTAGCTGATAAGATTTGATAAAGCAATATAAGAGAGGCTTGGCAATGTCTAACTTCTGGGCCTGACAAGTCTGCATCTCCCTCAGAGCTTCATTCTCTGGTGCCATCATTTTCTCAGAAGAACATCTCCATTTTACCAGTTGTTTGTGGTCTTCCAGGTGGTGCTATGATATATAAAATTGTGTCCACCTGTGGCCAGTCACAATGTACTTAGTGAAGTAGACCTCTCTGTGTGGATAAATGAACCTTGTTCCTACTATGTACACATTCAGACTTGGCTTAAAAGGAAAGACGGTTGGTTTGTTTTTTTAGTGTTTCCAGTTTATTTCTGAATGAGAGCTTGTTTTACTGAGGTACTTGTCTTCAGTGACAATGAAGTCTGGCATAGTACCTTTTTCGGAGTGATTTGAACTCTGAGATTGGGGGTAGGTGGATGATGATCCTCAAAACTCATGCATTAATGGTTCCTTTGGGAAGATACCAGCATGGATGTTTGGCTCCTTGTATTGAGGAATACTAAATATGTTTTCAAATTCTAATTACCTAGATATTTTATTTTTTTCTCCTTACCTAGTTCTAAAGCAACTCCCCATCAAAAGCTGAACATGTATATCAGGACATAACATAGGCGAGAGTACCTAAAATATCCAAGGTGGTGCACAGAGGACCCCAGACACAGTAGCAATGCATTTTCAGTGCGCACCAATCCAAATAAAACATTTAACAATTGGGTCATGTTACCAATCATTATTTTTTTTCTCTCTAGAAAGCTGGGAGGGCACCTGTCTTACTACTACCAAGCCTCACTCCCAGGTCTGGTATTCCCACCCCTGCAAATGTTCCATTGAAGGTCAAAACAGCAGGTTTGGGTAACATATCTGACTACGGGTCAGGAATCTGAGCCAGCTGATTGTTGAAAACAACATGTCATACTACTCTATAGCTTGTACACAAGAATTGGATTTTTTGTTCCTATTGTGAAGATTTGGTCATAGAGGAAAGAAGGGAGAAGGGAAGGAAGAGGGAGCCAGGGACAGACAGAAGAAAGGACAGAGCAGCACAATAGAGTGGCAGACCCCCTAGGATCCCACAGATCAGAATTCTGGTCCTTCATTGGGTGAACACTCAGCTCCTCCAATTCTTAGCTCCCGTCATAGGGCCGTTTAGAAAATCGAAGGAGAGATGGGATTTAATAATACCTGTTAGGTTGGAATAAAGGAAGGAGTCCACATTAAGGGAACAACATACTTTGGCAGGCATCTCAAGTGACACACACATCTCATGGCTGCATGTTTCTCACAAGATATGGCACCAAATACTTCTCTTATTGGGAATCAGACCAGTTCTGCTGGTATCAAGGAAAGAAAGTGATGGCTTCTCTATAACATGATCATATTCAGAATGTTAGTGTTGTCTGGGACCTTATAAATCATCTAGTTCTACCTCTTCATTTAAAACATCAGACAACTGTTTGAAGAGCAAGTGGTCTAGGGTCTCATAGCTAATAAATAGCAAAGATGGGATGAGAAACCAAATTATCTGTTTTTGTTTGGGGCTCTCTTAGTACGCTTTCCTTTTGCCTATACCTGCTGAGATGAGAGCATGTAAAGGATTTTGTGTTTCTTTTTCTTTTTTTTTCAGAATCTTTTTTTAAAATTTATTTTAATTGTTGTTCTTGTATAGTTTTCTGTTTTTTACTCCCATCCCAGCCCACCACTCCAGCCCTCCCCACCTCCTTCCCATTTCCACCCCCCTTTTGTCCATGTGTCCTTTATACTTGTTGCTCTAAACCCTTCCCCTTTTCCCCTGAAATTCCCTCCCCTCTCCCCTCTGGTCGCCATCAGCCTGTTTTCAATTTCAGTGTCTTTGGTTATATTCTGCATGTTTGTTTTTTTTGTTGATTAGGTTGCTGTTAAAGCTGAGATCATATGGTATTTGTCTTTCATTGCCTGGCTTATAGGATTTTGTGTTTCTTAATGTGTTCATGGGGTTGGGGATAGTGAAGGAAGGATATTCTTGAAGCTTTTATTCTTAAACGTGGATCCCCAATGAAGAGTCCTAAGAATACCAAGGGCACAGTGATGGGCTGGCTTCTATGGTCTCCTTTTTCCTTTGTACATCAATCTGTAGCTGCCAGCCACAACTAACCTGAAGTGAACTGAAGCAGTTGCATTTCAGAGGCATGCTTTGGTAAAGATTTGACAGTGTTATTTAAAAACTATTTGTGTTTGTGAATCTAAATGTAAATTATCAATTTTTCAGTGATCAGACTAGTAACATTGTCTTCTCCAACCATCGAATGGAAAGGAAGCCTCCTCAGCTCTTCTGAGATGACAGGGGAGAGCTTGGATAAAATTAAAAGCCTCATTTCATTGATTCATGTAAAATTCCTTTCCCCAAGTTTTCAATTTAAAAGTTTTCAGCAGTAAAAAAAAATTATCAACTTGAGTACAACAACTTTTTTTTTGCAAGCATCAGGGAGCAGCATATTGATCAAAAGATGAGTGAGTAGGTAGCAGGAGGTAAGGAGCCCGTGTGCTGATGAACTGCATACAGGCGGTTCACTTTAACTTAGAAATAAAACCAGTAAGTGGAGCATGGTAAATGGAAGGTGCTTTCCAAGAGAAAATGTGCAGTTATAGCTTGTATATTTGATTATGGTTTTTTCCCAGCAACTAACTCATAGATAGGACCCCCCAAAAGAAGAGACAAATATAGAGTGCTATAAGCTATGCAATAATTAAAAAAAATTAAACAATGCCCTCTAAGCCCCATAAAATAAGCATGAATCTGCTACTATTAAGTCTATGGTTTTAGCCACATTGCTCAACTGAGCCTTAGACATTTTATTTATGAAATAGGTGCAATAAAGCCTGCTATAGCTTCTGCAAGGTCTAAATACAACAATAATTGTCAAGTCACTAACATGGTTTCAAATGTTTACAAATTATTTCAGTGATTCTTCATCCTCTTCTCCAGCCCACCTCATTAGGGTCACCATGTAACTTAGAGATGAGGGAATTTTTAAATTCTATTGGATTGCCCAGCTGAATATCTATACATAGGACTATTTAAATTAATTAAAATTAAATAAAATTTCAGTTTCTTACTTTAGATGCCTATGAAATAGGACGACACAGATAGATCATTTCCATCACTGCAGAAAAGTCTCTTGGCCAGTGCTCTTCACTCTCTAGCAGCTCTAAATGTGACACAGTTCTGACCAGTGCATTTCTAACAAACACAAGTCCTTGGGTAAAGCTTTCTTGGAAGGCATCTGGAACTGCCAGGTCAATGCTGTGACCCTGGGGTGACCTTGAGGATGGAAGCTCAGAGTATGACATGGAGCTGATCATTTGGAGATATTTTACAGCTAATTATATTCTCACAATTTTCTCATCTTTCCAAATTCCTACGTCATGATCACCCCAGCACTAAAATACTTGTTAACTCTATTTTAAACTGTGCAAAGTCTTTGATTTCAATGCATCTTATTTTTTGATGGGAAAAGAAGTCAGCTAGAAGCAGCAGTGTATTCTTAGTAGGCAGGAAAATCTTTCCTTCTCTTTTGACTTCCATTTATTCTTTCTTTTATATCTTCTCCTCTCTTTCCTTCTTCTTCCCCTCCCTCCCTCCCTCCCTTCCTTCCTTACAAAATATGCTAAGGGTATTAGCTGGTCTGAAAACACTGTTTTTTTTTTTTTTTTTTTTTCACTGAATCTGGGAATGCCTCACTCATGAATCTATAGAACTTTCTGCCTGGAGTATTACTAAGCAGATGCTCCAACTATTGCTGAGCAGCTGCTTCAAGCTGTTTAAAATTAGTGAATCTAAATGAACAGTACCTGCAATGCCAAAAAGAAGAATTGAGAAAAAAATCTGCTAGGTGCTGCAAAACAGCTTAAATATGGAAATACCCTTACATTATTCTCTGGCTTCCCTTTGCTAATCAGAAGTTCTTACTGATTGTTGTTTCCTACCCTGTATGCTAGGAACATGGTGTTCTGATCTGAGAATTCATGCATTCCAATCCTCATCATTGAATTGCATTTTTGCCTAACCTTGGGCAGAGGACACCCCCTGTCTTTAATGTATTCCTCTAGGAGCCACTGAGAATGCTGTAAAAAGTTTAATTATTAATGGAATTTGCAGAGACTTGCCTAGCTGTATAATTCTAGCAAACCTTATTTTTAATCTTTAAATTAGGTTTTAATTTATTGATTTTAGAGAGAAGAAGGGGAAAGAGAGAGAAATATTGATTTTTATCATTCCACTTATTTATGCATTTATTGGTTGATTCCTATACATGTCCTGACCAGAGAGTGAAGCTGCAACCTTGGCCTATGGGGATGACACTCTAACCAATGGAGTTACCTGGCCAGGGCCCTTTAATTTTTATATATACTTTTGAGTTTTAATAAGATATGTTCTTAGCAAGGTCACCACATATTCTTCAAGCATGGGTTCTACTTTATGTTTCTTTACATGCTTCCCTTTATCTCCTCTTCATCCCTCCACTGTAGAAGGCATTTGCTACCATCATCCACCACCATAATATTTTATCTTCTAACAACTGCAGCTTAAGAATATAGTTAAGGAAGTGGAAGCAAGTGGCTAAAAGGGACATCTGAATTTTCTGTGAACATTTTCATTCCAACTATATTTCTCCTCTGATATCAGAGATGAAAATTTAGTGATATCACTTCAAATAACAAGGCATTATGTGAAGAGAGGAGATATTTCTCTTACCTTACAGATACTTTTTGACTATAAAGCCATTTTTTGAAAGTTGGAATGCATCAATCTTATAGGAACTAGTTTATAAGTGGCAGACTATGAAGGTGACTCACAAAAGTCTATTTAACTCAAGGTCAGATCTCTAGTTTTGCAACAAAAAGTAATGGAAAGTAATACTGTTATAATCCAAGTATTTAAATAAAATAGAAAACATATGTTTTTTAGTTTATAAATATCTGGCTTTTTTCTCCTTTAGACCAATATTTCCCTAGACTTAACTGTGTTTGTCAACCTTAAGGAGCATTATACATTAATTTTCTTAATGAAAAGGAGAAAGAAAAGTAGATAGTAAGATGATGCTGATGTGACGGTACAAGCAGTAGGTGAGAGAGGAAGGCCCACAGGGGTTGAGATGATGGGCACATTCATGAGAAAGGATTTGCTAGTGTAGAGTTATCTTTATTCTGGGAGAAACAATGTAAGTGGGGAATGGAGAAAGAGCATATCAGACAGGAAAGAAAGAAGGTGATGATGAGGGAAGGGGTATTTCCTTAAGGGAAATACCAGGTGGCACTATTATCCCCATACCTATGCCATGGAGGGGTTGGAGAAGGGGTGTGTGTGTGTGTGTGTGTGTGTGTGTGTGTGTGTGTGGTATAAACTAGGAATGTGCAAGGAAATGATGTGGACAGAAGGGCAGGTTTAAAAGAGCAGGTCAGAGTGTCCATCAATGGATGAATGGATAAAAAGAAGTGGCATAAACAGTTATTTATTAGCCTTAAAATGGAAGTAAATTGTGTCATTTGCACAACATTGCTGAACTTTATAGACATCATGGTAAGTGAAATAAGCCAAATGCAAAAGGACAAATACCTTACCATTCCGCTTGTGTGAGGTACCTGGAGTAAATTCACAGAGACAATAAATAGAATGGTGGCTGCCAGGGGCTGGCAAGAGAAGGGAGTGGGGAGTAATTGTTTAGTGGGCACAGTGTTTCAGCTTTTCAGGATGAAAAGATTTCTAGAGATGGATGGTAGTGATGATTGCATAGCAGTGTCAGTGTACCTAACACCATGAATTGTCCGCTTTAGAAATGGTTAAGATGGTAAATTTTATGTTATGTATAGTTGACCACAGTAACAAAATGTTTTAGGCATGATTAAAGAATGATGAAATTTCCTGTTTCACCTGAATGGAAGAAGGTAGGATGTAGGAAAGATAAGAGGAAAATAATTTTCTACCAAATTATTTTATAAATCAATGCTTTTTAACATACATGCTTCAGCTCATTAGTGGGTCACGCCAGTCACTTTTTAGAAAATAAAATTGAACCCAGTTGAGTTTTAAAAAATGCACCATCCTAATGAAAGTAACTATGATTTATGAAATCTAGGATGAACACTGGCATATGTATCCTAGGTTGCAATATGAAAATATTTTTTATTTGGATTATGGTCAAAGTCAGGGAGTAATATTGTTGGTGGGGTGCCCTAGGATAGTAAACCTGGAGTATCAGGTAGATAGAGTCTACACAGGAGACCATTGTATTAATACAGATTAAAGGAGGAAGGGTCTTGTCAGGGTGATGGCTTTTAATGGAATGAATGAAGACAGATGTGAGAGAAATCATACAGACAGGATCGATGACCACTGATTACATGTATACTGCGACAACAAGGGGAGAATCAAAAGTGTTTTTTATCAATCTGGGTGTGAAAGAATAGCAAGAGAGATATGAAGGACACGGGTGGAGGGTCAGGATGCGGAGGCCGAAGATGCAGTTGACTTCTAATACTTTGCATTCCAGGAGTAGAAAAGACGTTCAGGACAAAATGTTCTCAAGAAAGTTGCAAATGGGAAGTCGGGTCATAAGAGGTCTGGAGTTTGAAATATTGATGGAGAGACATCTGTATGGGAGGTCGATTTGAGGCTTGAAAATAATGTGTAGTGGGAGTTGAAGAGAACATGTAAAAGAGAGGAACGAGAGGGCACTGATTCCGGGGTTCCAGGCTTGGGACTGCTGAGAATTCAGCAGCAGCAAGAAGTAGAGGAAAAAAGATGAGGAAACCCCAGAACTAATGTCATGGAAGTGAAAAGACAGAAATTCTAATGAGCAGGCGACAGTGTCAAGTGATGCAGTGAGGACGAAGACGAAGGCTGAGAGAAACACTGGGTTTCTGAGGTAGAGCCAGTCAGTGACCTTGGAGGGCAGTTTCACCAGACCACTGGTGGGCAGAGTGGGGAGGCGATGAGTGTGTCAGGGACAGAAGGAAGAGCAGCTGCGGTGATTTGATTTGGCTCTTCCCATGGACTGGTTCTTCCCACTCCTGCCCAACCACCACATCAGCGACTCTTTCTGGGTTTAGTATGTTTCCCATCAAAATGGATCCATCCCCTGTCCCTCCCTCTCAGAGCAGTAGGTTTAGTGGATGGCAGTGAACCTTGTCCAGTCACATAACAACTAGGTAATTCTGGCACCAGCAGAGAGGCAGAAGGCAAGTGAGAGAAGTTTTCAGAGAGAAGTGGCCTCTTGTGCTTTTAAGATCACATGTGGCAGCAATTCTATCTGTGGACAGACTGCTTTCAACATTTCTGTTTATTCCTATGTAAATTGTATTTAATATAACAGCCTCCCCTCCCAACCCCCCTGGACTTATTCTTTACCATTTTTCTTTTGTAAAAGTGATTTTTAAATTGGTGTTTTTTTTTTAATAGAAGGATATTTTTAACTAATCATATGGCTCAAAAAAATCCAGTATGCTTTTGGGGAAATTCAAAGCATTTCTATGAGATGCATTGGGGATGAGGATATGTGTGGCCATCCCCCAGTGAATGTGGAATCAATATTTGTTGAATCGAAACATATGAATCTCCTTCAAACCACCAAAAATGTATTTAGCATCACTAATAACAAGTGGTGATAAGTGTGAACTTGACATCTGCAACTCTTTGTAGCTGGCAGGGCTGCTTCTAGTGCAGGTTTCAACTAGATGATGACATGAAAGGCAAGGACGTATGGTGAACCCAGTCAGAAGGTCCTCACCTGTGAAAAATAGGTTTCATTTGGATAAAATGCATAGCCATTTCCATAGCAACAGAACATTTTCAGAAAATGAGCTGAAAAACGTGTTGCATTTGGGGTTCCAAGTACATTTTAGTAAATGCACTTTAGTTTGGTAAAAGTCAGGATTCTTTGGTTCCCTTTTATTATCAACAGGAACAATAAACAGAATTACACTCTCTTGAGTTAGTTTACTTCTTTCTCAAAATGTGGAAGTAAAAAAAATAGCACACACATTTTTGTACCTGCCTGGCAAAAAATCCCAAAAGCTTTGCTTAATTTTGCTCAGGCTGGTGGATAAAATTTACACCAATACAACTATCAGAAAATGAAAATAATACACTTTTTTTGTTGATAAAGTAGATTTTGCCTGGTTCTCTTCAGAGATATTGCTTTTTCCCCCCTTTAAAGAATAAAGTTTTTCAAAGAATATAGATTTGACCTAAATACAAAGTGGTTATGAACCCCAGCATCTTGTCCTGTGTTACTTTTTACTTTGTTCTGTTTCTGAATGCATTTTAATATGTGGATTCAAAATCTTGCCCAGTTTCACAGTTTCTGATCTCCCAACCTCATATATAAAGGCTAGTTGATACCCTTTGGCAGATATCCCTGGGAGATGTCCCCTTTAGTTCTAGGGAAATACTCAGCTGTGGTTATAATTAACCAGAGAGCACTGTCCCTTTAAGATGTCAAAGTACAGGAAGCTTAAGTTATTTTTATATTGGCCACCAGAAAAGAGAAACAGGACCCCCTCTGATTGGACCCTTCAAACAGGCGAGTCCATTTCATTTGCAGGAGAGCATAGGGAGCCCCACTTCCCTCTGGGTCCACATGACTGCCTTTGGCAGACCCTCAACATATATCTGATGGATGGGTTACTCAATAAACATGATAACTGGAATCAAACACTTTGAGCAGCTATGTCAAATTGTGAGTGACTTATCTAGTCATTGACATAGGTGCCATGAAGGCCTTTACACATTCCTAGACTGTAAAACTTTTCTGAAATGAACATTGATGACTTTTGCAATCAGGCAAAAACAAATAGAGAAAAAAGTAAACAGAACGCTAGTAAAAAGAAACAGATCTAATTGCTTTTTTAAAGATGGCATTAATTTACTTCATGACACATTTCTTTAATATTTTTCTCATTTTTAACAATACACAATACACATACTCACATACTCAACACATTACTGATAAAAATATTAAGCCAACATTTATTGGGCACTTATTACATAGCAGGGTGCTTGCTAGGCACTGTGGGGGTTTTATGAATAAATAATATATAAGCCAGGCCCTCAAGGAGCTCCCTTATGATGCAGGTGGGATCAGAGCCATAATTGTTAATAATGAATGGTAGCTTTTAGTGGCACACTGTTTTTTACAAGCAAGCAATGTGCTTTGTCCATATTAAAAATGTGTCCAATGGCATAAGGCACACCTTTGACATTTTTTAATTAAACTTTTTTTACTCTGAGATAATAGCAGATTCACATACAGTTGTAAGAAATAATATAAAGCAATCTCAAGTACATTTCACTCAGTTTTCATCAATGAGAATATCTTGAAAAACTATAGTACAGCATCAAAACTAAGGTATTGACATTGATACAGTCACGATACAGAGCATTTCCATCACTACTAAGATCCCTCATGTAGCTAAACCCTCTCCTTCCTCGGGCTTCTCTCTCCTGTGCATAACCCTTGGCCACCACTGTGTTCTCTCTTTCTATAGCTTTGTCATTTCAAGAATATTTAAATATATGTGTGTGTGTGTGTGTATTCATTCATCTATCTTTTATTTTCAATTTACCTATGTTGTTATAGTTGAGTGACTTTCTTATAGAAGCCATTAGAACTGAGTCATATATCAATTTCTATCTTTTAATTAGTGTATTTAGATCATCTTACTTAATATAATTATTGACATGGTAAGCCTTAAGTCACCCATTTTATTAATTTTGTTTGTGTTCTTTTTTCATTTTTATTTTTATATCTCTTTTCCTTCTTCCTGCTTTCCTCTGGGTTACTTGAGGTTTTTTTTTTGTTTGTTTGTTTTGTTTTGTTTTGTTTTGTTTAGAATTTTATTTTGATGTATCTCTAGTAGTTTTGAGCATGTTCTTTTGCAAAGTGGTTGCTCTTTGTATTATATTATATTCAGGGT
This sequence comes from Anoura caudifer, assembly GCA_004027475.1. Lineage (NCBI taxonomy): Eukaryota > Metazoa > Chordata > Mammalia > Chiroptera > Phyllostomidae > Anoura > Anoura caudifer. Next base: position 56,403 of record PVKU01002711.1, read on the forward strand.
GGGGAAAAGTAGGTCTACAGTGGTGAGTATGCAAACCACAGAGTTTATTCTTGTATTACAATTTATTAATTACTGCATTATTTTCCATGCCAACAACTGTAAACCTACTTTTGCCCCACTTTGTATACATAACGTATTGCCATCTACTGATTTTGAAAGTTCAAATGAAATATAGAAACCTCATTTCCCTTTATTTTCTCCTTTTTTACTTATACTATAATTGCCTTCATTATTTCTCCTACATATATTTAAAATCACAACAGACAATATTATAATTTTTGCTTCCAAACGGAAATTAGAAAACTCCAAAGGAGAAGGGAAATGTATTTGTCCAATTTTTCCTTTCTCTGTTCCTGAAGGATATTTTCACTGTGCATATGTTTCTGGGTTGATAGCATTTTTCTTTCACCACTTGGATAAGTTTGCACTGCTTTTTTCTGGGTTCCATCATTTTGTGTGAGAAATCCACTGTCATTCAAATAGATGCCCCCTTCTAGGTAAGGTATCATTTCTCACACTGGTTTCAAGGTTTGTTTCTGTTTTTAATTTCCTGAAGTTTGACTGTAATCTTTATAGTGTGGATTCTTTGGGGTTTATTCTGTGTAGTGTTCACTTCTAGAGTCTTTAGGTTTGTCTTTTGCCAGAGTTGGAAAGTTTCAGTCTTTGTTTCTTTGACTGCATTTGGACCACCCTTTCTTTTCCTCTTGTAGGATTCTGCTAACGTGAATGTTAGATCTTTTGCTATAGTCCACGGTTCCATCTGCTTAGGCTCCATTATTTTTTTTCAGTCCATTTTCTTTCTGTTGTTAAGACTGGATAATTTTTATAGTTCTATTTCACATTTATTGAATGTTATCCTCTGTCCCCTCTATTTTGTAGCTGAGCCCATTTATTGAGTTTTTAATTTTGGTAATTGTATTTTTTGGTTCTAAATTTCCCATTTGGTATTTGTTCATATCCTCTATTTCCATGCTGAGACTATTTTTTTCATTTCTTTTAATGTGTTTGTAGCTGTTCATTGAAGCATTTATGATAACCGCTTTATAATTTTTGTCATACAGTTCCAACATTGCTGTTATCCTGGTGGTGTCATCTATTGATTTTATTTTTTCATTCAGTTTGAGATCTTTTTAGTTCTTGGTATCATCAGTGATTTTTGATTGAAGCTTAGAAATCTAGGGTATTCTGTTTTGGGACTCAGAATGTATTTAAATCTTCTGTTTTAGCTAGCCTTCTCTGATATCATCCTAGTAGGGAAAATGAGGAATCTGCCTTGTTACTGCTGGGTGAAGGTGGACATCCAGGTTTCCCCTCAACCTCTGTTAACACGAGGAGGTGGTGTCCTTGTGACTGTTTTGGTGTTGTTGGGAGTTCCTCTCCCCATTAGGCCTCCACTGATAGGTACCTCCTTGGTTGCGAGGGGAGGAATGCCTTTTACTTCTCCCCAAATGGCTTCCACTGATACTGCAGTGTATGGGGGAGAAGAGTGGCCTCATTATTGCTGGGTGGTCCTGACTCCCCACTCAGCTACCTCTGACATCACCCTTGCATGGAAGAAGGGGGGTGTCTGGTTCCTGCAGGGTGGGGATGGAAGTGGAGGCTCCCTGCATGGTCTCCAAGAATACTGCAATGGCAGTGGGTGGACACTTGTTACTGCCCTGTAGGTATGAAAGTCTCAGTTCTCTGCTTGGCCTTTTTTCTGATATCACGCGGACGCACAGCTGGGTGCCTTATTACGTCCTCATGAGGATGGAAAGCAGTCCAGGCGCCCCACGCAGCCTTTGCTGGCATGGCAGAGGGCGGAGCCGCAGTTTTCCTGTGGGGTCTGGTAGCAGAGTGGTAACTGTGTTAAGATTTTTCTGCCTGACTTGGCTGCTGCTTTCCCAGCCTTTTAGAAAGGCAGAGCAGCCTTTTTCTCTGGGTACTTTTCTGCCTGTGTATATTCAGGTTCCTGGCTTCTTCATTTCCAATCTGGGAATATATGAGACAAAAATACAATTCAAGGAACTCATCACCATGTAATTCTGAGGTTTCTAGTCAATCTCTCCACCTTTCAGAGTTTTCTTATGTTTATTTTCTATATATTGTCCAGGGTTCGTAAGTTTGTGGGAAGAGTTGAGAAAAATATATCTAGGCCATCTCCCTGGCAGAAGTCACATCTCTTATATTCTAATTTAGCATTATACATTCCAAAATGTTGAGCTTTTTGGAAGATTAATAAAACTACTCAAATGTAGATTCAGGACTGGGGGCACTCACCTACCTGACTGAAGTCTGGCATCTAAAATCTATTAGTCCAGAGTTAGCGACGTACAGTGCTCCAAAGGGTAGGTTGGGTCTACCTCCATGCTGAGGAGGTCCAGTTTGGTTGGTGGATAGTGGTAGAAAGAGCTGTTTAACAAACAGTGGAGTCCTGGTTACGGTTAATCTGCCCTGTTAGAGTAGGGTCCCACCAAGAGCCTGGGAGGATGAGAAATAAAGTGCAACCTCTTGAAGAAGGGGCCTGGAAGGACTTGGCTGGGCCTTCTAATGGGTTCCCAACTCAGAAGAGAACTGAGATACTGTTTAGGAAACTGAAGGAGAGCAGCACTGGCCAACAGACAAGGCTAATCAGGGTGATCAGAAAAATTTAGTGCTTTTACATGTTAAAACATGATGAACCTTGAAAGCATTATGGTAAGTGAAAGGATGCCAGACACAAAAGGACACAGATGGTGTGATTTCATCTATATGAAATATCCAGAATAGGCAAATCCATAGCGATAGAAAACATAGTGGTTGCCAGAGGCTGAGGGGAGGGGGAAATGGGAACTGACTGCTTAACAGGTATAGGAGTTCCATTTGGGTGACGAAGAAGTTCTGGAACTAGACAGTGATGATGGCTGCACAAAATTGTTAATGTACTTACTGCCCCTGAATTGTACACTTTAAAATGATAAATTCTAGGCGTATTTTACTACAATTTAAAAAATGGTGGAAAATGGAAGCAAAGCAGACACCAAGAAACCACAGCAGTGCTCCACGTGCCCAGCAGCCATTACTCATGGTCAGGGCTCCTTCTCCCCCTCAGCCCCCCATCACCGTAGGGTTCCATGCAGGCATTTCCAATCGATAGAAGACAGAGATGAAGAAATCTGGTTTTCATCTCAGGCAAGGAGCTTGTTCTGGGCACATGGCCATCCAGTGTATGGTGGGACAATGGATCCCAGGTCCTACCAGGAGCAGGCCTGGGGCTGCTCATTTTTACCTTCCTTAATCAGAATAGGTTCAGGGCCTGGGTGCAGCTGAGCCCGCCTCCAGTTATAGCAGCTGAGATTAATGGAGGGCCAAGTGGCAGAGGAAAAAATCATCTCGTTTTTTCATGTTAAGATCCAAGACATAGCAGGCAGCTCGACAGTGTTAATTCTTGAAGATTTCATGGCAGCCTGCTTGCAAGTTGAATTTCAGGGGAGAGATGGGAGTGATTTATGGTGACATCTATTAAGCTTTTATAGAACATAATACATGTGTTCTTGCTCCTACCGTAAAATTAATTGTTGCTAATTAGTTAGGGCTGCCAGCTCACTTGTGTTTGAGTCTGTCACACTCCCTTGTCCTAGTCCTGTTAATTAGGCTTCCGGAGTCTCATCCCATCCCCATGTCCTATAGCTTTCCTCCCACTGTATATTTCTAATTTAAACAATCAAGCCTGCTTGTTAGTGTCGACTGGTCTTGGAAAGAGGTTTAACTTTGAGGGCGTAGAAGTCCTTGTGGGTAGTCTAATGATGTCAGGTGAGACAAATCTTTTTTTTTTTTTTTTTTTTTGCATACTACCAGGCATTATGTAAGAACATACAACCCAAAATAAATAACTGTCTTTCAATAATTCTTTTTATGGAATATAAAAGTCCTGTGCAATAATGCACCTAAGTTGTCAGGTAGTTGGTTTAAGTCATCAGTTTCAGGGTTGCCAGATCCTGAGATGGAGGTCATTTTGCTGGAATGAGAGCCCATAAACATGTGTGTTGTGCTAGGAGCAACTGGCCTGGGCAGCTCTTGGCCACAGGACAGCTGCCTGGCCTGGAGCATTATAAGTATCAGTTGTAAGGGAGATGCTTAAGGTGCTGAAGACGTCGTGACAGTGATTGAGCTGCCTGCAGTCTAGCAGCTCTCGGAGGGGTTCTGGTATATTTGTCTATGGAGTCCCATTTGTATAATTGCTGTTGACATTTCATGGGAAAAGGAGGATGATTCTGTTGAATTTTTTTGAGAGCCAGGAGCTTGCTTTGTCCACCCAGTGTGAATCTCAAGGTGACAGTCTCATGAAGTTATTATCACATATAATGACAATAAAAAGACCAGGATTTTTTCTAAATACACTTCTGTACCCAATGAAGCTTTTTCACTCCTCTGCTCAATAAGCCAACAAAACAGCCAGGCGCAGGAGACAGAAAATTCCCGTTTACACTGATTGCATCGTGTGTGCCTCTGCCCACCTCCTGTGAGGCGGCTGATTTCACACATCCCTATGGCAGAGTAATGTGACTTCATTGACTGGCAAGCAGCTGTCAGTGCAGCGTGTGAGGTGTCTGGGTGTGTGTGTGTAATGCCCACACACTGCAGTGAAGAAGGAGTGGAAAGCACAACAAAGCTATTGAAATTTAAAGGGGAAGTGTGTCTTTATTACAATTCACTTATGAAAATGAAGACTGTAGCTATGTTCAAATCTGACCATGTCTGTGAACCCACCTGGCAAACAAAGGACAGGACCAATTTCAACCCTTAGTGTTTATTGTGTTGGGTAGGGATGGGAAGGCAGGATGAAGTACAAAGACTCCAGATGGCCCAAGCAATCAAGGTATTAGGATCCAGATTATCCATGTCCAGTGCCATACTTGTCCCTGTCCTCCTGCCCCTTGTCCTCCTCATTCTCTGCTCCACATCTGGGGCTTTTTGCATTGGCTTCTGCTTCCCATTTTCACCTGTATCTCCTCAGAGCAGATACGGGTCCAATGGGTCCACATGACAATATCTTCTGATGATGCAGGGATTCATATGACATGAACTTATAGTTCCCTGAATAGAGAAGGCCTGAGGGGATCCCAAAGGTGCATGGGTATAATCATTCTGTTTTTGAGAAGTCCTCCTGGATAGAAGACTAAGGGATGAAATAAGGAAGCTTTCTGACAAATGCATGTGATTTTTAATGAACTCTTTGCTTTGGCAACTAGATTATTTAATTTGACAGCAGAGTTAGGGGGAAACTTGATTGAGAAAGCCATTCATGTTTCTGACAGTCATGTGGAGTATGGTAGATGAGTGAGTAATGCTTTTACTCCAATTATTAAATAACATAGGTGTTAGAATTTATAGCTTTCCTTTTATTTATTTATTTAATTATTTTTTTTCTTTTCTTTTTTTGTTTATTTATTTTTAGAGAGAGGGGAAGGGAGGGAGAAAGAGAGGAAGGGAAACATCAATGTGTGGTTGCCTCTCACATGGCTCCCACTGGGGACCTGGCCTGCAACCCAGGCATGTGCCTTGACTGAGGATTGAACTGGGGACCCTTTGGTTCACAGCCCGCACTCAATCCACTGAGCTACACCAGCCAGGGCGGCTTTCCTTTTGTTTTCATTGCCATGACTCTAAACAGGATTTCATGACTATGCTTTTATTAATGCAACAATATTCTAGCTACTTTCTTAGCTTCAGTTCACATTTAATACACTATGCATATCCCTATCAGACAATATGCTAATTATATAATGCCCCACTCTCATTCAGGAACCTACAATAGCTTCCATAGCCTTATAGAATCAAATCCAGACCCCTCATCTAGCCTTCAGGCTCTCTGTGATCTGCTCCTATTTAACTTATTGACACTTTTATTGTGGTTTCCAACCCATCACCTCTCATCATACCCCTCATTGAATAGAGTGATACTATGTCCACTATCCTGCCTTTATGCCTTTGTTTCTCCTTCTTACTTAAGAACCCATCTTTACCTTCAATTATTCAAATGAATCAATTTTTTACATTTCAGCCCAGCTCTTTTTAAAAAAGATTTTATTTATTTATTTATTTTTAGAGTGGGGGAAGGGAGGGAGAAAGAGAAGGAGAGAAACATCGATTGACTGCCTCTCACACACCCCCCAACCTGGGATTTGGCCCACAACCCAGGCATGTGCCCTGACCAGGAACTGAGCAGGCAACCTTTTGGTTTCAGAATGACACCCAACCCATTGGACCATACCAGTCAGGGCCAGACATTTTTTGATCTGTGAAACCTTTCCTATAATTACCATCCACATTAACTTCTTTCTTAAGTTCATATCTTTCTATCAGGCCATTGCTTGGCATTACTTCTTGCATTGATCTTAGTCTCTTTTCTACAACTTTTGTCTCCAGAATGAATTTTTTTACTTTCTTGATTTCTTAGATTTCAGAATGCCTTCTATGCCACTTGGGTGGAAAGAACATTGAGCTTGGAATTAAAAGGCCAAGTTTGGGGTCTGGCTCTATAACTGACTGGCTGTGCAACCTTGGATGATCCCCTTGGCCTCTCTGAGCATCTGCTTCCTCAGCTATAAGATGGAACTCAGAAAGGTTTCACAGTTTATTTCACAGAGTTGTTTAAATGCTCAAATAAAATAACATGTGAGAGTGCTTTATGAGCCTTAGAGCACTCTGAGACCAGAAAGCCCATTATTATTGTAGTTGTCTATAATATTTAATGTTAAATTGAATCAATAAAATGTATCTGTAAGGCACTGTGTAATCTTAATTGCCACATTGTTATATGGTTGTGGTCACATCATATAACATATATAATACATTTTATTTGTCATTGTGTTTTTTATTTAGAATACCATTTTGTTTTTGCTGGGGTACCAGGATCAGGTATTTTTATTCCCATCATACAGCTAAAGGAAAGAAATCAAAGTTGGGCAAAGACATTAAGTGAATTGCCTTGAAGTTGTGTAATTAGTTATTAACAATTGGACTGAGGCTTCTCTTTCTGCCTCTTAATCTCTGCCTGCAAATTCTAGTCATTTCACTCAGTGCTTCCCCCATCGCCACCTGGGCCCTGTCCACGGGACACTTTCCTTCCTGTTTCTCACTTTCCTTCCTCAATGGGCCTTTTCCTCCTTGGTTTTCATTGGATCTGGTATAGCTAGGTGGTTTCATCTGAGCTTGTAAGGATCTCCTGTCCATTTCATTATAATCATGTGCATGTTCTTAAGGTAGAAGGACAAAATATAAGACTATGTTACTGTTCCTTACAAATACTGTTGATTCACTCAATTATTTTTAGGTTGAGGAGCCTGGATCAGAGAAGTGACCGGAGTCCAATGTTGGGCCTTCATGGTCAGGTTCTGGCTCCATTGCTCCAACCTCCCACCCCCAACCCCTGCCACTGCCAAGAAGTCAGGTTCTCTTTGGAGGCTCGTCCACCAGGACTACTAGGCAGGGCTGCACAGTTTTTATCCATACCCACAAGGACACACTGTTGCCACTGATTACTTCCTCAGCTCCCGCATACTGTGTAATTTAAATATTGACTTGTTCTTGAATGAATTTGTTAAACATTATCTATTCCAAGTATTTGATGCCATTTTAATACTTTAGACCATGCCAACCCCAGATGTAAATGGTTCATATTAACATGCAAGAACAGAATTTTTAGTCACCCAGCTTAATTTCCCTTTGTCTTAGTGACATTGAAACTCTCAGGAGAAGTCAGTTTTTATGAGACTTCATTACAAAACCTGAGGAATCATACCAGCAGCCAGGTTTGTATGACTCTCTCCAGAATCCTCAACAGGACCCCAGAGTCCAGGAGGTGGAAACAGTTCTCTCCTTTCTAAAGCAGTGTGATTAGGTAAATGTGAATCAGTTGTGCCCTTTTTGTAGCTGTTCTCCTAAAGCCGAGTCTGTAGCATTGGCAGCAAAGTTTGGAAGTGCTCCAGCTGACAGAACAGCACACAAGTCCTTATCAAAAGACAGAGAGGAAAGGAACCCAAGCACCGTGACTCTCACGTTATAAATCTACTCCCAGCTCATAAACTGCCTTCAACACTGTGCTTCTCGACGTGAGCTCACACCCTAGGTTTTACAGCTCATCAAAGATGGAGGGTGTAAATAGACAGAGAATGAAAGGGATAAGCCTGGTAGCTACAGAGAAAGGGTGATTTGACTTCTGGGGACAGGATATGGCAATATTCTACTGACTTCATACAGCCTTTAACTCCCCTGCCTTCCCCTGTTCTTCTGCATTTGAGCTATACATTGTATTTGGTTGATAAGTATCTGTAATGAGAAGGATTGGGGTATAATGAAAATGGCACTAGATTTGACATTAGACAGGTGGAGAAGAAAATGCAGTCCTGGCACCCACTTAGCCTTGCAATATACAGTATTAGGCTGGTTCTATTAACACAAATTCCATTTATTGCTTTCCAGTTTATAGAAGGGTAAGGCACTTAATTGTATCACATTGTGAATTGATTGTACATCACAACAGTTTTGGGGCAGTTGCAGTAAAGATCAAACTCATAGACTATGGGAAGTGATTAGGGCAGAGGAAGGCAGGGGTGCTAATATGCTCATCATATACAAAATAGTATCAGGATACCTGAAATAGAGATGTAATATGATAGATATTGAATAGAAGAACTGAAAATAATACAGCTAACAATTATTGGTAGGATGTGGGAGATAGTGTGAGCAAAATCTTCCTCCTACATCGTGGAAAGTGAGTAAGTGTCTTAAATTAGGAAAAAATAGAAGGTATAACATGTTAATTAGAGTTATGGATATAATCCCTAGAAAAAACAAAACTCTAATTGGATTGAACCCAGGAGAGCAGGACTGAAGACAGGAAAGAGTGTGGAAGGGTACAATTTCTTTTTATCTTAAGCTCTTTAGAACTACATATTTGTTACTAGTTGCATGTGTTGCTTTTCTTAATGTTTTTTTAAATTAAAAAATATATGGATTCTTTTCTAACATTCAGAAGTTCTGTTTGCAAAGATACAACCAAGCAATAAATTAGGCCAAGCCAAATGAAATAGCTGGTGTTTGTCTCATTTGGGCCTGCACAAATGGAAATTTCATTTGGTTCAATGTAGATAGTTTTCAGATTTTAGACTTAACATGCAGGTCCAGTATATGATCAAGTCAGTGACACACTGGCATTTTGGAAATGTCATGATTCATTATGTCCTACAAGACCCTTCTTACCAGCCAACCCTTCCAGCCCTGCTCACTTTACAAGGAAAAATTAAAATGGCACATCCTCTCACCTCAAACTGTACTCAGAGGATTTGCTTCCCTTTCCTTCTAAACACCCTTACCCTGTATTTTTTATATCTGTCATGGAAATCATGTTCTGCCTTTAACAACTGTTAATGTGGATTTCTCTCATCTCCCTAATAGCCTGCCCATCCTTTGAAGAAAGATTTGTATTCCATTGGGAAAGACAGCATGGGTTTTGAAGTCAGTCCTACCTGATCTTGCCCACTTTCCAGATGTATGCCTTTGGGTAAATTATTTAACATCTCCAAGACTCAGTGACCATATTCCTAAATGGAGACCATATTCCTAAAATGTTTCTCTTTTGGTCCATCAGGATGTCTGAATAGAAGAATGTATGTACAGTGCTTAACACAACGCCTAGCACACAGAATATGTGTATTCTCTTCCACAGCACTAAACAATTCTTTTCACACGGATGTTTAAGTGGTAAAATGGCAGTGGGGAGGGGGCATGGTATCTTGGACTGAAAAATGCTGCAAGTATTGCAAAACCCTTTGAAGAAAAGCTGTAAGTAAGGATTACCTTTTGAAATATGGCTTCTCAAATAAGCTTGTTAAGGAAGAAATATCAAAGGACTCTGCCTTGCATATTAATTGGACAGAACGCCATTCAGAGTTGGAAAACATTTGGGATGCATCCCCCAAAATCTTCTCTGGGACTCTCATTCTTACAGACAGTAGCCCTTGTCACTGGTTATGAGCTCTTCTGAACATCTGTCTTTCTCTGGAATTGGGGCAGAGTCTACAGCTGAAGAAAGCAGCCTGGGAAGCTGGCATGGGATTCTGGACCTCATAAATGCTCATTGACTTTCACTGTTTATAGACTAAGGGCTTGCCCCTTGTGTTCAGAGCTTTCCTCCTAAAGACTCCAACCTACTTCTCTAAAGTTCACTCACTGACTTCATGGAGCCTCTCCTGAGTGGTCCACTTATGTAGCACTTTGCTTGCCCCTCATCACCACTTATCACACTCTGATAGCATTGTTGTTATAGCTGCATTTCTCTTACCAATTCCTGTCCCCTCACTAGAGTGTGTGTACAGGAATTTATGTTATATGTGTATAGCATGTATATATTATATATCTACTTCTGTTAGAGTAAACTCTTCAAAGTTAAGACTCAAGTCAGGAAAGCCTTGGAATGTACATGGTGTGGTTTGTGAATGATCCCCATCAAAACCAAATTTCTTTCACAATGGGTGCATCCCTGCGAAGGTCCATTGGCAAAGGCTGACTAACTTGAAGAAGTCATCTAGGAAAATATATAGTTACTGGTTTAAACTATTAAGCAAAGGAAAGTTTCCATGATGTGGGCACAGGAGTGGAGGATCCCAAATGACAGAACAGATACCAACATAGGACCCTTAAATGGAGGTGTATGCACACAGCTTGGGATGGGGAAGTGGGGTGTTAAAGGGATATTTTCCATTCTCAGGAGCAGAAAGAACTTTAGGGCTTAGGAACACAGGGTCAAAGGGGTAGGCAAAGACTGACTGGCCCACCTGCCAGGGTTTTGTACAATCACTCTGTATAATTATTCTTGAAAACACAAACATTGCTGGGGCTGACTGACAAGTATTGTTTCAGCAGGGAGGGGTGTCAAGGCAAATCAATCCAATTCTACCACATGCCAATGTGAAGAACAAATATAATTTTGGCTCTTAGGGGCTGTGAAAGGGAAGGATGTGCCGTATGTGTATTTTGAAGCACGGTGATCTCTACAGTCTAACAGCTTGAAAGATTTCTGGGGCTTTCCCCCTCCTTGGCTGTTTTCTACAGTAAGTTTTGGGGATTTAACTTCAAATAACTCAGTTGCATTTATGTACTGTAATGATTGAGTTAAATTAAGCATTACTCCAGTGTGCCTCACAGCTATCCTGCTCTCATTCAGCATGAGGGCACCAAAGTTTGGTTTAGGAGGGAGGGATCATTTTGGATGCCATTGGATGTTGTGTGAGGCACCCAGGTTGGTACCTGTTGTCCTCCCAGGAGTGCAAAGTTATCTTGCAAGAGTCTATCTTCTCTATCACTGGACCTATTTCAGGGCTTAGCCTGAAGGCCCACAATGGTGCTATTGGGGATCTCTGAAAGTCTACTTCCTCCTTCAGTGGCTCAATGCTGTGATGAGCATCAAGGCTGAAGCCCTCAGAAGTGGCTCACTCGAAATCTTTCCTCTCTGTTTTAGAGTTTTGCTGTGCCCTCCACTGCACTGTACTCTCAGAGGCTTCCCCCAAAATCTCACTCCCTGGTTTTCCTCCCTCTTTTCCTCCCTCCCTCCCTCCCTCCCTCTTTCCCTTCCTTTCTTCTTGTGCCTTTTAAATTTCTTACTCCCTACTCTTCTTCCTAACTTATAAGCACTCCCAAATTTCTCCCTCCTCAAAATCGCCCTAGACCCATCCTCTAGATTCAAGGTGTCTGCTATCTCTAGACTGACCTGTCTGCCCCTGAGCTCCCGTAAGAGCAATCTCCACCTACCACCTCCATGTCTTCACTCACCACTCACTCTACTGCCCCAGTAATCTGACTTTTGTTCTCCTTAAGCTCATTTGTGGCTCTTTCTTTTGCCTCTCTGACCCATCCAATTTGGTCTCATTCTATGGCTCATTGTTCTCTATCTTTCCCTGAAAGTGTTATCCTTGGCATCATCCTCTGTTTAATTTGGAATCACAGACTTGACCTCAGCTTCCCTGGGGCCAGTCACTCTGAATTGTGGTGGAGCCCACCTTCAGCTTAGCACAGGTCTCTGTGCCAACTTGTTCTATAGCTACACCCTAATTGGCTTCTCTGCCTCCAGTTCACCTTGCTGGAATAATCTAATGAGTTGTACTTAACACTCATGCATGCTCAAAAAATCTCCAATAACTCTTGGTAGAACTGATATACAAACTAAAGTCATGGACTTACAGATTGCAGGATGTGTGTGCTGAAGCTGACCTAAGATGCCGTTTAGTTCAAATGTACTCATTTAAAGATGAGGAAGTGAAGGCAAAGGGCAGTGCCCAAACTTGTGTAAACTACCTAGTAAGGTATTCAAAGCCTGTTGTGCTCCAGTCTCATCCTATTCCTAGTGCATATCACCTACTGTCTCTTCAGGAATAAACCAAGATAAATCCCTGTTTCTCCAATACCCTCTGGACTTCCCCTCATCATCATCCTTGCTCTTTCTCTCCCCAACCTAAAACACTCCCTTTCTCATCATTTTTATTTCTTGTTCAATTGCTCATCTATTCTTACATTTTTATGTTATTATTTATTCACAAAATACTTTAGATTGCTTAATATGTTCTAGGCCCAACAGTGTTGTGCAGAAATTATACCTGTTCTTCAACCCCATCCCCAATGCATTCCCGAGTGTGCCCACAGACATTGGCTTTTATGCCATTGGATGATAGGAGCTGTGGACTCCCTGTGCAGTGCTTGGCTGAGGGTGGCTTTTGTGTCACATGTTTCAATCCTACTGAGTTCTGCTTTGAGAAATAGTCTTAGGAAACTCACTATTTACTCTAGGGCCATTGTGAGGACATTGATCCCCTGTGTAAAATCCATTCAGAATATTCCTTTGAAAACTAAATGCTATAAAGGCTCTTACCACAAGGAATCTCTGTACTTTTACTTTGGATAGCAACAATTTTATAAATTACTGTTTTTCTTTTGGCTTCTGCTGCCAGGAAGCTCAGAGTAAAATTATGACTTAATTTTAATAACCCTGTGGGACCCTAGAATTTGCACATTTTTATTTCTACTTAATGCCTTGTCTTTGCTTTCATTCCATGCTTTCATTCCTTGACTTGACTTCTTACTTAAAGTTTGCTTTCCTTGCATAGTCCTGTAAGCTATTTAAACTCTTTTATGAAGGAAGCAAAGGTATAAGTAAAGTATGATAGATATATGTATTGTATTTTTTCTGTCCCTTTAGGTTGTAAGTTTTTTTATTTTTTTATTTTTGAAGAATTTTATTTAATTAGGATCTATTTTACTCATCCTTTTTCTAGACCTTAGAAAAAATGCCCAGGCTATAGTAGGCACTTAATAAAAGTTTGTTGAACTAAATTGCTAAAAATAGACCCATGATTCCCTAGGTGGGCAAAATCTACCTGTTACCAATGGTACAAGCTTGGATGAGTTATTTAGCTCATCTGATCCTCTTCTTTCTACTTTAATCTAAAAATAGAGATAAGGGTATCTTGCTGGATTGCTATGAAGATTGATAACCCCTGTAAACCTCTCAACACGTGTTCTGGCCCTTAATAGCAATCAGCCCATGTTAGGCCTCCACTTCTCTCCCTCTCATTTCATTGGGAAGAGCACTTGGAAAAGGATAAGTGGATTGCTCTATGACCACAAGTAAGTCAATTAATTGTGGTGTCATCTGTAAAATAAATGTGACTATTGACCTCATTTAGGAGGATATGAAAATTAATTGATGGTAATGCACATTGGGATTTTTTTCCTGAAAAGTGCTTAAGAATGGCTCAGTATTATTATGTTTTATTTCATCATTAATATTATTTATGAAGATCTGGCCACATCTTTTCCTGGTGGGTTTTATGTCTGTGGTCTTAATTGCATTTATTTTCATTTTATTACCAACTTTTATCTTAATAAAAATGTAGATGAAATTCATAAACATAGTTTCCATCTTTTATGCAAACTTAATTTTACAAGGTAGATGATTTTACCTGTTTTGATATGCTGCCCATGAAATAGGCATTAAGATAGATAGTAAGTAATTTTTGTTTATTATATTTACATCAAACTCAAGCATTTTTCAAGGTATTTAACTTTTATATCCTGCTTTTTACACTCATATTTTATGTTTATTGGTCATTTTTTAATGAAATTCTTCATTATGAAATGTTTGGTCCATTTCAGATGATAAATGTGAATGTTTCAAGCATTTCTACTAGAAAAGATAATTAACTAAATGAAATACCTGTTTCCATTTTAACATCAGGAAAAGCTCACTGCCTTTAGTCTGTAATAGGGTCTGTGTTACAGAGTCCAAGGATGGGTCTTCTGAAGGCCAGGGCAACTGAGTCCTAGTTCAGCCACCTTCTACCTGTGCGGCCCTGCGAAAGTCACTGTCCTGCCCCAAGACTCACTCATTGACTGTCAAACACCCAGGAATCAGCCTCACTGGTCTTTAAATTCTCTTCCCATCACAGCATGCAGTCCTCTGACATGGGCCTACCTTTGAGGCAACTGGCCTTACATTTAGGTCTATAGAGAATCAGAGAGATTGCCTCCAATACAGAACATTATCTTCTGAGTCTGCATTACTTTTTACCTTCCTATTCAAAATTTTAAATTATCTTCCCTTTGAGCTACAGATCACTTAGTACTTGGCATATACAAGACTCAATAAATGTCTCAATTTAAGGTCTGTGTGCTGAGCAGGATTTGTCAACTAGGTCAAGGTCTTTCTTTCTTTCTTTCTTTCTTTCTCTTTTCCTTTTTTCCTTCCTTCCTTCCTTCCTTGCTCTTTCTTCCTTTCTTTTATTTTTTCATTTAGTCTTTATTGTATTTTTTCCTCATTACTATTTAGTCTCCTTATATCCCCACCCCCCAGCAGACCATGTGAAACTGCCAACATCTTTGTAAACTACTGAAGCTACTTTGTGACAAAATGCATTTTCAGGTGTAATGTAATACTAATACAGAACAGGGAACCTCCTCACTCTGTTACATATGAAGCAAATGACCAAGGACACCAAATTTACACTCTGGAAAATTCTATTAATCACAAAGATGGCCAGTCAGTTCTCAGCTACTCATCTCAATTACTATTGCTGGTCATTGACTTCTCCTTGGTTCTATAGAACAGATTTATTTGTACAATAATCTAATCATATGCTTTGTTTTGACTGTTCTGATGTGCATAGATCAGTTTGCAGACCACATGAGTTTGGTGGTATATTACTTAATACCACATATGCCTCTTATTGGTGCCTCCTTCTCTTTGAGCAAGGTGAAAGAGAGAAATTTTATCTATCAAACTTTTAAAAAATCAATTATTTTTTGAATTTTTCTTCAAATCAAGGAAGTCATTTATGGTACAGTTTGAGCATGTGTTTATTTATTTATTTATTTTATTAGTTATTCACCTGGGTTTGGATGATTTTAATCAAGTCTCCAAAGTTCAAAACAGAATTGTCTGACCTCAGGGAAAGGAAGTATGTAAAAACTTTACATGCTTACCCGACAACTTATTTACTATGGAATCCTTAGTGCTAGTCCACAATGAGATAAGGAGGTTGTCTAGGATCAGTGCATTGCTTCCTTCATTAAGAAAGTCTTGCTCCTATCAAAAGTCACTTTATTGCCATGCACCAGCAAAACCAAACCCCCACAGATCCTCGCCTTTTAACTGAAGGATAAATGGCACCCCAGCATTTCTACAGCTTAGGCAAGTTATAGAACCTGTCTGTGTCCCACGCCCTGAGAAGGATGGCACTGGCAGGTGAAGAGGGAGAGTGTCGGCCAGGAGCTCCGTGTGTGAGAGGAGTAACCCAGACGTCAGCAGGGAGGGGGCGGAGGTCGTTTAGGCTGATGGCTCCCTAAGATAGGCACTTTGTGACAGCTGGGGCTCTGGCAGGGGAGAGAGAAAGAGCCAGGAATCAGGCTCAAGGGATACTTGTGGTTAAGGGGTGGGGATGGCTTCGGTTTGGGAGAGCTGCAGGGTGGGTTTGGGAATAAGCGTGGATGTCCTCCAGGCATAGTCAAGGTTTTACTTGAGTCAAGGAGGTAAAAGGAAGCTTAAGGAGAGCTCATGGGTGAATGGCGGCAATCCCAGAAAGCCCCATGGAATAGTCTGTGAAGGAGGCGAAGGGGTGACAGCAACTCAGACTGGGGTACTTACCATAAAAGCTGGGTTGAGAGGGTGGATAAGGAGGGATGCCGTAAGATGGTACCAAGGACTTCCTGTGGTGATTGCAGGAAACAGAAAGTGAGGCAGGTTGGGACAAGTCCCGATGCTCTTTGGAGGAGAGTGGAAAAAAGATTCTTAGCTCAGTGATGTGATTGCCTCAGGGTAGCTGTTGTTCCTACTGCTGACATCTGAGAGAATTGGGCCACTTCATTGCTACATACTTGATAGGGCTGTTGTCAATTGACTGAAAATAATACAATTAAACAGTGTTTGCCTGAGGTCTTATTAACATTCAGCACATATTTCAACAAATATTTAATAGCACCAACTGTAAAGTACTATAACACCTAGTCAGGAATGCAAATGTAAACTGTTACCTATGCCCCTGAATGGCTTTCAATCTTATACAATAAAAGAGAGATTTATTCTGTTTAGGGGGAATACATTGGCAAAAGGCCACCATTCATACGATCTATTAGTTCCCAAACCAGCAAAGTAAATTCATGCAAGATAGCCATTTTGTTACAGAACGGAGCAGGGGTGGTGGTGAGTAATATATTATTACCTATTATTACCGAAAGGACCCTCCTTTTTCTCCAGGGGTTCCCCCCCCATACTAGGTTCCCTTTGCCTGCTGCCAGAGGAAAGACGTCTCTCAATGCCAGAGACTGGTGAAAAGGAAAGGAATTATCTATTTAAAAGTTATACAGACTTAGAGTAATGACTCAATGTCTTCATTAAAATACTAAAGTTCTTTAGAATACCCACAGACACACACAGTCCTTCCTTCTCCCCTTTGCCCAGTCCGGGGTACTGTATCTCAGGAAAAGAAGTAGAAGTCCGTGATTCAGGCTCCCAACGCTACCAGCTGTGTCGCTGCCATGATCTCCAGTTAATCGAAAGCCATGTGGCACCTTCCCATGGCCCACCAGCAAGAGTCCTTCTACCTGTTTTCTTCCAGGAAAAATCTCTCCTGCTGCCTAAGCCATGTGGCAAAAGGGAGCAACCCAAAGCTGGTGTTCCTAACTCTCGCCCAAGTTGCATGGTCCCAACTCTTACCCAAGCTTCATGGCCTCAACCTCTGACAAAGCCCTGTGGTCCCAACTTCTGCCACAACCATGTGGTCCTCCCTTGGTATGGCTGCCACACCTGGGTTTAAATCCCCATACCAATCTTTCTCACCATTTCCAATTCCTCCCAGTTACACCTGCCAGCATTTCCATATTCGTCCAGCTTTACTGGGCTGCCATAGTAAGTCCAGGCAGGCATGGCCCCATGGTGTGGAGCCAATCATCTCCAAGCTCTCATGCAGGCGCTGTAACCAGGGGGAGTTGCTTCCCAGTTGCATCTCGGGCTGAAGTCATTTCCATCCCCCTGGCTCAAAGTGTGGCCACAGCTATTTAACATGTCTATGAAACCAGTTAAAGGTTATAGATATGTTAAATGACCATTCTAGAGGTTAGCTGAAAAGCTGTTGCTATGCAAAACAACTCAATGGCCCTGCTCCATGTATTTCATCCCCCACCTCAGACTGATGGGGTGAGGACATCATATATATATTTTTCTCTAACATTTCCTGAATACCCTGAGTTTTGGACCCTATTGCAAATCTCTATTTGGAGCTCCCCCTTGGCTGCACCCTGTTACAATTTCTTAAAGAAAAGATACCTTTAATGCTTTCAAGGTCAACATGAAAAAACTCATCCATTTTAGTTTTGGAGATGATGAAATTTTTTTATCTGTAGCTTTATAAACTTATTTCCCACCAAGTTTTCCTCCTCCTTGGAAAATATATTTAAAAAGAAGAAGAAAATGTAAATCAAATGAAAAAAATTAAATACTTGCTTCAACCTGGTGAGAGTATAAAGTAAATCAAGTGGCTATTTAATTCCCAATGAACCTGTGACAACCATGGAGTTAAATAGTAGATTTAAATAGGGCAGCTAATTCTCTGCAAAATTACATTTGTCTCTTTATATGGGTACTCTACTTAATGAACACATTTCTCTCCTATTAGATCCAGGCATTTCTATTAGGGCATGAGATATTAATTAATATACATTCTTATAGTCATTAATATAGTTGCTCATAAAAGACTTTTTGATTTTTATCATCTTGAGTTCCAGAGGCCTGTGGAAGCCCTCATTGCTTCAAACCACATGAATTACCAGGGGAAAAATCCTATTAAAGTAAAACCTTAATCACCACTTGCATTTTATGTTAAGTTGTATCTAAAAAGAAACTGTGTAGCATATTCATCAACATAGAATGGATAAAACAAATGGTACAGTTCTTCCACAAAATATTATAAAGTAGTAAAAGCAAAAGAATCACTACTACACACACACTGTAACTCAATAAAACTCAATCTGAAGGACATTGTTGAATGAAAGATGTGAGATATGGAAGAGTACATATGGTATGATTCCATTTATGTAGGTTCAAAACCAGGCAAGGCTAAACAATATCTTGTTAAGGAGGTATCATGAGTAGCCAATCTATAAAAAATGACTGACACAAGTTCAGCGTGGTAGTTATTCCTGGGAGGAGAGTAAAGAAGTGGATACAATCAAGAAAGAGCACAGTGGTGCTTCTGAGTATGAGTAACACTCTATTTCTTAACTGGAAATTTGGTTTTATGGGCATTCATGTTATCGTTATTTAAACTGCACAGATATGCTGTGTATTTTCTTTTGTTTTTATAATGCAGTTTGTAGTCAAGAAAAAAAAACATTTAAAGAAAGGTTATTCAATTAAACCACAGCAGCAAATCCTTTCTCTGTGCTCAGCACAGAAGATAACAGGAGATAGATAGGGCTTGTCTTAACCTCTGGGAATTTATATATGTGAAATACTTAAGGGATAAGTCAGAATTCAACTAAGCACAAGCCATGATATAATATGAATCCAGAGGAGGAGGTCTATGGTGATCAGAGTCACCTTGGAAACCTTTCTGAGAGAGTGAGGATTTGAACCGGCCTTTGCAGGGCAAACAAAGCAAAGAGGAGGCAAGGAGATTATTTTGACTATTTACTATATAACTTATATATTTTTATCTCTCTTGTCACGCTCAACACAATTTGCAATTAAAGCGAAACTTTGTGGTGTAGAAGAAAAAATGTGGAGTCTGCATTCAGACAGACCAGGGTTCAAGTCCCAACTCCTCACTTCCCACACAGGATCATTGGAATTCCTGCAGAGAGCACTGCTTCATGGGGCAGTTGTGTGAGTGAAATGAGAGAACATTATTGGTCACACATTTCAAGCTCTAGAGAGTGCCTCGATCTCTTTTTTACACTGCCATTCAAGGATGAGGAGATCAGAAAAGAACGGCAGCCGATGTCCTGGTGCTACCCTTGTGCTAAGGGAGTTCATATCTGACGTGCTGGTGAAGAGACGCAAGCTCGCACTGCAGTGCTGTCCTCTACAGTCTCCTTTTGGGCTTCTCCACCGGCTCTGTTCTGAGGACTGCTGTGCTCTGCTTTCCACCTCACAGCTAATGGGCTTCTAAAGGCCTTTGACCGCCTCCTGCCTTGTGCCCCAGAAAGGCATGTCATTGAGTGACAAGGGCCTGCTCTGCTCTGCACTAAGGGAGGAAATATTCTCACTTCCCCAGAAGCGTCTCTTCTTTGTTTAGGAGGGCCAAGCCTAGGGCATGATCTTAGAAAGGGACTAAGAAAGGCAGCTTTTAGCACACCCTGGAAATTTCTGGTCCCAACAAAAAGAATTACTGAGGATCAACCACAGTCTAACCCATTCACCAGGAGACTAGCACTGGGGAGGACAAAGCTTTAATTCACAATGCAGGTCTTGTATTTTCTTTTTGTGTCCTCTGAGCCCCTCTCCCTCAGGAGCCTGAGGCACTTTAACAAAGGATTAGGGATTCCTGACTATGTCTCTACCTTTCCCTACTAGACACTACTAACCAATGTATGCAAAGCATCTGGCTTGTAAGATGCCTGCCATTAAGGTCCATTTCTTTCTCATTTCTCCCCTTTCCTAGTCTGTGAAGTCCACTGATGACATCTTGCAGCCAACGGCTAAGTCACTACTTTAGTTCTATCAAAAATAACAACTGAGCTCTGGAGATCAAGCCGATGCAACCACCTCCCAGCCATTTGGGGTGGACAGGGAGCATGGACACCAGGCTTCTCCTTTGGTTTGTTCAGTGTAGAGAAGAGCTCAGGACACAGGCCACTGACCCCCTACCCTCTGCCTTCAGCTCTGTGTGCTTCAATTCCAATTTCCATTCTGTCTTTGTTTTACAGTTGTTCAGCACATCAAGCGACATAACATTGTTCTGAAAAGGGAGCTAGGCGAAGGAGCCTTTGGAAAAGTTTTCCTAGCTGAATGCTATAACCTCTGTCCTGAGCAGGACAAGATCTTGGTGGCAGTGAAGGTAAGAGAACATTCCAGAATGTCTCATTATCCATTGTCGCAGTAATGTGTGGAGGTGTTACTTGATTTTAGTGGCCAAATCTGGAGCAAATTATGTCTGCTATGAAGGATATGTTCAAATTCTTTTAACTGAATAGACAGTGAGAAGGATATTTGGGGCGCATCTGACTGTTTTAGGTTCCTTTAGGGGCAGTTACCAGTCTGCAGGCTGTGACTAGCTTGAGCTACTCTTCCAAGTCAACTGCAACTGAATTCTGGGTGGAGGTCATTGGGGTCAGACAGAATTCAACACACTAAGTCTTGGAGACTCACCCTGGCTCCTCAGATTGCTTGGTGCTTGTGTCTAGCTCAGCTGGACCTTGTCTTATATTGATGTTCTGGAAGGGAGACTACAGAGTTCACTCCCTCTCAGCCTCTGTTCCGCTGAGATCTATTATACTTTACCTTGCCCCTCCCAGATGTTTCCAAGGCCCCAGGACAGTGTATAGTGCAGGCATGAGTCCATCCTGGGGTGGATGGCATTTCTTGTGTATTCTGCCCCCTAGCAGATACAAGGTTTTACTAAAACAAGAAAGCCTGAAATTCCTTCATCATAGCCATTTTCTCAAAAACTTGAAAAGGAGGCCTGGTCTTCAATAAGATAAAAATTATTGAAGAGGGTAAAATTTCCACTGAGCTCTCTAAAATATAAGAATTAACAAAAATAACACAAAAAGTTCTGTAGATCTTTTATATACGTGTTGCCAAAAATTTTTTTAAAAAGTCACAAGGGCATTGAATAACATATGTAAAACACTTAAAGAGGCAAATATTTATAGAATGAATTAAGTGGCAAATGAATGTGGACATAGCTAATGTAATAATATGAGAATTCTTGGCTTAATATAAGATGATTAAACTTGGGTTGTTTTTTGTTTGTATGTTCCTTTGTTTCTGCCAAATACACAATATTTATATGGATGGTATTTGTTTACTAGTTATAGCAGGACAACTTAATTTTTTTAATCAAATGTATATTCCGTTACTGTTGTACTTAACATTAAAGTACTTCAGTATATACAAAATGGGTAACTGAGGAGAGAGAAAATTATTCTTGACCTTACCCATCCTGCAGACTAAACACAGTTTCGTTAAAGTCTATTCAAATGAAAACTGCATTTGCTTTTCTTGTCATCAAAAGTAAATCAAGCAGCATCAGTACTCCCAGACTCTCAGAAAAAAACTCCTAAAATCTGCACTTTGGAGTGAATAAAGGTCAGACCTTTCTAGGAAGGATACATGTAATAGCTATCAAATAAACGTTATCTTACTAAGATAGCAAATGGGGGGGTGAGACAGAGGAGAGAGAGGAAAGGAGATGTGAGAGAAGGATGAGGTCAAGCAGGTCAAGGTGTGAAGTGAGAATTCTTCAGTGACTTTGGGAATGTTTAATCCCTGCTATTGCTTCCTCTTGCATTTACTCAAAAAGTTTGTTATTTTTAAAACACAAAATGTTCAGAACATTTGGCAGTGTTAAATCTTCAGTTTTTGCTTTCTTCTGCTACTAACTTTTTTTTTCTCTTTGGATAAATAAGACCAAAAGGTGCCTCTATTTTTGTAGATTCATAGACCGATAAAATGTTAGAACTAGAAGAAGCTTGGGGAACATCTAATTCTGATCTAGCCATGTGTTATAGACAAAGGGACTGAACCCCATGGATTTATGTTCTGGGCCCATGTTTCCCACTGCTATTTGGGGGCCACCGAGGAGCTAAATCAGGCCTTCAGACTCTGAATTCACTTCATGGGGTCACAAGGTGAGAGGCTTTGAATGTGAGAAAATCCTGGGAGATTAAGGAATCCTAGGTGACAGTGTAGGAGTAGCTGAGGGACCTTAGCCAAATATATAGATGCACAAAATTTCTTGGTATAACCTTTCACTTTAATATCATTCCTTATTCTGTACCTGCCTCTCTGTACTTGCCTCTCTGTACTTCTGGTGCTCTTAGGGAAAGGGTGTTGCAAAGCTAAGCCAGGGCACAGTCAGCTCCTATGTTACATTTCCTCCCAAACACATGCTAAGATAGGACATCAGGACTTGGGCTACTAATGACAAGGGATTAGCTTGTGACAGCCATGTGTAGCCAGTTGTCCTGCCCACAGCATGCTGCCACCTGGGCATATCTCTCATCACCACTGTCAGGGAGACTTCTCTCTGGTTTAAATCTCAGTCATAGCCCTGATCATACCTCTGACCCAAACCCAGAGCCTAGTCCTCATGCAGTTCCTGGCTTTGCCAAATAAGTGTCTGCAAATTAATGACCTATGAGGAGTGTTGGTTCTTTAGTTAACACTGCTAAACAAAGCAAAACAAATGGATCTGTCCTTTTATCAAATTCTGACTCCTTCTCTTTGCTAGTCCCCTTCTTGATATTCCAAGGAAACTATTATCTCAAGCAGAGGACAAAATCCCTACAACTTAAAAATTCATTCCAACTTCAAGGTCACACACCTAGGAAGTCTCAGGTCACTGACTGAATGTGCATTTTTGCTGGAGTCAGAGGCTTTGCTTATGTTTGCTAGCATGATTACAAGCTTCCGAGAGGATGCCCATTTTAATTTTCTGGGATCCAGAGGCTACAGCCATGCCAGGAACAAGTCAGATCTTCCACGGACTCCAGGATGAATTGGATCAAAATAGCACAAGGACCTTTCATGGAGCTGCCTCTTGCCAGCCTGCCAGCCTGACCTGCTCATTGTTAGGGCTGTGGGCCAATTGGAAGTCTGTTCAAAGACTATCTAATGAGGCTGTGAGGAAGATTCTATGGTTCAGTCCCAACCAGAATAAAAGGATTTTTCTAAGGAGTGAAACAAACTGGACACAGCTTCCAGAGCCTGCACAGGCTGTCACCTCTGAGGAGTGGCTGCCAGGGCTGCTCTTCTTCCATTGGAGGCACCCAGGGATGTCTTTCTGCCTGTTGCCTAGCAACCCCTGCAGCATTGATTATGCATGCTAAGAAATAGCAGCTATTGTCCTTTTTCCTTCTCTGGAAGGAACTGACTAGTTTGAAATCCAAGGCTTTACATTCAGACCGACAAATGTCAGGTTCCTGTAAATTCGGGTGTTGTCTGCTCCAAGTGATTTAAGAGCTTGAGGGATCCACAGGAGCCACTTTAAGATGGAAATGAACCTAAGGCATGTGCAGGGCACTCAAGGGCAGATGGAGGCGGAGCTTGCCGTTCCCATTAGAGTATCTGCATGTTTGGATTCAACCTGATTAGCCTTTTCTTGATATTTTTGGATAACCTTTGTTTTGTTTTGTTTTGTTGAAATGGATTTGTCAACCATTTCTCCCTTTACACTGAATTACAATTGAAGAACCCACAGAGAGGATGAGAAGCAAAGAAACCAGTCTTTGATCAAAATGAGTTACTTTACCTTTAAGTACCTGAATTGTCAAGGAAACATTTGGCTGTAGTTTCCCTGCATTAGATGCATTAGCTATTTTTGGCTCTATCCAACCTCCATTTCAGTAGCTAGAATTCCTACAACATTTTTTATTGTATTATGAACGAATGCTAATTTTTGTTTTTTAAATACAGCCACAAATACTAACAGAATGATGGCCTCTTCTTCCCCTCTCCACCAACTTAGGTGTATTTCTAGAAACATCAAATGCCAAATGTGAAAGAGTCCTTAGAAATCATGTATATAACCCAAGTTTCCTATGTGACAGATGAAAAAATCAAGACCCAGCAAGTCAAGTGTCCCCTCGAGGTGTAAGTTAAAGTGTGTGAGCGGTGCTGCACAGGAAGACGAGAAGATGAGAAATGGTGAAACCTAGGTTCGGGAGGGCTTTCTTTGGTATCTAACTAAGAAGTTTTGCTTTTTATGTTTCTGAATATCTTCTTGTTAGCAGAGGACCTAATGATAACTTTTTTCACCAAGGATTTTGGAAGAGTTGATTGATAAGCCCTCTGGCTCATTACCCTGAGGCAGCCACAAGTACCACCCAACACACTGCTGCTCCATGTCTGGAGGCCCCTAGCCCAGCCCCTTGGTCCATGCAACTCCCACCAACCCATCAGCTCTCAGTTCAAGGTGCTTTTCTTTGGGGAAACTCCCCATTACCTGCACCCCCATCTAGGTCAGACCACCCCTATTATATGCTCTGAAGGCATCTCTACTTGTCCTTTACGGCGGTTGTCAAGGTTGGTAATTATACATGTATTTATGGGCTTATTTAATCAATGGCATGAATGTCTGTCTCCTCCACTGGAGTGGCATATTCCTGAGGGTGGGAACCATGTCTTTTAGCACATGGCCTGATGTGTGTAACATGCAGTAAATGCTTGTTAAATGAGTGAGGGGATGGATGGCTGAACAAATAGGCAGATAGACTATAGAAAAAGTAACGAGTTGGCAGTTGGCATGTCTAGGTAAGGAAATGATTTGGTGAGCTATTGATATTCGTAGAATTTTATAGCTGAGAGGAACTATAAAAATAATATGTACAGAACAATGTAATCTAATGAAGAATTATTTTAGAAATGATCAAATCACTGTACAGAGACATAGAACTATTACTGATATTCTTTAGCTTAAGTCCCACATTTTGCCAACGGGGAAGCAGGAACCCAGAGGAGATAAGTGACCCACCCAAAGCCACACAGCTTGCAGGAGGTCATTTAATGTCACACCTAGGACCAAAACTCAGGTTTCCTCATGTCCATTGTGCACCACACTTTTATTTATCAGATTTTACACATGCCTTGATAAACTAAATTGAGAAAATTCAACACAATACCACTTACTGAATAATACAAAGGAATATATTAGTTGTTCTCATTTGCATGTAAAGATTAGAGACATTTACATGTTTTCCAAGTAAAAATGTAATTCAAGGGAATAGGCAGAAATAAAGAAAACTGGATCTTGGAGTGAGGGCTTTGGCTTCAGCAAAACATAATCAGCTTTGAGGAGAAGAGCAGTGTAATGCTCATCGGAAACTAATTCAAGATAGTTTAAGCAGAAAAGGGAATTTATTTACTCAAGATAATGGTAAACTCTGCTACTGGTATCCTAGCTTCCAGCACTGCAAATTCCAGGGAATTAGTTCTCTCTCTCTCTCTCTCTCTCTCTCTCTCTCACTCTCTTCTTTCTATACCTGTCTGTCTATCTATCTATCTATCTTGGCCCTGCTTTCCTCTGCATTGACTGCATTCTCAGGCAAGTTCTTCTGATGCCATCGTAAAGATTTGGCAGTAATGGCTCTGGGCTTAGGTCCTGCCAACCTAGCAACCCAAAAGAAAGCTTTTCTTTCCCAACAGTTATGCAAAAGTCCAAGGGCTGATTCTTACTGGCTTGCCTTCAGTTGTGTCACTAGGACCTATGGCCAAGGGAATGGAATATTCTGATTATCCAAGCCCAAGTCACATGCCTATTCCTGGAAAGGGAGGATTGGTCTAACTCTACCCAACACACATGACTGAAAGTGGGGCATTGATTTTCCAAAAGGATATTAAAGATCCTATAGCCAAACTGCAGGACAGCTAGGCCTCATTGTGATGGGAATAGCTGGGATCCAAAAGTTCCCTCAGGACTTGAGGTAGCCCTGTGACTGTCCCTTCTTCACTCTCTTAGCAAGACACCAGGGATTGTCCTCTGGGCTTCCTTGCTAATGTAGCGTGGCTCTCTCTCTCATCTCTGCTGTTCTTTAGCATTTGACTACAGCTTCCATGCCAGCTGCTGCTGCTCACACGGTCTCCATTACTAACAGTCAGATTCCTCAAGAAGGAAAATACTATGTGTCCAGTTATTCCCCTTAGTCTTTATGCCAGGCGACCTACCTGTGGTCCAGCCAGCCAAAGAATTCACATGCACAGATGAAACCACCTATGGGAAAGAAGTAACTAAGAGCCAGTTGTCTCAGAATATGTTTAAGGGCAGAACACAGGCTTGAAAAGGAAAGCTCATTCCCGACAATTCTGGAATAGTGAAACAATTCATAAATGGGAAAGTGCATCAAGCGTTCATCGATTCAAGTGCTCTACCCAGGCAAGTTTATTTCTGAGACAGATGGCTATTTTCTTTCAGTCTTTCTGTTTCGTGTGTGCGTGTTTGACAGTCATCATATTCATACTCACATCTTGATTAATGTGGAATCCCTCTCCCACCCCTCCCTCTTCCTGTGCTTCCCCTCTGCTTCTTCATTTACACTGACATGTAAATCCTTGTTCCTGCAAAATGGAAATGGACTATAACAAGATTAGTGTATTTAAAAGAACTTTCATCATTGTTGCCCTAATAGGACATAATGTTGCACAAAGTACTATCAATTCCATCTTTACATGTCTTTAGGAACAGAAGTTGCAGAACTTTTAATGGTAGCTAGTTAAAAGGCTTAATCATCTTAATGGTCCAGACATTGCTTCATTGATTTCTATTGTTTTTTAGTGTAAGTGCACTCTTCCCTGGTGTGTGTGTGTGTGTGTGCATGTGTGTACACATGTGCATGCTCCCCTGCACTGTAGAATGGAGAGCAGCATTCCCCTGTAAGAATCCCTCCTGCACTTGAGTCAGGTAGGCTCCAGTTATTAAGTCCCAGTAACTTCAACTTTTAACCTTTGACAGGAGATCTGTTTTTTTGTCTTGTTAACCCTCTTCCTTGTTCTATCTCTAGTTTATCTTCATCTTTTCAGCAGTGCTATGACCAAAACAGTGCATTTCACTCTGTTCAGGACTGATCTGGTACCAAACGTAGTTGGAGGGTTCATGTCACACCTCTGCATCTCCAGAGTGGGTGCACTGTGGTTGTTGTGCTGCTTTTGAATTGACTTTAACATGATAGCTCAACTCACAGTGGAGTCACAGTCCACGTGCTCCACTAGTTCCTGTAGCTGATAAACTTGACTCAGACAATTGTTTGCTGGCATATTGAAAGCCTGCAAATATATTGCAGTTTTCCACATTGGAGGCCAACTTCTAATTCACTCTTTTGGTCAATATTTCTTTATCAGTTAGTTTCATATCTTTCCAACACTAAGCATTTGTAACATGCAGCTTGACATAATGTGCACACATAAACCATCAGTTTTGTCCCCCAGATTATTGAAAGTATTTAAAAGTACGTGATTTAGAATTTAGCCTCATGTGTATAACTGGATGGTCCAATTGTTAGGTTCTGAACCATTAAAGTCAGCACAGCTGTGAAAAATAGATATAGCAGCAATCAACACCCTGGCTATGAATCTTGTATTTGAGGCTGTCACTTCATACATAATTAAAGCCCTTCCTCACCAAGGCCAGCGATATATGACTGAGTTGATACGCACAGTGTTGGTTTCTAGTACATAGTGAGCACTGTCTGAGTGTTTGTCATCATTATCATTTTCTTTCAATGATTTAATTTGTTTTTTACATTTGCAGGAACGTGAGGGAGTCACCTATTATACTCTCCTTAGGTTCTAAGATTTTGTGTTTATAAAATCTTCCTATTTCTGAATTTATTAAAATATGCTCCTCCAAAGTTCACTTTTATAAGAATTTGTTGAAGCTCCCTCTACCTTTCTTTAGAGGAGAACCAAAAGTTAGAAGAATCATGCAGCAGTGTGACTGCGGCTTGCTCTAAATATTTGGCTGACCATTGCCTGTAAGAAGGTTACAAGAATGATGTCTGTCTGAGTTCTGTTTCAGTCTAGCATTGCTTCTCAACATTCCCAAGGAGCAGGCTGACCCATTAATAGCCCAGTGAGGGGGCTTTTAGGGAACAGATCTTCCAAGGAACTATAACATGAACTACAATTGCATGCCACATTTGTATTTTAAAATTTTTTAGCATACATAACAAAAAAGAAAAAATAGGTAAAACTAATTTTGTTAATATGTTTTATTTAACTCAACATATCTAAATATTATTCCTTCAACATATTAATGTGATATTTTATTGGTACCAAGTTTTCAGAATCTGGTGTTACACTCACAGCACGTCCCAGTTTGGACTCGTCATATTTTAAATGACCACTAGCCACACATGGCTGTTGGTTTGCATTTTGGACAATGCAAATCTAGAAGATATCAGAAGAGAAAGAGTCTCTCCCTTAGCAATAGATCTTGACCCAGAGATCCTGACGCAGAAGGACTTAGGTGTGTCAACAAACATTCTCATGCATTTGGTTGTCTCATATGGGAGTTTACTCATTGCTGCCTATGTTTCAAGCACAGTGGTGGGCGTGGGCACAGTGAGGTCTTCCCAGAATAGCCTCTTCTTTTAAAAAATCTTTTACTTTAACTCTGTTTCTGTACACTCTAAAAAGCATAAAAGAATTCAAGGTCAGTATAAAGACAAGGACACCATCTCTATTTTACCTTGCATCTCTTTAACCACCTACATTTTGAAATTCATAATCACTTGTCATGTCCTACAACATCCAGTAACACGACGATTTTAAATAAGCTCTCTTGCCTCTCATACTAGCTTACTGTTAGCTTTTTATTTGGCAAAAGCATTTCAGATGAATATTAATTTCCCTTTCTTCTACTTTACTTCAGTAGCTTCTCAGTTCTGTGCTGAAGTTTATTTCCTGCTACTCCATTCTTCCAGCTCTGAGTCCATGTTTACGCCAGGCAGTAGCTCACGTTAGCTCTGGATGGGACCACTCCCTTGAGAGTGTCTTCAGAATGGCTGGAGGCTTTGGAGTGTCAGGAAATTCACGGGGATAAGAAGAAATGAAGTTACAAAGCAGACACTAGGAGTAAGAAAATGGCAATGCTCAATGATGGGGCAAACATGCCTGTCAAAATGAAACTTAAGTGGAGGGAATTGTCAGAGAGAGAGGCTGCCACCTCCTGTCCATTGCCAAGGGACTCTAAGAACCAGCCAAGCCTCCCTTAATTGAGTAGAATGACAATCAGCCATGGTACTAAAACAGAGATGATTTTTATAAATAGAGTTGATAGCAGGATTTTTCCAACTTCTGATTGCTGTCTGGCTATGGTTCCACCCTTAGAAAAATTCTGTCCTTCGAGTGCCAACTTCAGAAGATGATTTTGCCCAACTCGTTACCACCCTATTTTCTGAATCTCTTAAAATAGAATTGAATCATAATTTAGAGAAAGAATCCAACATGCAAAAATGGATGGGCACATAGGATGAAGCCAAGTTTGTGGATGCATTTGCCCATGAATAGTGAAATATTCTCTCTTAAATCTGAAAATGTTACTGAAGCACATCTTTTGAAATTAAAGTAAAAGTGAACTCTCTTCTCATAGTAGTTTGCTTTTGGGAAATAGAAATATTAGATGCTTGTTAACTCTGTCAGTTTTTGTCCCATCCCAAGGAAAATTCTCTCTTCTAGTCTTCTCTCCCAGTCTACTCTATCAAGCTGCGTGACATTCCCCGCCCCTACCTCACCCCCCCCACACACACACACACTGCAGTATTTGAATCAACACTGCATAGCTAAAACTCGAGAAGAAAGATTCTTGGCCACTGTTCATTTTGATATTAAGTGAAGAAATGTGCAGTTTCCATGGAAATGGACCTATGAAAATTTGATGGCCTCTCTGGACACTTGCTGGCACAAATCTTCTCACTGTTCAAAGCAGAACTAGTGGTACTTTTAAGAGACACCTCTTAGAAAACCATTTACTAAAGTGAGAATAGGAAACCCCATCACCAGACCCTTTTATCTAATGGTATCTTCAGAATTTGGCATAAGAAATAACTGCTTTGGGCCTAATGAAAACTAGGCTGGTAATTTGTCTCCTTGAGTCAGGTCACCACCAGGGAGAAAGCTCCGAATTCTGCCAAAGGCATTTAGTGAAAATGCTAGATTCTGGATGAGGATGATAGCAGAAAAGACTTTGGGATCTTGCTGCTACCTCTGCCATGTAGTGTTTCCACGTGGCGGATGTGAGGCAGGCCCTGCCTATTCACCTGTGCCCTCCTGTGTGGAGAGCAGCCCCAGGCATGGGAAACTGTGCATTGCAAACTCATCCTGTGGAGTCTCAATCTTGAACCACCTGGTTCTGCTCCCCCACTTACTGGAAAAGCTGCAACAGACAGTCCTCAGCTGCAGCTTCCTGTGAGGGCTCAGCAAATCCTCTCATGGCCACACTTCCCAGCTGATGGCTGATTGATAAGGGGTTGTAATGGCTCAGCCCCATTGGTCCAGTTCAGGACAACTTTGAACGATCATCTTCTGGGTCAGATAAGGCTCTGTGGAGACTGCATTGTAGCTCAACTTCATCCTCTGCCCAATTCTGCCCACAGGTATTAATTCCAAGAGCATGCCCCAGTCAATGTCTTGTCTACTCATCTCTATCTGCTCTCCAGGAACTTGACCTGTGGCACATCCCAAGGTCTGTAGGTTGTCCCAGTCAGGAATGTCCCCAAAGGGAAAGGGTCGAGGCAGTGAGCTACAAATGACCACCAGGCATGGGGCGGTGCTCCTCGACACAGGATGTAGTGTGCAGTCTTACACTCAGTCTGTACCTGGTGGGTGGCTGTGCTTTCATTCTGTTCCAATTTAAATGAATGTGGTGCTCACATTTGCAGTCTGACTTTGATAAGGACTGATGGCTGTTCCCTGGTAAACGTATCCACACACTCACATGCTACTTCTACCAAGAAGAGTCCTCTGGGCTTTCCTCTTCTTTGTCCTTCAATTGAAGCATTTGCTGCCTTTCCTCTCTTGCTCTTATGTTTACTTCTTGTGGCCTTGATTATTTATTCTACAAACCTCTGCTGAAGGCTCACTGTGTGCCTGACACTGTGCCCAGTGCTGACAATGCAGATGGAAGCCTTGAGGAGCTCACCATCTATACCAGCGATAATCAAGTAAACATGCAATTTGAATGCACTGTGGCCATTGATATGGCACAGATTAAGTATGAGGTGTACCAGCGAGGGTCATCCAACCTAGCCTGGGGCAGAGAGGCTGTAACAGTAATGAGAGGGTCAGGGAACATTTCTCAGAAAGGTGATATCTGAGCCCAGTCCTGGAGGACTGTTAGGTGTTAACCAGATGTATTAATTTCCTATGGATGCTATAACAAATTACTGTCAACTCAGTGGCTGAAAACAACACAAATTATTTATCTCACAATTCTGTTGGTCAGACATTGAAAACCAGTTTTACCAAGCTAACATCAAGGTGTCGACAAGTCTGGATCCTTCTGGAGGTTCTTGGGTAGAATTCGTTTCCCAATCTTTTCCAGGTTTTAGAAGCTGCCTATATTTTTCGGCTTGTGGCCTCTTCTTCCATCTTCAAAGCCAGCAGCATAGTATCTTCTTTCCTCTCCGACCTCTGCTTCTACCCTCACCTCTTCTCTTCTCGATCCTCCTGCCCCTCTCTCCCAAATATCCTTGTTTAGGATGATGTTGGGCCCACTCTGGTAATCCAGGGTCATCACCCATATCAGGATCCTTAACTTAATCACACCCACAAAGTCCCTTTCGCTGCGTGAGGCAGCAGATTCATGCGTTCCAGGGATTAAGATATGGACACTTTCAGGGAGGCATTATTCATCCTGCAACACAGGTGACATGCTTGAGTCAACATTCCAGGCAGAGGGGTGAACATATGTAAGGACAGGGAAGTGTGGCTTGGTGTCATTTGGGCAGCTGCAGATGTTTCATAAAGTGGATGCGTAAGTTTCAAGGGAGGCATGTCAGGAAAATATCAAGCTGGACTGAGAGGCAGGGGAGCCAGTTCATTTAGTACATTGTGTTTTAAGCTTGACTTATCATATGCTACTTATCTCCCTATTTGCGTATGGGCGCCCAAGGCCAGGATTTAGGTCCGTGTCTTTTTGATGCTACCATAGCCCTGGGTCAGTGACCGCACAGGACAGGAGCTCAGCACATGTGTGTGGTATCAACACATGCCAGCTTTGCCCTGCTATGACACCGTGATGTCAGAGTGGTCTGAGCCAAGAACAACAGGCTGGCGTGATCCTGGACATCTTCATCCTGGCACTGTAGCTGCATGGATATTTCCTGAGCCAGAAGTGTGTGTGGGTACCATTGGGAAAGGCTTTTTAGAGTTTGCCAGATAAAACTGGCAAAATGATCATTGTCAAGGCTGGAAGATGAGTACATGAAAGCTTCTTATGCTCTTCTCCCTACTGGATATTGCCATAATATAAAGTTTTTAAAAGGTTGTGTGAACAGAGGTGAGGTGCACATTGCATCCTAAAAAGCACCAGAGGCACCAAGATGGGAGACAAGTCCCTGGTAATAGCTGAGCCTAGACCAGGGTTAAAAGGGATGAAGACTCTAACACACTTGTGTCTATAACTTAATGAAGTAACATCTGTACAGGAGCTTTGAACTGTAAATCTCGGCATACCCATGAGAGACTTTTCCTCAGTTATTAATACAGACATTATTTCCTCAGAAATGAGGTCATTTTTTAATCTTTTGTGTAATTAGTGAGTTGAATTTCCTTCCTATCCAGGAACCTCAGGGCCCACCAAAGTAATTCCTTCTCCACGTAACCTCCCTTTAACATGCTTCATTTAAAATATACTGGTTTTCTCCCCTCTCTGTCCCTCATCTCCAGACACTGAAGGATGCTAGTGACAACGCACGCAAGGACTTCCACCGTGAGGCCGAGCTGCTGACCAACCTCCAGCACGAGCACATTGTCAAGTTCTACGGCGTCTGCGTGGAGGGCGACCCGCTCATCATGGTCTTCGAGTACATGAAGCATGGGGATCTCAACAAGTTCCTCAGGTACAGTGAGGGGGTGAAGGGACAAGGCAGGAGGTGGGCTCAAGGTGGGAGCAGGCAGTCATGGTTCAGACAGCCTGAGTTAGAGCCTCCTAAGTGGTGTCTTAAGGTGGACACCGGCCAGCAGTGTCCACGTCATTATGGATGAATTAAAACAAACACAGACTACTGAGTCTGGTGGAGGAATAAGGACAAGGGCATGGCTTTTCTCTCAAGAGGAGCAAAAGCCGAGGCCTCCGCAGTGACAGGCCTTTATTCTAATCTTATCTCCCCACATTACAAGATGGTTTTTCCTCACTATCCTGGTTACAACAAAGGAGCCAATGACCCTTATTACATCACAGAAAAAGGACATTAGCAAATGAATAGGCAGCCAGTTACACTGGGCCTGTAAGGTACTTGCAGGGTGAGGGGGGTTTTAGCAAAGAGGAAGACCCAAACAGTCTAGGTATATTGCAAATCTGATTACCCACAAGGAAACCTATATGTGGGCGTGGGTCCTGTGCATCTCCCAGTGGGAGCTGGGCCCATGCCACGCAGAAGGTTCTGCCACAGTGTCTGGCCCTAACATGCTGTTTTCTTTCAAAGAGAGCTGCCCTTTGGCTTTGACAGATGAGCAAACATGCCACCTGTAATTTCTTGGTAGATGGTGTAATTTAAAAGAAACAGGAATGATGTTGGGGCAGGTGACTAATTTGCACCTGCCTTTGCTGGCCTCAGTTTCCTTTCATACAAAGGGGGTATGACACTATCCACATAAAGGGCTAGTACCAGGACTATTGTGATGGGAGGTAATCAATAAATGTTGTCCCCATACCTTTCTTCTCTGCTTCATTTTCCTGGGACATTTAGTATACCTTCTGTGTTATGGTAACACCCACACCTCTGTTCTCTTCTATTTTTTGTGGCTGCTGAAGAGGGCTTTCCACTGAAATCGGTGCCAGTAGCTTCATGCAGCCACAGGAAGATTCAGAAACTGTGCAGTCTAAGGAATAAGCCAATTGCTGAGAGAACAGTGGAAAGGGATACTGTACTTCTGTGTTCAGAAAGTTATCACGTGGCCATCTCGATCCCTTTCACCATCTCTAGTCTCATGAATACATGTGCACTTGGTTCTCCTTTGCCAGGATGGGCCCCATTTCTCTGCTTTGCCTCTGGCTGTGTGGGTGATGAAATGCCAGGTGAGATTAGGAATATGGAGCCAACTCATGGTGTTCAGAGACAGTCATCCTAATCATGTATTGTCTAAGGGCAGCAAAGTTTTTCTGGTATGGGGATAGGAGAGTGGATGATGGTAGCTTTCACATACCATCCTGTTGGACCTAATGTGAAAGGAGAAAAAGGGGCTGAATTCGATTGAGGTCTAGCTGCTCATAGGAGAAACATTTTTTCTTTGTCCCCATGCTCTGAGCTACTTCTTTAATTAAAAGTGGTGTTTTCCCCAAACTGGAGCATAATACATCCACATGTGCTCACCTGGATACAATTAAATGGTTCTGTGAGCTCAAACTGGGGCATCCACTGAATGGCAACTTGGTCAGGCCCTATGCTAGGCTAGCTGGGAAATGAGAAGTAAAACAAAGACCTTGCTTTCAAGGAGATTAGAGTTTCTCCTCTAATCTTTCCAGAATTCCTATCTAATGAGGAGAACATAAACAGGCTTCTTTCAAGCAATAAGAACTAATATTTATTAAGCCTTTCTAAGCATTTTAAGTGTTGTAATTTGCATAAACTTTATAAACTATTATTACCATCATTCTCATTTTACAGTTGAAGAAACTGAGTCACAGAGCTAGTGAGTGACAGGGCTTGGATTCAAACCCACAGCCTCTGCCTGCAAAGCCCATGGCTTTTTACCACTGCCATCCTTCCCCTTGAGGTGGCTGCTCAAAAATTGGAAGGAAAGTACCATGCTGTGGAATTCCAGAGCTGGAACAGTGTGGCTAAGGGCCAACTATAACCTGCATGGGGAAAGTACGAGCCAAGGAAGGGTGAGCAGCTTCCCTGGTCAGAAGATCACTGAACCTTCCTGCTCTCCATGCCAGGGGGCTGATGGGGCTTTTTCCCTCCTAAAGCACGTTCTCCTGGAAGAGATGATATGTGTTTTTCCCAGGAGCTGCAGAGTAACCTGGGGAGTGAAACAGAGGGTTGTTGTGTTAACTTTATTTATACTCTTCTTAAGAGCTTGCTTAGAAAACTCACCTGCCCTTTATTTACAGCAGGACTCTCTGTTCAAGGGAAGTGAGCAGGCGCCTGCCCCATCCCATGCATGGTTGTGCAGAGTGTGGACGGCTTTGGAGGGCTGCCAGCTTTCTGGAGCCTTCTGAGTGTGAGGCTGGAGGATGGGGTTTTCTGCAGAGATGGCCTTTTGCACTGACCTCTAACTTCTCCTTTTCCCCGGAGTTTTTCCAAGGGACAGATTCTTAGAGGAGTCTAGGCTGTGGCTAATCAACAACTTATTTCACTCTTTGCACTAAATCTATGAAGTTTTCACCCCAGCCTTGATTCTCTGGGAATTTCAGGTTTTCCCATAGTTTATGTGCTCCCCTAGGGTCTTCTCCTGGTACTGAGGTCACATAAGGTCTACTGCGATGAGTGAAAACATTTTCACTTTCCCTGCCTCTTAGTGCTGGGAGAGGTTCGGCTTGAATAAACTTTAGTGAGGTGGGAGGAGCCAGCCCTGGGGAAGCCCTAAGAATGTGGTCACAGGCCTATCACAAAAAAGAAATACCTGAAGGAGAGGTTGTGTTCTCACATCTCTTCTCCACTTATTTTTTAAGAAAGCTCTTTGGAGCTGGCCAGGTAGATCAGTTGGTTAGAGCATTGTTCTGAAACACCAAGGTTGCAAGTTTTATCCCCAGTCAGGGCACATGTAAGAATCAACCAATGAATGCATAAATAAGTGGAACAAGAAATCGATGTCTCTCTTTCTCTTTCTCTTTCTCTTCTCCCCCTTCCTCTCTCTCTCTCTAAAATTAGTAAGTAAAAATCCTTAAAAATTCTTTTTTTAGAGGATCTTTAAAATTCTTTTTAAAGAAGATCTTTTTTTGCACAGCCTTTCTCTCTGCCTTTTTTGAAAAAGATTTTATTTATTAATTTTTTTAGAGGGAGGTGACAGGAGGGAGAAAGACAGGGAAACATTGATGGAAGAGAGAAACATCGATCGGTTGCCTCTTGCATGCCCACAGTTAGGGACCCAGTTGGCAACCCAGGCCTGTGCCCTGACCAGGAATAGAACTGACAACCTTTCACTTTATGGGATGATGCCTAACTCACTGAGCCACACTAGTCAGGGCATTCTCTCTGACTTTTTAAAAAAATTCATTAAATTTATTGGGTGACACTGGTTAATAAAATTGTATATATTTCAGGTGTATGATTTGATAATACATCATCTGTATATTATATTGCATATTTTCCACTCAACATCAAATCTTCTATCACTATGTATTTGACCCCTTTCAGGGGTGTCAAACTCATTTTCACCAGGGGCCACATCAGCCTTACAGTTGCCTTCAAAGGGCTGAATGTAATTTTAGGACTGAATAAATGTAACTACGCCTTAACTAGGGGCAAGGACCTCAGCACTGCTGCTGGGTAGAAACAAGGTGCCAGGCCGGATAAAACAAGGTGGAGGGCTGGATTCGGCCCATGGGCCTTGTGTTTGCCACCTGTGCTTTACATAAAAGTTAAAGGAGGTAAAAACATTTAAAAAAGAGAAGACAATAGGTATGCAATTTGGAAGTGAACTCACAGCCTAAATAGGGATAACTTGTGACAACAAAATCATAAAAGGGGAAGGGCAAAGGTCTCTCTGGCTTTTTGATGAAAGGCCACAAAATACCATAAAAGCAGAGTTTTGATTGTTCCTCACCTCAGTGTGCTGAGGAAGGTGCAGTCAGTATCTCCACTTTATAGATGAGGAACCAGGTCCAGAGAGGCTCTGTAGCTCACCTGATGTCAAAGCTAATGTGTCAGGACAGGATTCAAATTCGGTTCTAATACCCAAGAGCCTTGCCTACTGTACAGTCAGACTCTTTGCTCCAGCAAGAGATTTTGAGCTGAAGAGATCCCGGAGGCATTTCCCTGTGTGATGCTCCCCAGTGTGACAAGAGGAGGTTGGGGACTGTGGTTCAAGTGGAAGTGAAATAAATGTGTTAGAATTTGCCTTGCACAAAAACAGGAAGCTCCTCCC
This sequence comes from Anoura caudifer, assembly GCA_004027475.1. NCBI lineage: Eukaryota > Metazoa > Chordata > Mammalia > Chiroptera > Phyllostomidae > Anoura > Anoura caudifer. The sequence goes on from PVKU01002711.1 coordinate 93,874, forward strand.
TAAGAACCGTCCAATCAGATATTTAGAGATAGAGGGGACCTCAATGATCACAGCATAATATCCTCTTGTGTTTCTGACTGATGGGGAAATCACACACTGTAAAAGTTAAAATGTTCCCCCAGACCACGGTGCTGGACACCCCAGAGACTGGGAAACTCCCCACCTCCTTGCCCAGTGCTTGTTCTCTGAGAATAAAAGAACGAAAGAGCAGATGACAGCACGTTTTGGAAATCAAGGAAAGGGGAACCACTATGGGCTGGAGCCATGATGGACAGGGGTAAATGGCTCCTGTGCTTGAGCTAACTCACCCCACCTGAGGGTGGGGCTGGCAGGGGTGGGGGTTGGGGAAGGGCAACACTGCTAGATGGCAGTTCTTGGGGAATTCTGCTCTCACATTTTCAAATACTCACACAGCTCTAGAACCTTGCACGTATAGTCACCACTTTAAAATTCATTTAAAATCCTCTGTGTTTATGTTAAGTGTCTGGAAACAGATGTCATTAGCACTGACTGAGAGGGAGAAGCCCTTTGACCCTGCTTTTTACTTCTTGTCCCACAGCGCCACCTCTGGCCTTTAGGAGCAGTGACATCATTCTCGGCTCACCCCTCAGCGTTCCAGAGTGGGGATGCAGGTCCTGACTGCATATCCTAAGACTGGGACCCTGCCCCCCCACGAACACCTATCAGTGTTACAACGCCTTACATCAGTGATTTTCAACCGATGTGCCGCAAGAATTTCTAAAACACGCAATGCCTGACTATTTAGTCAGAGGCACTGACCTCTTTTCCCCTAGATTGTCAAATAAAAAAATGACAACAGCCAAGCAAATACCCCATCTGGTGTGAATAAATCAAAATTATACCTAATTTTGGTCAGAATTACCAAAAATATAATATATACTTTGGTGTGCTGCAGAATTTTAGTAATTAGTTTATGTGTGCCATGAAATGAAAAGGTTTGGAAATCACTGCCTTATATTGTTCCACAGTTGGGAAAAGGCTGGTGTGTAAGATAGGAGAAAGAGAACATATAAAAGATCATAATCTAATCCCCCCAAAGTGTAAAGAATAAAAGTTTCCTAGTAAAAGAATAAATGTGTTGTGATTCAAAGAAGCTCTCCTATGTGGTGGCCAGTGCATGAGCTGAGATGGGTGAGGGAGGGGTGGCCACAAGGAGATGGTATTTTTCACAGGAAATGAATGTCCACACCAAGTGCCCTGGGATTCTGCTGAAATGGGTCTGCAGTAGATGAGGGCAGTTTGGAAACCACAGAGCAGGTGGAATCAGGGAGACCGGAGATGCCAGCTCCGGCCCTGGTGGGGCACTCTGGAGGGGGCAGCCTGGGTGGCAGGTGCTCAGCTGCAGCATGCGGCCGGGAGGAGTGGGAGAGGTGGGACTCCATGACCCAATCCTCTAGGAGAGTCAAACTCTCCTCAGTTTGGGTTCATTGTCTGTTTTTTGTTTTGCTTCAGCCACCTAGTGCTTTTCAGGGTCAGGGGCTCTGGCCGGTGCCTGACTCCAGCATACTTCTGGAGCCCCTGAAACATGAACCTGTCTGTATGTTGGGGTGGGGGCCCATTCAGGCCTACATGGAATTCTAGACTCTCTGGGAACTGAAGCCTGGGTACTGTTGAAGTATAACTGTGGGTGAAGCGTCTTTTCCTCCTCTTCATGCTAAGTCGGGCAGCATCTTTTAGCGCCAGCAGCTGATGGTGCGGTGCGGCATGGGGACAAAGGGCCCCTCCAGGCAAAGAGCTCAAGCTACAGCAACTCCTTCCGCGTCCTCCACAGGGCACACGGACCTGACGCCGTGCTGATGGCTGAAGGCAACCCGCCCACGGAGCTGACGCAGTCACAGATGCTGCACATCGCCCAGCAAATCGCAGCGGGCATGGTCTACCTAGCGTCTCAGCACTTCGTGCACCGAGACCTGGCCACCCGGAACTGCCTGGTCGGCGAGAACCTCCTGGTGAAAATCGGGGACTTTGGCATGTCCCGGGACGTGTACAGCACTGACTACTACAGGGTGAGTTGCTGCGCCCACAGGGGGACCCCAGGGACCTGGGAGTCCCTGCTTGTATTTGTTTGCTAGGGCTGCCATAACAAACCTCCATGGACTAAGTGGCCTAAACAACAGAAGTTTATGCCCAAGATTAAGGTGCCCACGGGACTGGTTTATTCTAAGTTCTCTCCTTGACTTGCAGAGAGCACCTTCGCCCTGTGTCCTCACATGGGTTTTCCTCTGTGCGTGCACAGCCCGAGTGTTTCTCTGTGTGTCTAATTTCCTCTTTACATGAGAACACCAGCCAGACTGGAGTACAGCCCACTCTAACAGCCTCATTTTAACTTAATCACCTCCTTAAGGCCCAGTCTCCAAATATGCCCATATTTGGAGGAACTGGGAATTAAAACCCCAACACATACATCCGGGGAGAGCACAGTTCAGTCCACAACACCTATCCTGCTCTTTTCGTGGTTTTCCAGAGCAGTGTGTGATGTCTCCATGAGGAAAGTTCTCAGCCTGAGAATTTTGCCAGGGAAGCCTGAGGGCTTGGGGGAATTCCTAGAGGGCATGAAGTTAAAGGATTTTAAGGTTTGCACTTGTTCTGTGAACTTATGTCTGGATCCTTTGTTTGAGGTCTGGCCTCAGGTGAACTCTTTACATAAATAATAGTACCCCAGGCCTTGGAAGTTCCCACACAGAGCCATCTTAGTTGAAAGTGGATTAGCTGGTGGCCTTGGTGAAATGTGAGAAGTTCCATCCTGCCTGTTTCTGAAGAGCCGCACCTAGCCCACCTGGGGTTCCAACAATAAACCACTAAACACATTAAGCTATAGACAATAATTCAAATTCACTGATTGCCAGGAATTGGCCCCTTTGGCATGTTGTATTTGTTAACTGAGATCTTGGGACTCAGGTATGAGACAGAAGGGACACTTCCTGAAATCTTAAAGTCGTGTTATTGAAAACGAAGTTTCGTGTGGCAGCTACAAACTCAAACCCTTGACTTGGCTTTCTTGTTCTTCTGGAATTTCAAGGAGAGAGGAAGAGAATAGTAAGGGAAAGGAATAAATGTGCCATATCTATGTAGACTAAGGGGATAAAACATATAACTTGATTAACTTTCATATCAAGGTAGCACTGGTGGTGAAAATGCCTCTCCTTGCCTTTGTTCATCCCTTTGTTTTATTTCTGAGGAGGAGCCTTCTGAGTCTGTTTCCTATAGTTCTCACTGCCACCTCACTCACCTTCAATGACTCTGCACTGTTGCTGAGCCAGCTTTGCTCCAATTAGTCTAAGACAGTGATTTTCAACTGGTGTGCCATAGAAAAATTTAAAACATGCAATACCTGACTAGTTAGTCAGAGGCACTGATCTCTTTTTCCTTAGATTGTCAAATGAAAAGTGACAACAGGCAACAAAAATTATACATATTTTTGTCAGATTGATAAAAAATATAATTTGTGGTGTTCTGCAGAATTTTAGTAATTAGTTTATGTGTGCCATGAGATACAAAAGATTGGAAATTTCTGGTCTAAAACAATGAATCCATTGCCTTGCTGTATGTTCTTCTGTAGAATGTTTTGTGGTTTTTTTTCTTTGTCACCTTCATAATCATTGCCTACATTTTATATATCATGGAAGAATGGAGACCAAATTGAAAAAGATTCTCTTTGGTTTATTTGTAGAAAACATGAGCATGGTCTCGACTTCAAACATTTAACATAGAGCTTCAAAGCACCTGTCCTTAGTCTAGAGATGACTAGTTTGTTCTAGTTATCTAAAATGGGATGGTCCTTTATTGTCAAGGGATGCATCTCCTCCGTTAGCTCTACTTCCTTTAGGAAGGTGGGGATGGGGGCATCTCTTTGTCTCAGGAGAAAAAGAAACACATGGTACTTCCCTAAGGGAAAGCTTTGCTGATCTTGATGAGCATCTAATGGAGAAACATGTGGCCTAAGCAACAGCTTTCTCTTTAGCAGTAAGTAAACCAAGGTCGCAGAGTGCCTGGCACAAAATAAGTGCCCAATAAGTGTTTTCAGCCATATCATTATCCAAATCAATAAAGTTATGCTTATTTCCAAAGCTAGGTCTGAGCTAGGTGGAACCCAACATCCTTTTCTACAATCTCTAACATAATAATGCAAAGTAAAAAAGATTGAAACTCTCAACAATGTGAAAGGAAATCACTCAATTAAAACATTGGCAAAGGATTTAAGTAAAGATGTCTCCAAAGAAAATATACAAATGGCCAATAAGCACATGAAAATGATATTCAATATCATTAGTCATTAGGGAAATGCAAATCAAAACCACAAATAGATACCACTTTATAACCACTGGGATGGCTGTAAGAAAAAAACAGACAAAACAAGAGTTAATGGGGATGTGGAGAAATTGGAACCACCCTAAACTGCTGGTGTGAATGTAAAATGGTGCAGCTGCTTTGGAAAACAGTTTGGCGGTTCCTCGAAATGTTCAACAACGTATAATCCAGCAATTCCACTCTGAGGCATATACCCAAGAGAACTGAAGTCGTATGTTCATACAAAAACTTGTACAAAGATGAAATAGCAGCATTATTCATAATAGCTATAATGTGAAAATAATATAAGTGTCTATTGCCTGATGAGTAAATGAAAATGTCATAATTTATGCAGTGGAATATTATTTATTAATTAAAAGGAATAAGTACTGATTCATGCTATAACATGGATGAACCTTGAAATCATTATGAGAAGTGAAAGAAGCCAGACACAAAAGGTCACACATTGTATGATTCTATCTGTGTAAAATATCCAGAAAAGGTGAATGTAGAGAGACAGAAGGTAGATTAGTAGCGGCCAGGGGCTGGGAGCAATGGAGAATGAGCATGAAAGCTGTTAGATACGAAGTTTCTTTCAGGGGTGATGAAAATGTCCTAGAATTGTGTAGAGGTTGTTTGGTATATTTACAAATACACTGAAAACCATTGAATGTGTATGTTAAAAGAGTAAATATTATGGTATATAAATTATATGTCAATTTTGAAAATCTGAAGAAGATAATTCTAGCCAAATAACAACAGTATACATAAGGGGTTAGTCCCGGTTGTTTACACATTATGAAAACATCTTGCCATCTACCTTATTTTATTATATGTTACAAAGAAACGTATAATAAAGGAAACCCCCCATGTAGATGTCATATTCCTGAAGTACTTCCTTCTGATTGATTGGAGAAAAGAATGATTTCCAGTTCCTTATTTGTTAAATGTTCTTGGAGCTATCCCAGTTGTTAAGATGCCACATTTATTCTACCCTGCTGCCCCACACCATGGTCACCGCTCAGGTGCAGCTGCAGGGTTTGTAGCGTTCCCTTGGTTGGTTGTTGTTCCCACTGAGGAGAAGGAAAAAGAACCAGACTTACGTTGGCCTCTGGTATAGGTGGGAAAAGCAGGTGAGGGATGTAAGACCTGGCAATGTGATAGTAGTTAGGAAAGCTGACAAATCAATGACTTTCACTTTGCCATCTCTAAAATTTCAAAATGATGTTTCACCTTTTGGTTCCATGATAGTATTTATCATTATGGAACTCCTCTGCAGAATATTTTTTTGCTTATTAAAACATCAAGAGCATATCAGTGGGGTCCATCCCATTGAATTTGTGAGGCAGACAAGCAGAAGTTGTTGCTCTGTGTTCGCCGGTGAACTCCAGAACATCTTACAGCGGAGATTCCCAGAACACTCTTGGCTGTCACATCAATTATCTACCTGTTGTACCATCTATGAGCTTGGTGTTAAACCCCTCCGCATCACGGTGCCTCTTCATCTTCTCTGTCACAGCAGCTGGGAAATGTGTTCACTTTACAGTTTGGGTTTCTCATTTGCAGGCACTTCTTCTTTTTTATTCTCCTCTGATCTTCTTCAAAAGCTTGCACCCTCCACGGTGACAGGATGCTGTAGATGATGTGACTTGTCATCACCTGTGTTAAATATCCTTTCCGCCATACTAATGAGGGAGGACTTTTGTGTTAGCCAAGGCTATCTTATATAGAAGGACGACAATTGGACCTGGAGTCCATTTTATTGAGCAGTAACATGTCACTTATTTTTAAGCAAGAACCAGTCCCACTGGCAGCCCAAGCTTTCTGCTTGTGGTGACTTATGAGCAGCCTTGTGGGGTGACCACAGCTCTGTGCTGTTCAGGGCAGGAGTGGCGGAGGCAGCTGTTTCTCCATCCGTGGTGGGGGGGGGGGTGGGTAGCTGGAAGCACCAGGAAATGGCTGCCTCAAGGCTTCCACCCTGTTGCAGCTGAGCTGATTATATCTTCCCAATGAAGGAGGAAATCGGAACGCTACATTTGCATTGAAACCAGCCTGATATGGTGGGTCCAAAATTACTCTAGCATTTATGTTCTCTGAATTGTTTTAATTAGCAGCTCCGCAGTACTTGTCTTCTATTTTGCTTTTATTCCCTCCCACCACTGGCAAAACCTGACATTTAGGAAACATCTGAACCAGATTTCTGTCACGTTCTGCCTATCATAGACCTGGGATCTCACTCTACTTGGTCATTACTGTGCCACAGTGGATCCACTGAAATTTTTCTAATGTGCACTTTGGTAGTTTTCATCATTTGGATCTAACGTGTGCTTAAAATGAATGTGATCTGTTGGTGAACAGAGGGCCCTAAGCCTCTGAGATCCTAGCTTTTATGTCTTGTTCTCCTTTGGGCTTTAGTGTTATGTTGGAGCAGTAAGAAATTCTATTCTTTAATTCATCTTCCACTTAAGGGGGAAAGAAAAGGAAGTAGAATAGGCAGATTGATTTATGGTAAACAATTAGCAAGGTAAATGAATACGACTTGACTAAACAAGGCCATGGTCAGAATCCTAAAATGTTAAAATAATATTAGCAACAAAGTCCAAAATTCGTCTTTAGGTGCTCAATCCCAGGTTGTTAGCTTCAGAGAGAAAAGACAGGTTGTACTAAAATCAGCTGATAGAACAAAAAATAAAAAGAACTGATTTGAACTTCAGAACTTTTCCCCACCCACACTGGAGTGAGAGGGGTGATGAACCAGAAAACGAAGTCCTAAACCACAGAGGAGAGGGGAAGGCTTAGATGTTTTAAGAACTGGACAAACACATAAGAAATAATCAAGGGTTAACTGTCATGCCTCAGTCCTTGGAAAGAATATATTTATTTTTTAAGGAATATTTTCATGTAATATGAACATTTCTAGATTATATAGGTAGGTATCAGATTAGATAGATAGATAGATAGATAGATAGATAGATAGATATCAACACATTCCACAAATGTTTTCAATGTGTGGTTGTATAAAATGCCAATGTCATTTCCTCTGTGAGCAGTATAATTGCACCTCCCTGGTGAATGACTGTTAATTCTTAAGGGGCAATTCCAGCTTCACCTGCTCCCTGACTTCCTACAAGTGGAGTAAGTGCTCACGAATCTGAGGTCTCTCAACACCTCACGCTTCATTACAGCATAGATCACATTGCAATGTGGAAATTTGTTTATATATATGTTTCCCACTAATATGAGAGCAGAGAGACGATAAGTCATACATCTTTGTATCCGCACAGACTGGCTATACCAGGTGGTCAATCAATGACTGTTGAACAGGATGCACATCAGGAAAAGCCTTTATGAGTGAGTCTTTTTAGCCCTGTAGATAAATAGAGAAGACCCTCAGATTACAGGTGTGCCTGGCTCTGAGACATGGAGCACTGACTTCAGGAAGTACAGCTAGGGATATAGGGATGTCCTTATCTCAGACAATTTCTTTTCAATGGTGAGCTCAAAGCTAAAACTTACTTGTGTTTATACTATAGTGGAAAAGCTTCCTTCGTTATACTCCACCTAGAACCTTTAAAAACCAGGCACAGTGTCCAACTTAAGAGGCGACGCCCTCCCCTCCCAAGAGAGGAATGGCCTCTATGTCTTTAACTCTCTTTGCATGTATTGTTTCTCTATTTTCCCCCTTAATGCACAATGCGTACACGACAACTCTTAACTTTCACGTGAGCAATTATAGAGCTTTCTGTTTGCAGTCATTTGATTAAACTGGTCCCAGAAACATAGGAGGTTATTACTTTATGAAATCATCTTTAATTTATGTCCTGTACAAGACTTAGAGCACAGCTTAGAGGAACCTGACTGCCAGAGAGAAATCAGAACATTGAGTTCAGACTAATTCTATATTAAACTAGATTTGCATAAATTGTTTCAAGATTCTAAATTGGCTTGGTTAGCACTCAAGTCTTTCTAAGAACCCTTTACATGTGCTTTTGGGAGTTGCAACAGTGTGGGTGATTGTCCTCTCATTCACTCATTCATTCATTTATTCAGCATACACTTATGAAACAGCTCCTAAGTGCTAGATGCTGTACTAGATACTAAAGGAATCCAGATAAAAAAGACACATGGGCTGTGACTTGAAGGAGTTTTCAGACATGTGAGAATGTGATAAATACAGTAATAGAGTTAAGTACTGGCAACCCTGAAGAGGAAGTCACCAGTCTACTTTGGTAAATCAGAGCAGGGTTCACAGAGAGAAGACACTGGAGCTGGTATTTAAGATACAAACCCTAAATTGTTCTATTGGCAAGAAGGCTCCAGGCCAGGAAGGAAGAGAGACATTCTTGGCATAGGAGGTAGCATCTGAAGAGAGATGGCAGCGTAAACATCACAGAGTGTGCGGCCAGGGAGTGGGGGCTCCTTTGCATACATCTAAGGTAACAAAGTAGGCTATTTACGCTATTATCGGATTTCATCAGTGCCTGCTTGCCATGCCAAAGACTTTGGACTTCGTCCTTTTGGCAGTGGGAGGCCACTGAGTGTTTTTATGCCAGAAAGTGACATGTCAGATTGCATTATGTCAGTTTACGAAAGTAGATCCAGCCAACAGATTCCCAGATCCCCCTTCCTGTGCATATTTGATTGGCCTAGAGCAGCATCTCTTCAAATTGGGTCTGTGAACTGTCAGTGGGTGTTCACCAACAAAAGGGTTCTGTGATCACTAGGTAAACAACAATTTTCTTGCTGCAGATCTCCTCAGTCTTTATTTCCTTGCTGTGTAGACTTTCAAGAAGGGCAGTAGAAAGTGGCTGAGGCCAGCAGAAAAGATTTTGCCTGGAGAACCTTTGCCCAGGTCCCTGGTCCTAGCCATTTCCCAACCAGTGAAGACTGTGAGCTGGAGATGGGATAAATCCCTCATGCTTTTTCAGTCTTCCCAGTCCCTTATTCCTGAAGCCAATAGCCCATCCACTTTGTGTGTAGAAGTGCTACATGCAGAAATTAAGTACATGTTTAAGTGCGTTGGAAAGGATGGTAGGACATAGACCACTGGCTTGGAGGGGCCAGAAGGATTCTGATTTCTTAAAGTACTGAGACATATTTTCAGCATGGACTTTCTTCTTTTTCTATCCCACTTTTAAGGCAATCAGGCCTCAGCTTCTCATGCTGGTGACATTTCATACTTTTGCAGTACTCAGACCAGAGCCCCTTATACAAGGAAGGTAGCAACAAAGGGTTAGCTAAGGTATAGAGAAAAGAGCATCAGACTGGGGTCTTAGAGGCAAAGGTTCAAATCTTTGATTTGCCTTTTCTAATCATATGATTTGATCAGATAGGGATGCATTTAATCAAAGGTAAAAGTATGCTACTGGTGGTGGCCTAAGAAGATAGGGAGTTGATTTCATTCTTTTGACAAGAAGTTCACAGGTGCGCAGTTTCTGATTGGTTCAGAGGCTTCCCAATGTGAGAGCTATGGCTTAGCACTTTGCATTTTCTTGGGCTTTTCCTCATGGCTACAAGATGGCTGCAGCAACTCCAAGCATATTAAAACTGCAGTTGGAGGAGGAAGGAGACAAGGCAGCCACAGGGAGCATGTAGTTTCTCCCTGCACATCTTCTTCTCATTAGGAAGTAAATTTTTCTCAGAATGTCTTCTTTGCCAAAACTCCTCTGTGAACCTCACTAGCCACAAGTGTGTCAAGACTAAGGGCTGAACTCACTTGTACAGATCAATGGCTTGTTACCAAAGACCTAGACAATCTAGGATTCTGCCATGTGGGTGGGGAGAAAGAAAATGAAAGCAAATAGCTTTAGGGAAGAAAAATTATGTTATATTCACCTTATGTACCATCATAGCCTCTGTTTCCTTATTTGCAATGAGCACCTGTCTTTAAAGTTTGTTGAGGAGGATAAATTGAAGTGGGACATAATCACTGCGTTTTGTTCCTCTGTATGCGATGCTTCTTTTTTCTCAGACATCTTTAAAATTATCTCTTTATTATTGGTCTTGAGCAATTTGATTATATATAATTTGGTATACTTTTATTCCTACTTCTTGTGCTTGGATTTCTTAGATTTGTGGGTTTATAAATTGTCATCAATTTGAATTTTTTTGATCATTATTGTTCAACTATTTCTTCTGTCCCCCCACTCACCCACTAGGGACTCCAATTTCACTTATATTAAGCCTTTCAAAACTATCTCATGGCTCATTGAGCTCTTTTTATGATTTTGGATTATCTTCCCTATGTGTTTCATTTTGGATAGTTACTACCACTCTGTCTTCAACTTCCTTTATCCTTTCTTCTGCAATGTGTAGTTTTTTATTATTTCTATCCAGTTTATTTTTCATGTTATGCATTGTCATTTTCATTTCTAGAAGTTCAACCTAGAACTTTTTAAAATTATCCATGCCTGTAGTTATCTTTTTAAGCATGTGGGATGCATGTATAATAAATATTTCAATATATTTGTCTGGATCAATTTCCATGGATTGATATTTCCCATAGATTGATCATATTTTCCTGTTACTTGGTATGCCTGCTAATTTTAGATTAGATTCTAGACATTGTGAATTTTATCTTGTTGGATGCTGGATATTTTTGCATTCTCATACATATTTTCGAGCTTTGTTCTGGAGTGTGGTTATATTGCCATGAAATATAGTTTGGTCCTTTGGTGTGTTGCTATTAAGATTCAGCAGTACCTGACCAGAGGTTACTTTAGAGCTAATGATTCCCCAGTGCTGAGGCATAATCTATTGGCCACTCAATTCCCCATGAATCATGAGGTTTTCACTCTCCTTCATGGGAACCACACTGGTCCTGGTTCTGTGTGAGAACTGGGCACTATTTTCACTCACCCTTTGGATGGTTCTTCCCCAGATGCTGACAGCGTCCTCACAAGCATGCACTGCAATACTCATCTGAACACACAACAGGCACCCTCTGTAGGTGTTCGGAGTTCTATCTGTGTGCAGCTCTGTCTTCTCTGGCATTCTGTCCTTTTCACTCTACCCGCCTTCGTCTCACCAGGCTCTCAACTTCATCTTTTCAACTGAGGCGGCATGCTCGGCTCCACCTGGGTTCCCCTCTCTGTCTTTTGCAGTGAATTAAACTTGGTGAACGTAGGACTCACTACAATTATTTACGTCTGTTTGGGGATCATTGTCCTTCATTGCCTGTTACCTAATGTCTTGGAATAATTGTTGTATATATATTCAAGCCATATTTTTGGTTGTTTCAGGTAAGAAGACAAATCTCTTTCCTGTTACTCCACCTTGCCTAGAAGTAGAGGGCAGTTGCCATCTCTCTCATTGTGATGAATATGTCATTTCAAAAATCTGTGAACCACTGATAAACTGCAGTAAAGAAAACAAGTTTTTCCACCTCTTTAGAACAGCTACTCCCTGTGAAGGCTTTTTTTCCCCCTTCTTAATTAAGTAACTTACATTTACATAATACTTCTTCTACAATTATAGTTTTCCTGCCTACACAAGATTATTACTTAAGTAGGAGAGTAGATTTTCTCTATCTCCAGTGAATATTGAGCAAGAAGAAATTATCTTAGCTTTCCTCTTACCTCTGAGAGATTCCCCTGCCTCCAAATGTGAATTGGTTCAAGAAGGTTTTGGGAAAAAATGTGCAGACAGAATATTAATAATGCTCCACACTTTTTACATTTCCCCCACAGTCTTTGTCCTTTGGTCAGGGACAGAATACCTTGGATGGATAAATGACTGGATTAATTCAAGATGGTATCTTGTTTCATATATAATTCTTAGCCACACCTCTTCAGTATGTACTGAATGAGGCATGTTCTGTTCCCAAAGAAAACCACAAATCTCCTGGGGAGAAGAAACAAATGAATCATGCTGATACTAGGCAGTGTAATGCATGTTGTAAAGTGTAGAAATACATTGATTTTTTACTGGAATGTGAGATGAAATCTGGAAAATTCTTTGGAAGGAATAAGATTTGACTTGGGTCTTAAAGGCAACATAGCAGATAGGGTGTTGTTGAGCTCAAAGACTATTGCAAATGACTGAATTTATAAACAAGAGTGATTACAAGTGTTTCTTGGGCAGAACGTGTATCTTCTAATTTTGACTTCCATAATGCTTCACAAGGCCAGGCACTTCTAGGTTCTTACTGATTATGATAACCACCTAAAAGAAGATTCCAAGAAAGATGATTTGATATTCTTCTTGGAAGTCCATGAAAGTAAAGATGCTTTCCATAGTAGTGGATCTCCTGAATGAAGATCACTTCTAAGTCCAAGCATGACTTGACTAAATCTCTCAGCTCTCCATGAAACATCTGTCCTCAGGTAGTTATTTCCTATGGCTGTTGGGTCTATTTGTCCAGATATTAAAAACTATAAAACTCCAAGACATTCACTTTGTATTGCATGCAGATATTGCATTACAACATTGTACACCTGAAACATATAATGTTATATAGCAATTTTACCTCAACTAAAAAAAGAAAACTTCAAGAGATTGTTAAAACAACCTAATCTAACACTGGATGCATATCAAGACATTAAAGACACAGGACTGATCCTTCCGTGGAGCTGCCGCAGCTTCTCTCTGTGAACATTCCACCAATAGTCAGGAGGACCTAGTACAGGCATTTAACCTGAGGAGTTCTACTTACCAGATAAAAACAAATCCTACAGTGGGCACCACCAAGAGGATTTTCAAACACAAAGTTGCCTGTAATATCCGACTGTGAAACAGCTTCTCAGGTTCTTTTTCTCATGCTAATAGATGTATAGCCGTGTTATTTCCCTTGGCACTAGAGCGCCTCCCACTGTGACATCCCCAAGCACAACTGCACATCTGAGTAGCTCAGAATGCTTTCTTCAAAGTCTTGATTGCTGAGCCTCACCATAGAGATACTGACTCAGCATCTCCGGGGGATGAGAATGGGAATTTATATTTTTAACAAGCTTCTTAGGTGAGTCCGTCCGATGTGCCGTCAAGTTTAAGAATCATATTGGCCCTGCTCAGCAGCATTTACAGAAAGTAGCTGCAGACATATTGTAGTCTCATCCATGCCAAGATTCAAATGGTAACATTATAAAATATCTTACTTAGCAAGCTGCAAAAATGGGCTAGATTGCTGTTAAATTTTTTCTCAAGCTTGACCCGTTATTTGCCTGATAGTATTACAGTAATTAATGGATTTTTAGGACTTCCAATGGGAAAGCTTTGAATTTTAATCATTATTACATTCCCCTTACCATCAGAACCTAGATTCATTGAATGAATTGAACCTAGACGCATTTCTGAATTGGTGAAGGAAATATTCTTCAAGATGTTCCCTCTCTCCTAGGCAGTGAGCTTGGCTCATTCTCTAGTTAAGCTTTATCAAAGGCACCACAGGGCTAGGGACAGAGATAGAAAAAGCAGCAGGTTCAAACTGATGTGACCTGTTCCTGGACCAGACAACATCTGAGGAGCCAGGGTTCCCCAGACGCTCTGGCAGTCTCGGCAGACCCCTGCTGGCCTTCTCTGTCACTGCACGGTTGTCTCTCTGTGTGGGTGACTGGTGGGGGCCCTGCGCAGGAAAAGCTAGAAAAGGCTTGTGAGGAGTCAAACAGCTTGTCAAGGTATCCTTGTGGGTGTCTATACTTAAGTGTCACAGTATGAAGGCATTTTATTAGCAGCTATTTTAGAAGCCTAACACTGAAACGGAACAGTTTCTTCCCTACATGGTGTTTCCAGGCTGGCTTCCTCCCTCACAGCCCTACGACTGCATCAGCCACCTCCTAGGGGGGTGGAGAACATGACGCTGGGTTCCTCTTACAGCAGAGCCTGGCTCTGTGGCCCACGCCCTCAGCCCTGGAGATAATTTGGTTCATTCACATGTTGCTGATGACGGGGATACGGCAGCGGCGGAGGCTGAGGAGGATTCGAGGCTCCCGCCCGCCTTTGCACACAGCACTGAAACCTTCCTGGGGTTTGCAAGCGTTTAAAACAGATCGATGCCCAGTTTTAAGGGAATAGGGGGGATATTTAGCCTGAGGTGAAACTGCAGAGTGAGTTAGGTCAATATCAGCATGTTTTCTTGCAGCTACCACAGGTGCTCGAATTCTTCCCAGCTCTCTGAGGGCAAGTCATGAATTTCTTCTGGAAAACTCATTAGGCTTCATTGTAGGAAGCAATTGTGACCTTAAAAGACTCCTGTTCATGTCTTATAGCAGGGGTGTCAAACTCATTTTCACCAGGGGCCACATCAGCCTCGTGGTTGCCTTCAAAGAGGTGAATGTAATTTTAAGATTGTATAAATGTAACTACTGCTTAACAGTTAAGCGAGAGCTCTGCACTGCTGCCAGGTAGAAACAAGGTGCCGGGCCAGATAAAACAAGGTGGAGGGCTGGATTCGGCCAGCGAGCCTTGTGTTTGCCACCTGTGGCTTAGAGAGTTGATGTTAGCTCTTGTCAGGAAGACTAACATTTATTGGCCTCCATTCATACCTCAGCTTGATGTTTAACCTTCTCAACCATCTTTAACAATATACAGATGAGAACAATATTCAGATACCATAGCTTATCCAGGTGGCAGAGCTAGTATCTGAACCTCTGTTCTCAAACGCCATGCTCTTCCCACTCTGAATTTCCCTGATGCCCTCAACACAAACCCTGCTCCTCCTGTTTTTTTCCTTGGAAGGTGAAGAGTCTCCCGGTGGATTCTCAGAGCTCTGCCCCCAGTGGCCGTAACATGTATTGTGCAGAGTCCTACAACTTTGTGGGATGAAGGAGGAAAAGGAATACTTCAAATTTCAGAACCATAACTTCTTCAGTTGGGAAAGGGCTTCCGAAATAGCCAGTCTAACCTTCTTAAGCAAGAAATCTGGATTCTTTCCAGATTCCAAATCTGGCTAATATGCCGAGGAACATGGAACCAGCAAACAGCTGACCTGGATCTATCCTCTCCTGCAATATGTGTGCAGTGTGTAGCTTTGAACTCACCTAACTTCTCCAAACCTTACTTTCCATCTTGTAAAATGGTGAACAAGCCTGTTCTGCCTATTCCTCAGTGCTGCTATGAAGCCACCACGGAAAGGGTGAAGTATATATGTCTCTTAGTTGTTAATGCTGTTACTGGTGAACAGGGGCAGAACAGAATCCCATGGCACATGCTGGGCTCTGCCTTCCATGTTTAAAGGAATGCTTTCTTGGATAAATATCCCTGAAGCTGGATGGGTCCCTAGGAATGTGAGCGCTGTCTCAGATCTTTACAGACTAGTCCCTGGGTGTTGCCTTCAGGGCACATGCATTGGCAATCACACTTCCCGTATCTTCCTATCTCCTGAATTTTTGATCTACACGAGTGTTTTACAGCCAATCTTCATACACCATTAGTCAACCCTCCTTGACTGGATGATGTTTATGAAGTCTTTGAGGAGGCCAAAGGACTCCCCTAATCTTTACTGCTGATCTGGACTCTATGTTTCTTCCATGCACTTGAAGGCAACTCTAGCTGCCACTACAGAAAGCATATTCTAATATTCTGTGTATGTGATATGCTTTGTTTGTCTGTTGATGGTTGGTCCAGAGCTATCACTTGCTTACCTTTTGTAAGCCCTTATGACTCATAACTATTTGCCTGAACACATGTCATAGAGGAAAACCAACATGGCATCAGCCATGCACCTTGCGGCACCAGCTCTGCTTGGAGAGCATGGAGGCGGTTCTGCCCTGCAGCAGGCTGAGGAAGCACAGGGACGCTTTCCCCAAGTAAAGCTTTAAATGCACAAAATAAAATGCAAAGAGTTACAGAAGAGCAGTGCTACACTGAAGTATAGTTGTAACATGTTAAATAGGTAATATAATAACACGTGGTTTTGTTAAAACATTAAATGATGATATCTGGTGGCAGATCAAATAACCATTGTCACTTGAAAGCAGTGAACATAAATGATGTTTTGGGATCGCTGAAACGACAATAATGTGATAGGAAAACAGCTGGTTTCTACAGGTGACAATTTCATATATTCTTCTGATACTACTGCAGGCTCCTTGCTTTCATTAATAATTAATGTAAATGTTAACTTTCTGTTTGAGATTAGCAAAAATTAGATGCACACCAAATTCACAGAACCCTGTGAATTCTGTCTATGAATCCTTTGAGAGTCCGTGCATTATAGGCAAATAACTCCTATTTTAGAGCATTGCAGAGAGTGCAGAAATGCTCATTAATCAGGTATCATATAATCTGCTGGCTGAGAGCATCTGAAGCATGGAGCTGGAGGTGGGGATATCATAAAGAGAAGATCTCTGGAGCCAGACTTTCTGGGTTTAAATTCCAGCTCCACCTCTTACCTAACTACATGGCCTTGAACAAGTTTCTTATCCTCTCAACACCCAATTTCTTTAACTGTTAAAGGGCAACAAACCATAATACTTTCTCAAATTGCTATCGCAGGGATTAAAGGCACTTTAAACAGTGCCGACCTCAGAGTGAGCATTTTATGTGTCTCTTTATTATAATTATTACATAATTATATTATATTATATTATATTATATTATATATTATATTATATTATAATTATTATGTAATAATTATAATAAAGAGAACATGAACATTTAATGAAAATATCTCAGAGATAAATAGCATTAGAATGAATCAGCCCTGGGCAGGGCAGTGGTAAGCTGGACTTGCACATAGCAGTGTTTGACTAGCTGTCAGTTCAGCCTACATTTCTGTACATCTCAACGATATCATGGGGAACTTTTCAAGACTCTTGATGGAATCAATATACTTCATGCCCATGGCACTCTCCCATCTGCTCTCCTGCAAGTTCACCTAACAGGAACTGGGTGATCATTTTCTATGACTTTATCTTGATAGATCCATACTTGTTCCTGGTCATCACTGCTTCCTTTTTCAAGTGCTTTCAAACCGTTTTTAGCTGTTAAAATTTTGTCTGGCATAGAGGTCATGTTCAGTTACCTGTTGTTTCTGGAGTCCTGCTTAATCATTCTGTTTCGAGGATTATATCAGCCTTTTTCCATCTCCATTCATCATCTTTGTTTCTTCCTTTTCCCTACTTTCTACAGTATGCGTGAATGCCAAGTTTAATATTCTCAAGGGGAACAGGCTGGGACATCATTTAATAATGCCTGGAGACACACATTCTTTTAAAAACAACTTTGAGCTCTCTATCTTACCTCCTTTGGATTTAAAATTCATCTTGACCATATTTGTTCCATCTTTTCTGGATTTAATATCAACTCTCCTGATGGAACAGAGAGAATCAAAATAGGAACTGCACAGTTAATTCACACAATGAATACTTTTGAGTACCTTATGTGTATTGGGAGACAAAAATGAGCAAAAAATAGGTGCATCTTCGCCTAGTGGAGCTAAGGGTCCAACTGTAGAGCCAGGCATTAATAAAATAATACCAATATAAGTAAATGAGAACTGTGATAAGTATCATGAAGCAGATGTCCTAAGGGCTATAAGAACCTGTAACAAGGGAATCTGACCAGGTATAAGAGCTCCTGGAAGACTGAAGCAGGAATCTTTGAGCAAGACTTGCAGATTGAGTTAACTAGATCAAAAGAAGAGAAAAGTACACTCTGGGCAGAAGAAATAACAGGGAAGAAAGCCCTGTGAAAAGAGGCAGAACATGGTGAAGGAAATAAAAGATGGCCAGTATGCTGAGCACAGAGCATAAAGTGCCAAATTATGTCAGAAAAACAGAGACTAAGTAACATAGGACCTTGTCAGATGTGCTAAGGATTTTTCATTATCATGAAGCAATGGGACTCTGCTAAGAGTTTTAAGCAATATGTGGGATGGTGCAACTCTGGAGAGCCAGAGCAGCTGTGAGCAGATGGGTTAAGGGCTCTTGCAGAAGCTTAGGAGAGGGACAATGGTTTGGCGGTCAAGGGTATGCCAGTGGAGACAAAGTCAAGTAAAGAGAATTATGAACTATTTAGGAGGCAAATTGCAGGACCCTGTATGTATGAAAAATGCAAAGCAGAGGAAGAAGTCAAGGATATGAAATGGTTTTCTGACCTACATAATTGGACAGATGATTATATCATTCACTCTCCTAGTTTGGAATGAGCCAGGACAGACCAAGAATTCAGTTTGGTATGTGTTGTATTTGAGGTAATTTTAAGTCATCTATATTTCAAGGATGTCTCTAAAAAGCAAGAGAGTACTCAGAAGAGGGTGATCAAGAAGTCTGGGACCATGCTATAGGAAGGATGGGTGAGGGAACTGGGGGCATTGGGTGAAAGAAAGGAAGACCTACATGTGAACAAATTAGCTGTCTCTGGCCGTGCACATGAAGACACTGGTTCCAAGGCCAGAGGTGGGACTGTTGGGGAGAAGTTCCATGAACCGGGTTTGGCACAGTATAAACAGGAGCTGCCTGAGGGTGAGAGCTGTGGCCATGCAGCCTAGCCAAGAGAGGAATTCCTGGTTCCTGGAGGGCAGTGTCCAAGCACAGGCTGTCTGTCTTTCACAACGCCATGGAAGAGCTCAGTGCTTTTAAAGCATGGAACCAAATAACGTTGTGAAGAGGCCTCAGTAATTGATGCTATAAACAGCTAATTTAAATGTCATCCATTTATGTGTGATAACCATTAATATAACTACTAAGTGCATTGTAATCATTAATAAAAACTAGTGGAAACCCACATGCTCAGATGGGTTATATGTAAGATTTTAACACCTTGGGCAACAGAGAAACTTTAATGTGTTTTTGTGGTTCGATTTATGATACACAAATGTTACCAATT
Organism: Anoura caudifer; assembly: GCA_004027475.1. Classification (NCBI taxonomy): domain Eukaryota; kingdom Metazoa; phylum Chordata; class Mammalia; order Chiroptera; family Phyllostomidae; genus Anoura; species Anoura caudifer. The sequence continues at coordinate 112,945 of PVKU01002711.1, forward strand.
TGAAGCTTTGGAAATAAATTCATACTAATATGATGCATTTTATCTGATTTAGTTTGGGGGATTTTATTTTCAGATTGTATATGCTGTAGATAACTTATAAAGGCCTTTGTAACTCAAAGATTCCAGGAATTTTATTCCTACAATTAAAATCAGCTACCATATTCTCATTACTGTAAATTATTTTAGCCCAAACATAAAAGATATGACTACGTATAGGTCCTCCATGCACAGGATGAAATTACGAAACACTCCATTTTCCGAATCAATTATTGCTCTAACTCACCCTATACTCTCCAATAAGCCCTCATCTACAACTCTCCTTGCTCCTTTCCCAGGCACCAAACTTCATCAGGGCTTCCCAAGGCATTGATTATATGTGCATGGACCATTCTAAAAAGTCTGAAGCTCAGTATCTCATTATACTTCAGACATAATTATTTCAATAGCATAAGGGCAATGCCCAATAGTTTCTCCATGCCATAGAGAAGATAATGCCCAAATGTTCATGGCTTTGAAGCACAACTAACTGTGAATAATGAAGTGGCAGTGAGTAAAAGAAAAAGGGAAAATGGTAAGCAGATCAGGGAAACCCAGAGAATGTTTGACTCAACTTTTTATCAGATGACTGCTTCATTAGTCTCCAAACTCTCAGAAAAACTCACCAACTTTGAAGGAGAAAGAACATTCACCCAAGGATACACTTGGCCATAACAGTGTCCCCTAGTTGCTCATTCAGTGGTGGAATTCCCACTGCGTCCTCAAAGAGTCCCACTGAAGTGAAGGAAAGATGAATAGGACCATGCTGGTCTATTTCAGCTCTTGCTTAGGATTCCAGGTTCCTCATTCCCAAAAATATATACCTCAAAACATTTTCAAATAGGAAGCAAGGTTTGCTTGCTAATAAGTTCAACTGCCTATGGTCACATGAAGCCAAAGTGTCCTAAGTAATGGTTTCTGTAAATTAGGTGCCACTGATGGGATCTGCATGTCATCTGGGCAAACCAGAACCTCCTTGGGCCTCAGTGTGTAGGTATCAATTGTGAAATGGGGACAGTGTTTGGTTAAGATGACTTCTAAAGTCATTTCAGCTTTAAAATTCTTTGGTCAATTCTCAGTTTCACTGAATTAAATAAAAATACTTTCTGTACAGAGAAGACTTAAGGACCACTTTTAAAGAATTTACAAATCTGGCTGAAAACAAAAACAAAACACTCTCACAAATAAACAAAAATCACAAAGCTACAGCTATGTTATTCTGTAGAAGGTAAAGTTTTGGTTAGTGTTATTTAAAAACAAATGTATTTCTTTGTTCCATGGCCATCAACCAACTCCCATAAATCATTCAGAATTTTCTTCTGATATATTTATATCCTTGCATTACAGATGAGAGGATTAGGTGATATCATTTTCTTCTACCTTTTCTCTCTTACAGGAATATTTCTATATTAGTCAAAAAATCATATTTGTTAGCTTTATGCCGACTTTCTTTGTTGACATGGCTTCTTTGTCTTAGGTGTATGTGTGTGTGTGTGAAATACATAAAATGACAAAGGAAGGCAAGGGTATATAAAACATGATAACATCTTCATGCCAGATTTATCTGCTATCATATTAAAATCAATATTACTTGTGCATAGGCAGGGGCTCTCCGCATGACAAATATCTTCGCATGATAAGGAGGCAAAGGAACCAATGAAGGCCACTTCATTACACAGTAAGGCCAAGGCAGCATGCCTTGTGCTACTTGGCACTATTTAAATAAGTTAAACATTGTCAACAGTCATCCATGTACTTCTTAAAGATCTGTGTTATAGAAGGTAATTTAGAGCTTCGTAAGTTTAAAGGACTTGCCTAACATGGAGCAAGATAGCCTAGGAGTTTTCTTTACTTCTTTAAGGCACAAACATGGAGGACCCCAGTCTCATCCCTCTCCATAGCTCACTTAGAAGAGAACCAGCCTTTATTTCTTCAGCATGGAGACTAAGCAGGATGGAGGATGGGATGCTTTGGTAGGAAGTTTCTAGTTCAGAATAGTAAGTTTTTTTCGTATATCAACCTAGTTTAGTTTTTATCTTTCCTCAGTTCCCACCTGCTGTAGGTCAGCCAAAAACTTCCTGGAGGAGGCACTATCTCCTCTTTCCATGTCCCTGTTGTCTTCAGCTTTCCTTAAGCAAGCTCGAGGAACTCACCCACCAGCAGTTTAAGAGTTAAGAGCAGCAGGCTTGGACATCCCCTGGGTGTGGCATGTTTCCAGAAAAGAAAGCTACAAGTGAAAAGAACAGTGTGGGAAAGAAATGTCCACTTGAATGAGATCAGGATGTTCTGAGCTTTGTCCTGGTGCCACCCGCCAGGGGCTGCAATTTGGCAGTGCCAGGAGGCACTCAGTGCCCCACGCAGCTCTGGGTGCACCTTGGAAGGCGGCACCCGCCCCCCTTAGGAGGAGACATGAGTGGTGCAGGCAAAGAAAGGCCACCCACGGGGAGTTCTCAGAGGAAGGAAGGTTCCTTTGAGGAGTGGTCAGCAAGACACTCTTACCCTGGGACTCATGAGAAGTGGAGTTCTTTTTCTTCTTTCCCAAAATGCAAATAGCCTTTGTTCTTGGAATTAGGAAGATGTGTTGCTAGGCAATCACTTCTAAACAAGCACTCCCCCTGCCCCTTTTTCCTGACCCTTGGAACAATGGAGACTTTTCAGCAAATGGAACCAAGATGGAGAAAAAGACATGGCAAAAACACAAATGGAACCAGAGATTATGGAAGGTCTGGCTCATAGAGTATGGGAAGAAAAATGTAATATTAATAAGCTGTGTTCCAGGCAGACCAAAGGGGGCTTTATTTCTTCCTGTCACATTGGCGCTGTCATCCCAAGCCAAGAGGTACAGGCAATCCTGAAGCCACTATCCCGTGCTGATCCCACTTGTAATCGTTTGGATGACTCGGTAAGTGACATTATTGCCAGTTAATTAGGAGTTCCTGAGTCTCAACCTCTCTATCAGTGAAACACTATTTGGAATTAGATTTTTTAAAATACTCTTTTTAGAAATTCCCATACTTTCTTAGATCCTCTCAGGGTCTTGAAAAAACATCGTTGGCACACTGAAATTGAGTAATAGAAACACATTTCAGTAAGAGGACTCTTAACAACACTGAAGGTAGGTTGTAGGGAAACCACAAAAGATAGTGTAGGACCTTATCATTTCTTGGTCTGAGGTGACAGGGGAGAGAATGGTTACCTAGAAAGTCGCCTGAGTAGGAGCTATGACTTTTAGTAGAAGGATGCAGCCAGCCAATGAAAACTCTACATACATCCTGTCCTCTGAACCTAGTGGGAAGCTGGAGGGCAAGGCCACTGAACCCAAGGGTATTAGTTAGCTCAAGCTGCCAGTGCAAAAATAGCCCTGTAGACTAAGGGGCTTAATCAACAGCAATTTATTTCCTCACAGTTCTAGAAGCTAGAAGTCCAAAATCAGGGTGCCAAGCATCATCAGTTTCTGGTGAGAGCTCTCTGGTCTGCAGATGGCCACCTTCTCACCATGCCCTCACATGGTAGAGAGAGAGGATAAGCTCGCTGGTGTCTCTCCTCTTCTTATCAGAACAGCAATTCTATTGGATCAGGGCTTCCCCATTATGTCCTCATTTAACCTTAATTACCTCCTCAATATAGTCACAGGGGGACTTAGGGCTTTGTCTTAGTCTAGTTGGGCTGTTAAAACAGAATACCATAGACTGGGTGGCTTAAACAACAGAAATTTATGTGTCACAGTCTGGGATCAGGGTGCCAGCATTCTCGGTGAGGGCCCTGACCTTTCTTGGCATGTGCCTGAAGAGAGAGAGCGTGAGAGTGAGAGTGAGAGAGAGAGAGAGAGAGAGAGAGAGAGAGAGAGAGAGAGAGGCTTTGTCTTCTGATTTTATAAGGGCATTAATCCCATCATGAGGGCCCCACCTTCATGAACTAATCTGTTGTTAACTCTACCTCCCATAGGCCCCACTTCTTAATATCATCCCAGTGTGGGAGAGAGTTCCAACATATGAACTTGGGGAGACAAAAGTCAGTCTACAGTACCAAGTAACAGTTTAGAGTAGACACACTGAAGACCACAATGCCAGAGACCTAAGAGAACCAGATTCTCTTCCTGGGAAGCTTACTGCAAGATTGTGATGTATACATTCATATAGGTCTGCTATTTTTCTTACTTCTTAGTAGGGCCAACTAAAATACTTCAAGATCAGATGACTTGTCCAGAGAATAAGTTCAAAGGACACATGCCGAGTTTGACAGAGGTATTAAGGACTTTGATTTCAAAAGAACTGCACATAGGATCAGAGAACTCTGTTATCAATCAGCAGGGATTCTTTGACTCTTTTTCCATTTTAAATGTTTTTATAGTGAAAGCAATGTTGTAAAATCATTTTTGAAATTTTAAGAGAAAAAAACTAAATCTATCCCTAAAACCACATAAGTACATATTTGTGTGTTTATACAAATAATTCTCTTGTAGTGTACCCTTTATATATTATATATATGCATGTGCATATGTTTGTGTTTATATGCTTATTACTATTATATTCTTATTATTAGTGGTACTTGTGTTTTATAAAGTCACTGAGTTTGCAAATGCTGATTTCTCCTAGGGGACATATAGGGTTAGGTTCCTGTGAACCTGTGGTCACAACATTTTTGTCAAACTATCAATATATAACCTTGTTTTATGTGTGTTTCTGTTTAAAGACCCATCTTATTTAATAGAAGTAGTTGATTCACTAACATTGAACTAATTCACAGCCGACAGCACTATAACTCATGCCTGAATGAAGCATATTTAACACAAGTATTTTCTCCGGAAAGCAAATCACAGTCTTCTTGCCCTTAGGAACACTAGACAGCACTTCAGCACTATACTTGTGGGTCATTTTAATCAGTGAAATTACGAACAGAAATTATAAATATTCAAAAATGTGTGCTAAATTGACCATGAAAAAGATGCTAATTTACAGTATGAGAGCTAAGACAAGAAGGCAGAGCATCCGCTTGCTCAACTTTAACCGGGAAGATCAGATGACTCAAATTTTTTGCTGCTTTGCATGTGTCTGAATGACTATGAAAGCACACATTTGATTTGGGGATTACAAATAAATTATAGGGAATGGGAAAATTTGCAAAAACAGATTATTCAAATAATGAGGATCTATGGCATATACATGATGTACATACACACACACATGCATTACATAGTTGTAATCACCTTGAACCCACAATTTTTATTCATTTTTTGTGCCTTGTCTTTATTATAAACATATTTTATTATAAAAAATAATCATTGTATAATCATTTCTGATGATTAAGTAATATTCCATCTAATGGAGTTACTGTAGTTGTCCCCTGTTGTTGGACTTCTAGAATTTTCCTTCTCTTACTATCTTAAATAACTGTACGGAGAGCATGATTGCATGTAGGACTGTTTTCTTCTTTTTTATTATTTACCTAGATAAGCTCCAATAGTTGACTCACAGGCTCAAAGGATATGAACATTATTATGAATCTTGATATATATCATCATGCTGTTTTTAAAACAGTTGCACAGAATACACCAGAATATGAATATTGCTAACCACCCATTCCTGGGTGTCTCCACTGCATTCAGCCCTGAAAAGATTGGTGATGAAAAGTTTTACAAATTCCTGAATAAAACACTCTCCCCAGGTGTGAATCTGAATTCCTTTGGTTCTTGGTGCATGATCTCTGTTTCTCAGGTTGATTAGTTCCTTTGGGGCAAGTCAGGAAGTTAATAGCCTTACCCACCATCTTAGTCTGAAGGGCAGAGTGAGTGGTGTATCTGAAGGAGGAAATGCCAGGCTGAGCTTGGTTAATGTGTCCAAAATGGGGCATCAGAGATTTCAATGAATGTGATCCTCAGAGGGATGTCAAGAAAGGGCCTGGGAGGATGAAAGCAGAGTTTGCTGGGTCATAGTAGGAGAGGACTGGTAGTCTAAAATAAAGCCTTCAGATACCCATGTCAGGTTTTGGTTTGATTTGGTTTGGTGTTTGCTTCAGAGCTCTTTTATTTGCACGATCTGGACAGAATTTATAAAACTTACAAATCAACAAATATTTATAATATAAAATATGCTTCTTGATTAGATTCTACAATGTGGCTTTCAGTGAATACTTGTAAACACCATTTCAGTTTCTTCTACCAGAAGCAGGTTTTACATCTGAGATCAGATACATCTATAAATAGTGTAAATATATACAGCAGAAGTCAGTTTGTAGAATCTAAATTTCTATATTACACGATACACTTCATGTGCAAAGGAATCAAGCATTACTAATGTAGTTCTAGCTTTATTGTTCTGAGTTGTGAAGAGTGCAGCATATGAATTTGTGACTTCATATTAACTTAGTGTGTGCATGTACATGCACATCTGTAGTCTCACTTACATAATGTAGAATGCTGTTGCATTACAGGCACTGAATGGAATTTTAACATACACATGTTTTTTAAAATGGCTTTAGCTTTGTAATGTACATTTTACTTAATGCCTCCCAACACCTAGTTTTGGCTGTGCCAGGTTTTTATGTGAATTTGGGCAATGCCTTCACTGAGGGGCAGATCTGTCTGAAGGAACTGGAAAGGACACTTGGCAAAATCAGCTACTTCCTAATTTTTGGAACCCACTTTTGTTTTCTCTTGTGGAGATTTTATGCTTGTGTGCTTTCAACAGGCAAATTTTGAGGTCTTCATTTTTTTCCTTCTAAATGAATGTTTCCTTAAAATATGTGTATGAAAATGTGTTCATGTATGTATATAATTGTTTGTGTATATGTAATTAAACAAATATTATTTTTCTAATCTGTTTTTTCATTTATTCTAGAAACAAAACATAGTTTATTTAACCTATAGTTCAAATTGCCTAAAAATTGGAACTTGCTGATTTTTTCATTGTCTTCATATATTAATTGAGAAAGTGTAACACCCCAATGTCCTTTTTCTCCATAAGTGGAAGAATTATATTTTTAAAAAATAGCACTGTGCTTTAGCCATTATGTTCACTGGATAAAAAAGAAGGAGTTTTGGAGACACTCTTTTAAATCACTTAGCAGTTTAACCTTAAAAAAATAGTTTCTGGGTTTTTATTGATTAGTCTGAGGAGGAGCCTACACAAGCAAAATAATTAAATTGGCTTAGCCAAGATATTAGCTAATTCACTGGGCAAGGGGACATCAATCTAGTTGACTGATTAATATTATGTGGAATAACTAACCAATGAGTTTAACTTCTGATTTTTTCCAGCACTTTGTTATTGCATAGACATTCTGATTAATGAAAATATAAACTACTTAAGAATGGTTTGCATTTTCTTAGTGCTTACATGTAATATCATTTTTCATTTCGACTGGGTTGAGTTACAGGTTATACACCCCCATAGAACAAAATTTCAGCATTACATGTTGAGGAAAGGGACCAGAGTTTGCTCTGCTCCCTTTCCTCCAGAAAGGAAGAAAGTTCCCTCCCTTTTCTCACCAGAGGTGGCCTTTAGCCAAGATCCCTTTTAGGAAAACTTGTCTACTGCCACACTGAGAGGACACATGTCAAGGTTTCCTAGGTGGCTCTTACTGACTGAGGACTAGCAAAGCACAACTGAGTAGCATTCTTTTTCAGCAGGACCTTGACCTTGACCTTAAATTAATGGGAAGAGGCATTTAATCTAAATCTACTTGGTATACAGCTGCCTTTCTCTCTTGCATGCTAAAGCCATCATTACCAAAGTCCTTCTGCTTTTCTCAAGTCCATTTTATCTTCCTTGTCCCAATCTTTCCACTTAGATTTGTTTTGGCCCCTTCTTACTTTTTACCTACAAACCAATGTGCTGTGACAAAATTACCCTTTTGTGCATGTGTCACAGAATATAAAAATGTAAGGTAACTAACACTTCTCTAGTACATGGGATAGCTACTGTTTGATATTCACGTGAACACTTGGTTTAAAGGAAGAAATTTATGTGCTTGGACTTCAAAATTGCTTCAATGATAGGGTATATCCTAAATCAATCTCCATCCCACAAAGATATGTGGACAAAATATAATGGTGTGTGATTATCAAAGGGCTGGACAGCATGCAGATGGGCAGATGAAATAGGGTTTTTTCTCATAGCTATGATGGATTCTTCATTTTTTCCATCTCATTCTTCCCTCACACCACTTTTGTTGGTGGTGTGAAGCAAGGATAGGGAAGTGGACAAGAGTAATTAGCATTCTTACGTGACTGAAGTAAGCCTTGGTAACAAGGTCATTTTGCAGATGCAAAAGCTAAAGACAGAAGGCCCCTAAGTGTCCCCATTTCTAGTCTTAAAAGTTACAGCCTATTTGACCTGAAATAGCATCTTATACCAAATTGCTGTCTTTTAAGTTTATAATCATTTCTGTTTCCATGGTTCCCTGAAAACTTAATGACCCCAAGGTAAGATTGATGAAGAGGGAAGCAGCGTAAAATGAAATATGCAACCACTTAAATGTAGGCCCTGTCCTGGGATTAGCATCAGCGGATTCCCAGAAAAAACCACAGAGCACCTGTAGTTCTTTAAAAAGTATCTTGAATGACAGCTGTCAAGACTTCCATCAGGGGGGTTTCCTCTGCTAATTGAGGGCTTTGCCATTATTTTAACTCTTTGTCTGATGATAAAAAAAAAATGCTCTTTGAACCCTTGAGCTTGTTCTAATTATGGAAATTGAGGTCAATTGCATTTTTATCCCTTCAGAAAACAAGTGCGAACCATCTGAAGAGTGTCAGTGGTCAACGTGTTCTTCAGTTTCACATTTGCAATAATGTAAAAGTGACCTAAGCTCTGTGAGCCCACATCCCACTGGAATTGGGTATTTGTGTGATCCTTCCCTAGAAAAGCTCAGGTTTCCACAGTTGAGTGTAACAGACTGGGTATTTTAACACTCCATCCCCCAAATGAGATGATGGGAGGGGGGGAACATGATAAGCATTATTTTAAATGTGAAGGTCTGTTGTGAAAAAAAGGAATAGAAATCTGGGTAGAAATAATAAACTGATTTGACCTCTTTCTAGTAAAGCCCTTTCTGATCATTTTAGTTGTTGAGAGCAGTGGAGGGGTGGTCTTAACTGGGGCCTCTGGAGTCAGGCCCACGTAGGTTTGCACTTCAGTTTTTCCTTACTGACCTCAGGATCTTAGAGAGGTTGACCATTGTTTTAGAGCCACAGTTTCCTCATACCTAAGATTGCAATGGCAGTATTACATATATTGGGGTTGTTGTAAGGGTTAAATGAGATAATTTAGTTATTATTAGCCTCCTTGTTCTAGGGCAGCGGCTCTCGGACTTTGGTGTATGTGGGAGTCACATGGAAGCCTCAGGAAAACAGATTGCTAGGTCCCACCTCAGCCCTTCTGACTCAGTAGGTCTAGGGTGGAGTCTGAGAATTTACCCTTCTCATGAGTTCGAAGGTATAGCAGATGTTACTGGTCTTCAGACCCCTCTCTGAGGACCACTATGAAAGGGTATGTCAAAAAAAGTATAGTATATAGTCAGATTTTAAAAAAATTAACTGTAGGTCATAAAGAAGTAGTTCATGCATAAGCTAGCAAAACCTTGAGGCTGAGAGTCAAAGTGCCTAAGTTCCAGTCTTATCTTTGCCATTAATTCATGTATTGCCATTGGAAAGTGTCTTATCCTCTCTATTTTATCTTTGGTTGTCTTCCTCCTGTATCTTTGGCAGGTCCTTGTGGAGATCAAATGAAATGACATGTGTTACAAAAGTTTTGAATGGTATTAGTCTATTACACAGTAAGCCAGCAGAGTGGCTGCTATTGCTGTGGGCTGTGAGCACGACTTTACCCTCCTGTCATAGACATACATGCCTTTGACTAAGCTACCAGTATAGACTGTTTTCTCAGGAAAGGGAGATAAAAAAATCACTTATCTGTCCTTGCAGAAGTGTTTGCTGAAACAGCCAGGCCCTGTGTTAATATATTATTTTTATTCACATAAATCAGGTACATAGAGAATTACTGGTCAGGTATAGGCCAACTTCTTGCTGTCATTTTTGCATCCCTGTTCATGGTAGAAACAAAGTGAAGCTGCCTTTTCTGAAACCCTCATGTCTCTATTTGAAAGAGCTACGATCAGCTGGCTGAAGTGACTAACACCTGTTGAGGCTCGCTAAGGACAAACCCCTCTGAGTTCTTTGCAGGTGCAACTCTCAAAACATATCCAACCATTCCGTGAGTGCTCTGTGCCCTACACTCAAGGTAAAGAGGCACCTTCTACATTCACACCATTCATAAATGGTAAAAGCCAGGAGTTAAACTTGCATAGTATTCACTTCACAGACTAAGATCTTAACTACCCCTCTGTCATAGAGGTAACTATTATGCACTTGACTTATTAAGGGTGATAACTACCCACTAATTAATCTTTATGCTCACTATTTGGTATAATACAGATAAATGTTATTGTGGGGTCTTCCTGAAGAGTAAAATCCACCCATCTTGAATTGGTTAAGCATAATTTGTCATAAGATTGAGGATTTTAAGATGCATGATTCATTTGCATGGAAGCAATATTCTTGTGGACATCATTATGGGCGAGGAATGCCCATTAATTCTGCTGATGTTACCAAGGCTCTGTGCTAAGACAAAAAGGTCATGCTTTCATGGAGCACCCAGTTTAGTTAGGCAGTTGGAGTAATAGGTGTCTTGCAGTTTTTCTGCTGCAGTTTCAGAGATGAGTAATAAAGGCAGGAAAGAAGAGGAAACAGAAAAGAATATGGGAGGGGGTGAAGAAGACTAGGAGGGACTGGTCTCCAGGACTCTGTGAACTTCTGATGAGCAGATCCATGCAGCTGGAGCTTTAATTACACAGAGGTGCACTCTATGGTCTTGGTAGAACCACCCCTTAGAATTGAAAGGTGGCTGCTATCTGCAAGGCTCATATGAACAGGTTAAATTACCGTTATTATCTGGCTGCTATTTGAAGGCCAGCAACAGCTACCATTTGGCAAACAGCCTACAAACCAGTTCAGACTGATAGTAATTCTTTAGAGAGATTGCTCCAGTAACCTCAGAAACTGTTTTAGCCACCCTTAAAATTTCTTCCACATACAATATCAACAAGTTTCATGATCATTTATGCATCTCATTTATTGGTAGAGTTCATGCCTTTCAGCCTACTGAAACAATTTGACAAATTATTGGAGAAAGTGAGCAAGAGAGATATAGAGACAGAGTGAAGGGGGCAGAGAGAGAGAGAGCGAGAGTGAGCGAGCAAGCGAGAGAGAGAGAGACCTTGAGCTCCTTGTACTCATAACCGGGGGCTTCGTTGTCACATTCACTATGTTGTCCAGAAAGTAAGTCCAGAAAGGTGATTTTAATTTAACTGTTCCACTCAGGACATTCTAAGGTGTATACAAACACCACTTAAAAGTATCTTTTAGGTCAGAATAGATTATTTTATAATTGTTCTTCAGGAAATGTGGAGTCAGTTAGCTAAGGCTATTTCTCATGAGGATAATGAAGAAAAATCACACTTTCTCCTGTAAATGAGATCATATGTTTGATAGCTTTTGATTTTTGAAAGTGAGCATTGGAGACCCCAAAAATGGCCTAATTTTACACTTCAGGGTGAAAGGAAACTGTTAGGAAGTTCAGCCTTGTTAGCTCCTCCCCCCACTGAAAGGGCATAGTGTAGTTCTGTGTCAGCTGAGTACCAGGGTTGAATTGGATAGGCTCCCACCAGTACCTGGTAAATGCTCGGTGTGGGGAAGAAAAAATGATCCAGTGATGACATTTAAATAACCTGGGCACAGGGATTGTAGCACAGTTTTATGAACTGAACGGGTAAGGGACCCCACCCCCATTTTCTTTGGTAAGTTAGGGAAATGCAAGTAGTCGTGCTTACTCAGTGCAGAGTGAACTGAACACCAGTCCTTGAGGAAAGCAGTGAGTAGGTATGTTCTTTCTTCTGCTTCTTCTTTTTCCTTTTCTTTGCATTCCCCTCTTAGCCTCACACACATTCAAAACTGATTATTCATTTTTGAGGAATCAAAGGGTAACAAAGAATTAAAAGTGAAAAATCAGTAACACCAAGTTGAGTAGTTTAAAAGTTATTTTTCTGAGCAAAGCATTAACTAAGCAGTGGAGCATGTGAGGAGATAATTCTCCTGCTTTTCTCTTTAAATAATTTTTTCTTGTTGTTTAATTTACCACTACTGAATAATACTTATCATGCAGACAATATAAATTTTAATTTATTTTTACAAGATGAATTTTCATGGTGGAACTTCTGAATTTTTATTTTTATTTTTTATGATTCTGATCCACATATAATTAATATAATATATTTGCCTATAATTCAATGTTATGGACTTCTAAGTTGGCTCCTTAAATGCTGCAATTACTATCTTAAAATCATTAGCATGTATTTACTACCTGCTAATCAGCAAGTGCTTATTTAGCTCCTCCTGGGCACTGTGGGGACACAGGTGCACACCAGTATGGCCCCCACTCTACAAGAGTTTTTTATTTATTTTTTAAATTGAATGAAGTTGACATAAACATTGTTTAAAGTGTATAGAGCATTACTCTGATACATTTATATACTGCAATATGATTGCACATGTAGAAGAGTTTTTAATCTAGTTGGAAAGACAAAATATACACAGAAAGTGAACACAGCACAAAGTTTAATCTGATAAGCAGTTTAATTGGAAAGAGCAAATGCTAGTTGCTCTCATGGGTTGGGAGTTTTCATGTAGTGCTACAAGATCCAGAAGAAATATGAATACGTGTTCCCAGGAAACACAGCCACAGCAAACAGAGGCATAGGAAGAGCCATAGACAGACCACGGCAGGAGCCATGGGTTTCTTTTATGACAGAGATATTTGGTGTTAAATCCTTGAGCGTGTATCTGCACAACAACCAGGCTGGCATAACCTTGGAGGCGCTGTCAGTGTGCCAGCCCACAGGCCAAAATGCCAAGGAGCTGAGGGTACCACAAGTAGCTTATCTGACTTCAAGAAAATGACTTAAAATGACAAATGTTTTTGATATAAGTAAGGTAGGACTGCAGATTTAAGTCTGATACTTGGATTGGCACAGATTTGTGCTTTCTTGGAGCTGGGACAGGAGTGACCTCATTTTCCAAATGCAAATATCTAGGATCAGAGAGCACAGGCAACTTGGCTACTTAGCAATAAATCAACAAACTAACCTTAAGAAAACAACAGTGAGACCAAAGTATTAAAATTAAAACTTATCCAGATGTACCCACCCATTACACCCTACTTCCCCCACGGCACTATTTTGTTTCTTGGTTACATGCTTTTGTTTTGGGCATGACATACTCCCATACACTTCTCAGAAGGATATTCTTTTGCAATCTCCAGTTTGTCACCATGACAAAATTCTGTTCTTTGCTCCCTGGAGCGAAGAACATTCATTCCTCATTCATTCATTCATTCATTCATTCATCTATGCCTTCATATATTTATGAAGCAAATATTTATGAAATGTCTATTTTGTAAAAGGCATTATGCTTTTCATTCTTATCATTCCTATAGTACCTGTTGGAGGAGACCTCAAAACAAAAAGACCTTGAAAGCGCTATTTTCAAATGTTCTTGAAAATGGCAAGAACATTTGACCAGTTTAGGCAATTCAATAAATACACATGTAAGTAACATTCAATTGCATTATTTCTAAAATTATATTTGATCAAACATTCTTCAGGAGCTGCTGAACAACGTATGTAATTGCAAACGTGTCTGGTCAGTCATGCAGATTTTTAACTGCAGTTAGAAATATTGTGGCCTAATTTCCTCATTTCCCAAAAGCCACTGAGTGGGGCCAGGCTGTCTACCTTCTACATCCTTGGCCAGTAGTTTTCCTACCTCATTAAATCACCTCTTTGAAAATGTCTTCTTTGCAGTCTTCTTTGAAAGTAAAGCCGGTTTTCTTTCTGAATAAATTGTCCTCACTCTCAAAGATTTCTTTGAAAGCTAATTTATTTAATCTCCCAAGTGAGTATTTATTTATGCCTAGAGAGCTATGTGCCCTGGTACCCAGAGAACATGCACTTGTAGCACCTAAACTTTCCAGCGCAAAGTGAGTTGGTCATATCAAGGACAGCGCCCCCAACACTGCTAGCAACGTTTGCCAAGGGTTCTCTGCCCCTCATTTCCTGCTCAGGCAGCGCAGGCCTTGCTGAACACAAGGCTGTACCTGGGAATTAAATTAGCTGATGCATGGAGTGCTTTGGAAACTGGAAGTAGGCTGCAAATGTTAAGAGATTGCTATTATTTTCGATACCCACTAAAAGAAGTCCTAGCACATGTTTGTCTTTGTATTTCTGGCATCTAGCAGAGTTTGTTTCATAAATATTTGTTGAAAAGAAGTAAATGAAAGGTTTGTCAAATGTTGCCTTGAAAGCTTGGGCTTGGGAGTCAAGCATGTTACAAAGTTTTTCTGTCAAAAATGACATCAGAGGGACAAAGGTGAATGAGACATTGTTGTGTATCTTACTTAACACGACTGAATAAGCTTTTCTCTGTGCAGTTTGCTCCATCTGAAAACCAATTGCCTCCTGTTTTTGTGTGGCTTCCAGTGCTTGCCTCTCCAAGCGCAGGCCATCTCCTGCTCTCAGGGTTTCCTGAGACTTGGATCTGAAGCTAGCTCCCAGCCCTGGCTTGTTTCTGGGAGTTGTCAGGCACAGATAAAGGCATGGTGGGATTTGCCCACTCCTTTGAGAGAAGGGGACTGTCAGAAACACAATCAGCTTGTGGTCGGCCTTTAGAAACTCTCTCCCACTTTGGTCCCAAGAGAACATTAGTGTGTGTGTTTGCTTTGGTTTTTGAGAACTAAACACCCCTTTCGACATTTTGCGTGCCAGCTCCTTAACACTGGGGTGTTTCAGAAACGATGCCATGGGCTCGTGACGCAAAAGGCGCTGCCTTGCTTTAGAAACAGGAAGAAAAGGGACCTGAAGGGAAACTCTGAGGAACAGAGGAGAATGAATTGAAGTATTTCAGAAAGGACTGAGTTTTAGACAATGCTAAGGGACTCTCCAGAATTAGAGGGGATCACCAAACACTCTTGCGTATTGCTTTTTTTTTTTTGTCCTATTAAAGTGGATTCAGCAGCTCCAAGTGCTGTTGCCCTGCTGTCTTTCCCCTTAGCAAGCTCAGCAAGTCTTGGGTCATATTGGATGGGAACAGGCTGCCTCCAAGCAAGCATATCTGGGTGCTTTCTCCCCTCTTCTGGAGCAACTCAGTGGGGAGACACACACGTTAGACTGCTAGTTTCTCTTTTTTCCAAGGAGGTATAACTGTGTTTCAAATATGATTTTCTGAAGAGCAAAAACAATAACAAAGCCCTCAGTGACAAAGTCCACATTTTGATCAGGGCACGTTCAATCTCTACTTACTAATATTTTAGTCAGTGCATAGGGAACATTTTATTAAAGAGGCTGTTGCAGACATGCTCCTACCCCCATTCTTCTGTGCTGGACATTCTGTGAATGAGGCGATCTGAATATTAGCATACGTAGGTGGTGTCTCACAGTGTCCCGCCTTGTCTGGTCTTGTCTCTGCAGTTTTACGTGTCTGGATGCACATTTGTATAGAGCACCTGTGGCCCTCAAGGAGGGAAGCTCCCTATCTCCAGCTACATCATTCTCCTTTGTTCTCCCTCTCCCTCCCCTTTGAGCCCTCCTTTGGAAATTCTACTGTGGAATGTTTCTCCCCACCTCTCTATGGTGAGTTTTCCCAGCATTGGAAGGCTGGGTTACCATGGCAGCAAGCCTCCTCCAGTGGGAGCAGGCGATTTCGGAAGGGGATTGTTGCAGTTGGAGGGAGGGGATGAAGAGTCATTTAAGTAAGCCAATTAGTATGCAGGACCAGGGCCTCCTGTTGCAGCTTCTCTCACACAGCAGCCAGTGCTCTCTAAGTCCCACTGGCTGAGATGGGATGAAGCACAGTTCAGGGAACGTCCCAATGCCCCTGTCTAAGTGAGGTTGAGTCCAGCTGCAGCCCTGAGGGGATCCAAACCCCACTGCCCCTTTCCACCTGCATCTCCTCCTTGGCCCCCTCCCCTCTGATTCCTTCCATCTTGAAAACAGAACTTCATGCAATGTCCCCGGTTGGGGGGGAGGAGTTGGAACATGGCACAGCAGTAAAATCTATCCTCAAGTTTCATATACTTATTTTTCTGGTTGTTGGCCATCCACCAGCCAGAACGAGAGACGAATATAGAACATGTTCTATGATTTTGTTGGCTGTTTGATACCTGGGAGTAGCCAACTTGGGTGTTATTGGAAGGATAAAAATGATCAAACTTTCATAGGAAGCAGTGACTACATGCACGGCTCAACAGAATCAGCTTCTTGAAATCCAGGGCAACACAGGAAGTAGGGATCTCTAAGAGGCACTGAAATGGAAATGTCAACAATAAGAATTCTGAGATCCAGGGAGGACCTGGCTATGTGGTTGGGCGATGTAAGCTCCTTCGGAACTTGGGGTTCAATGTGTTCATCTGTAAAATGGGCTTGTTAGAAATACGGTACTCCAACCCATTAGCAAAAGTTCCTTCTAAAGTTCTATTAGAACATGTAGTAACTGTAAAATGTTTGGGGCTCCACTGCAGAAAGGTTCTCTGCTCTTAACAGTTAGTAAAATCTAAGAGGCATCAGGATGACACACTCCCCAGAAAAATCTGTCCTGAAGGAAGAGACTTGATGATGCTTTTCCACCATCCCAGTATACTTTCTTCTGACACTGCCTGGGGTTCAGAGGACATTCTCAATGACCCACTACTAGAGTTCCTACCCCTCAGCCCACTGTGGTCTCTGATGCTGGTGCCTACTGCCAGGCGTAGATTGGTATCCTCAGCTTCCTCCTCCCCTGATTCCTTGTCCAGAGCCTGTGGATGTGAAGGTTTCTACAGGGCTCCACTCTGGTGTCATGCCTAGCACAGAGTAGCATAGGATAAATATTTACTATCTACCACGCCTCTATTTCCTCTTTCCACTCCTGCCCCACCCACTTGGATTTGATTTCTGGTTCCATTGCTCTATCAAAGCAGCTCTTCGCATCATCTGATTAAGGTCTGTAGTTGAGTTAATTGCATTGCACCAAGCTTAATTTCCTGGTTTTGATATTGTGGCTATGTAAGATGCTATCATGGGGGGAAGCTGGGCAATGGGTACATGGGCCCTCTCTGTAAGTCTATTATTAATTCAAAGTAAAAAGTTCAGAGAAAATACAGCAGCTCTCAGTAAGCCCTCAGTGAAATCTCTCTGGAGAGCAAGCACTTTCAGTCCCTCATCCCATTAGACAACTCTCACCCTCTCCCTCTTTCTTGAAGTGTTCTCTTTCCTTGATTCCAAACACCATGTTTTCCATGTCTAGTCTAGCCCCTCTTTCTTAGTCTCCTTCACAGGTAAAGGTATGACTAGGAACTGTTGAAACTTCTCAAAGCCCCCTCCTAGTCCACTGCTCTTCCCTAGGCTGTCTCTTCCACAGTCCAGGCATCAGCGACTACTGCTGCGAAGGTAACTCAAAAATGCCCACTTCAGGTCCAGACCACTCCCCTACACTCTGGTTTCCTCTTGAATACTGTAGTACCCTCTTCATCACCATGTGGTCAGCCCCTCTCCCTTCCAACTGTCTCTCTTTTGGCTCCTATTACCACCATGCCCAAGCTCATGGTAGTGTTTCCTAGCTCAGTGAATGACCATCATTACCAATTCAGCAAGCAAGACACTAGATACTCTCTCCACCCTTATTACCTAGTGACTCAGCCACTATGTGATAAGTCTGAGCCACCAACTAGTGGTGGCTCACTAACCTAGTTTGAGCCACCAACTTCTCTGCTGGATGACTTCTAACGGCTTCCACTGCAATCTCTGCTCTACCCAGCAGAGATTATTCTTTGTAAAATGTTAATCTGGCCATGCCATTCTCAGTTTAAATTTTTTAATGGCTTCCCATTGCTCAATGGATTCCTTTCACTGACCTGCAATATCCTGCATGTTCTGGTTCTTATCCAGTTCCCCACTCCCAGCCCCAGCCTTTATTAGGCTCCTGTTGTTTAATCACTCTAGCCATGCTGGACTTCTTTCAGCTCCTCTTACACATGTTGTTCCCAACACTGGAACGTATAATTTTTATCCATCTTCACAGGGACTTTGAACATGCTCCACTTCTATGCCTACAATAATTCTCCTCTTCTTTTCACTTAGTTATCCTGACTTATTCTTCAGTTCTTGGCTCAGATGTCACCCCTCATGAGGCCTCTTACCAGCCTTCCAGCTCAGAGTGGAGTCTTCTATTATAAGCTATTTTGTAATGCCAATGTTCAGCCGGAACACTAGTTACAAAAATTAAAATATTTCTGCACAAGTCAATAAATAGCCACCACCCTGAGTTCACTTCATTCAGCCGCTAATGAGTTGCCTCCAGACATAACATGGAGCCTTTAGGCACCAACACTGTGAAGGTTTCTATGAAACTTCTTGTTAGACATTTTGAATACCTATCCTATTTTTATGTATCATGTACATTTCCTCTACAGCATTTATTGCACTTGAATTTCATACTTATTTTGAGATTATTTGATTAGTATCTCCCCTACACTAAGTTCTATGAGGGTGAGAACCACGTTCTACATGTTTTTTTTTTTTTCATATTGAACACAAATAGGCACCCTATAAATATGTGCTTTATAAATGAATCATTTAGATGAATTAACAGACCTTCCTCAGATATCATCCAGTTTGACCCTGAAGCCCCACAAAGATGAAGCTGCTAGTAGCTAAATGGAGCACAGCTGAACAACAGTGGCAGGGCCCAGACTGCAGCTCAGCGGCAAGCCCCCGCCCAGAGTTCTTCCCACTCTCCCACCCTGTCCTCTTCAAGAAGACTGTGGAAGGCACATTTTTTATTACCAGGGCAGATTATTTCAATGCTTTTGGACTCTTCAGTATCTCATATCCTCTGTCCTGTCATCATGACCTAGTTTTAGACTTTGAAATTCAATCATTGCTGACAGAATGTGTGTGTGGCTTTTTTTTTCCCTGTTCTCTAAATAAAAGATTAAATCAGAATGGTCATGTATATACCATCTCAAAATAGTGCTTTATTTAGAGAGAGAAGGTGTTAGTTATTACTGGCATTTAACATTTGTCGAGTGAACAAAATCTGCTGAACATTGAAGAGAACATGGAATTAAAGAGTTCCTGCCTGGTGTGTGTTGTGGCCTAAATTAGACTCAGACAAACCACTAATGTGCAGCAAGGGTGCATCTGCATACAGGCCAATCGCAATGCATAAAACATGCTGCAACTGGAAGGACAGGATTTTCCCTGAGAAAAGCCATATTGTGGTCAGGGCTTAGAGGTAACCCCTAGACCATTTTTAAAAATAGCAAAGTGAGTGATAAAGTCCATGTGAGTCCTTAGACACACAGAAGTCTTGGAAAAACTAGAGGGTTGGGTTTGTTTTTTTTTTTTTCTTGCAAGAACTTCCTGCAGAGAAATGCAGTTCATAGCTGCCTACTGAGATGCAGGAGTTCCCAGGCTCCTGTCAACATGCCCTATAGACAGTCTACTGGCTTTAGAAAGAATCACACTGTACAGGACAGCATGTCCAAGAAGAAAGACTACATAGCGTTGTCATTGTCGTCATTGTTGTTGTTTCAGAGTAGTTACAATATTGGTAGGATTTGAGGAAAGACTTTTCTTTAGCCCATGGTCTTTTCTCTTCTCTTCTCTTCTCTTCTCTTCTCTTCTCTTCTCTTCTCTTCTCTTCTCTTCTCTTCTCTTGTTTCTTTTCTTTTCTGCATGGTGTAGCCTATGAGTCTCATTCTGCCCCAGCAGTTCCATGGAATCCCAGGTGCCCAAGCAAAGAGCACCTATGACTTCTGTACATTCTGAACTGAATCCAAATAATAATTCCAGCAAATTGGAACTGATTTGGCCTGGGAGCAAAGGTGCTGCTGTACTGGTTCTGCCACACACTAGGGCACGTCATTGATCCAGTTTCTTTATCTGAGAATTAGACATCATAAAGCCTTGCTTGCTGGGTTGTTCTGAGAACTACATAAATTAACATATGTAAAGAACCAGCATATGGCCTGGAACATGTGTTGGTTATGTTTCCAACACTGGAACATACTATCTTTATCTAGCCAACTGAACAGAAACTTGAGATCATGTCCAAATTTAGGGTAAAAGTTCTAGACTTGTATAGTTTTTAATTCAATAGATCACATTCACTTGTCTAAAGGTAATTAACCTTTAATAGGGAACAAGAAACACACAGACATCTGAGATCCCAAGAAGTCAACAGTTTCTTTCTAGCTTACCTAATTGTATAATCCTGGAAAAATAAGGGAGGCAGATATTTAAAAGAAAAATATCTGATTAGACACAAGTCCCAAATGTAACAAGATGCCTAAATTTGCCTTAACAAAGAATAATTTTTATATTGTGAAGTGAGCATCATATTCTTTCAATTTGAACATTATTGTGAACATATGAGGCTTCTGTACATAGGTCATAAACATGTCAAAAGGGTGAACTGATTTAGCATGAAATATTAACCTTAGGAAAAAGCATTTTGAGAGATGTAACACCCTTCCCATTAATGTGAGTTAATTTAAGCACTTGAAATTTATTAATGCAGCATGAAAAATATTTCTGTGATAAGACTCAGCAATGACCTCCATCGTGGTTTCTTACCCCACCAAATCTTACAAAAGAAATCTTTAAGGCCTCTTGTCAGAGGGAGAGCTAGAGCAAGATGGTGACTCTGACCTAGGCGTCTGTGAGCTAGTGAGCAGACACAGGTGCCCAAAGGCAAGTCATTTAAGCTCATCTCTGCAGATAGAAAATGAAGCTATTTCCCACTCTGACTATCTCCTGACTACACCAGACTGGAGGACAGAGATTCCGCACTGGGGCTCAGAGTCTGCTTGCACCATGTGATTCCCAAGAGAGGTCATAGATTGGTGCCAGGATACCATGTGATGGGAGGTAGCATACCCAGTCAGAGAGCTAGGGCTCTATTCAAGGTCTTCAATCAGGAAGCTGCTGGCCATGGGCAGGCATTTAATATTGGACCTACCATATATGAGGTTATCCAGCCATGTACTATGAAAAATAGAGACATTTATTGAAGAAGATACAAGATACAAAGGACATTGTACATAGGACAATGACACATCAGTCCACTTCAAAGTAGGCACCTTGAGACCTCACACAGTTCTCCCAATCACCATCAGCTACCCTGTTGTATTTTCCTGAATCTCATAAACAGTCTGAAATCTCTTCCCTTTCAAAGGTGATTTTAGTTTTGGGAAAAGCCAGAAGTTGCAAGGTGCCAAATCTGGGCTGCAGGGAAGTTGAGTCACCTGAGTGATTTCATGTTTTGCCAAAAAACTCTCCAAGAGATGTGATGCATGAGCAGGCACGTTGTCATGATGAAGCTGTCAATCACCAGTTGCCCATAGCTACAGCCTTCTGAATCATCCAAATAGTTTCCATGGAGGAATGTTCAAGCTTAACACAAAATTTGATGCAGATTCGTCACTCTGCTTGGTCAGTCATTTTGAAAGCAACAGCAACACAGTACACATGCTTACTCTATGGCATCTACTGACTAGTACCATGAAGTCATCATTGTTCACATATACGCATCCCAGTTCACTCTTTTTGGCTGCCAGCTTACATCAATGTCACACAAACTATTCTTGTTATATTAACAATGGCTGGAATTTTTCTGCACCAACCTTGTGTATTATGGGATTACATGAAAGATAAAATGAAAAGAAAAACTGGAAAAGAGGTCTAGATAGAGATAGAGATAGGAAAAGAGAAAAAGTACCTGCTAACAGCCTGTCCCCTACCTTATGGGTGTGCCCCAACATAGCAGGCGCTCTGTGACCAGGCTGATTTTCTACTGGCCCCCACTGATTGACCCCCTTAATCTCTGTGGCTCTTTCCAGGATAGTGAGCCCGGTTTTACACATGTGCAAAATCACCTGGGGCTTTGTCCCCACTCCATTCAATGACTACTAGTATGTGTCTTCATCCCTGTCTCTACTTGACCATGAAGGTGAGCATGTGCACCTTTTGCCCTTTAAGAGGCTTGCAGAGCAATGCAGGAAGCCAACTAAGGATGAAGTCTCTATCAGTTCCTGATTTGCTCTTATCTTCATAGTGTAGAATTTGTAGAGAAGACATGGCAGCCAGGCATGATATGTGTAGAGCCAGGCAGGTGCTAGGTTTTAGACTAGGGCATTACGATGGGCATGTCTAGCTAGTGGTAGGTGATTAGCCTGGGGCAAAGTTGATTTCTGAGATTACAAACAATCTCCAGTCCAGATTAGAGGTCAAGAAAAAGCTAAGTGCTCTTTGAAGTGGATGGATCCCAAAAATGAGCAGTCTTATGCATAGCTTTCCCAAAGTCCTGTGAATCAGAAATTGGCTATAAGGAATCTGTCCTGGGGGACAGGGGCTTGGGCACTGAGATAGTATTTAAGGGGCACAGATTCAGATAACTCTAGAAATTGGGGGGATAATAAGGTTTTTGGAATGATAATTAGAGTGGAAACCAAACAGAATCCCTACCAGAAAAGGGACTGCCTAGAGAAAGTATAACACTGTGAATTTTGAACTGTGAGCTATGGGGAATGTGGTAGCCAAAGCAGACACCCTTGGGGCAGGTGAAAAAGAAGAGTTATTTCAGGCATAAAGTAGTGGCTGGGTGGTCAGCAGAGAGACACCAAGTTGGCCTGACATGGAGGTTGATTCTGTATTCAACAAAGCAAACTGAAGAAGGGGAAGGGCTGAACAGGCTGCTTAAGTGATGATGGTTCTGGAAACCTGGGTGGGAAATGCTATGCTGCAATCACAGCAGAAGGAAGAGGTAATGGGGTCTGTTGCCTAACCACCTTCCTATAGCAGATATCTCTTATGTGCTGCTTCAGATCCTCTAGGCTTTGCCTGTTTTGGGGACCACTGGCCATCTTATTCTGTTGCAGCTCTTGTGATGACCAGCTACATACAGGTTCCCCAACTGACAGCACAGCACCTTGTACCGCTCGCATACGCCACCTCTCATCACGTACCTCTCACATCATGGCCTGCCGAATCCTTGTCTATGCTGAGATATGAAACTCCACTGGATTCACTCTGATGCCCACACATGCTCAGCAGAGAAGTGCAGAGAAGACAATGTCCATTGTTGGAATCTTTGAATGAGAGAAGTCAGGAGCTTGCAGATAAATTATCCTGTTCTCCCCTTCAATCAGACTGTCCCAAGACCCAGTATTTCCCACAGCCTCCCAGAAGAAACCTATAAGGAAGCAGTTGGTCACATGGACACCAAAGTGTGGCTACTTTAGTAACTCTTCTTCTCACTGTCTCTCCATCCTTCCTTGCCTCACTCTTCTTATCCTTCACTCTTGTTTCCCTGGCCTTGCACTCCCTGAGAAAGTAGGAACAGATAAGCTTGAACCTCAGGCTCTGCTTTACTAAACTCTCACTTAGAATTTGATGTAAGGTGAATCCATTCAGGAAAGTAAAGCAATTTGCTACTGGAAGGTGCTCATTTATACATGATACAGTGTCACCCTGTCATGGTCCGACAATCTGGACTCAGATGATATCATTTTAATGAAGCACCAGGGTGTGAAAATTTGCCCCAAATGGACCCTCACCTGTAGCTGAGGTTGTCACTCTCATTTGGGAAACCCTTAAGAAGCTTTTCCTTTATCTGAGCCAGAGAAACTCTTTTCTCTTGTCTTTTCATCTTGAGGCTCTTAGTTCATCTTTTGAATACTCTCAAGTGCCTCCCGGGGGCCTTCTCCTTGGTTCACATAAGAGAACCCAACCATTTACTGATATGCATAGGGGGAGCCCATGTGCTTTATCCTCTCCCTCTGAACACTCTTTCAGTAATGCAGTACTAAAGTTTTCTCTTATATGACTACCTGAGCCTGTTGGAGCTTGTAAGGATAAGTCATATGACATTCACTCATCAGTAAGTTATAAAAGCTCTTTTTGCACTGTCTGTAAAAAGTCTAATATCTTTCAAAGAGAACTGTTATGATGAAAGTCATATTCTAATAGCTTGAGCTATGATACTGTCAACATATTGGACCATTAAGGCACAAATCATTATAATTAAAGACACTTCTTACTAATATCCTTCAATCCTTTCTTGACTTAATTTACTCTAGCTCAACACCATTGCTAGACTGATATGCCCAACATTTGTGTAATCCTTTTTGGCAAATTTAGCTCTCAAGTTCTCAAAATTAAATTTAAAAAGTCTATTTCTTAAAAAAAATCTTATGACAGGGAAACTGTGTGTGTTCCATGGTGAACTTAACTTCCGGGTGAGAATGGTCCTGCCCCACATTTTCTTGGCCTCTTTCCCAAGCACTACTGTGTCCCCATTTCAGAGGCTCCTGAGCAGAGTTTCCAGTTTCCCGGTTCCTGTTGAGAGTGGGCTTCCAGCCACACCAACTTCTGCCCGGGGGCTGGCTGGGTGGACCACTCTGTGCCGCTGTCCTCCCCGCTGCGTGCTCTGTTGTTTCCCCCCAGGCCACACTTCTGTGTTCTCTGCTCAGGGTCTCAGTTTCTACAGAGCACCCCCACAGCCTCGTGAACAACAGCAGATCACTGCAAGGACAGGGCAGGTCTGGCAACCTTTTTTTCTGATATTTTTAATGGCATGGATTCAAACCAAGCAACAGAGCTTTGGTAACTGCTACATCCGTGTCCTCATTGCAAAACTTTTAAAAACTGACTTTATGTTCTATAGAGTACTTACAGATTCACAGCAAAATGGAGGAAAGGTACAGAAATTTCCCATGAATCCCCTGTCCCCCTACATGCACAGCCTCCCTCACCAGCATCATCTCCCACCAGAGTGGGACATTTGTTATCATCATGAACCTGCAGGGCACATTGTCACCAGAGTCCATAGTTTATGCAAGAGGTCATTCTTGGTGTTATACATTCTAAGCATTTTGATAAATGTATAATGACATGTAGCCACTATTATAGTATCATAAAAAATAGCTTCATTGTCCTAAAAACCCTCTCTGTTCTGCTTATTCCTCCTTCCCTCCCCCAAGGCCCTGGCAACCACTGATTTTTTTTTTTAATGTCTCCATAGTTTTGTCTTTTCAAGAATGTCATGTATCTAGTTGAAATCATACAGTGTGTAACCTTTTCAGACTGGTTTTCTCCACTTAGTAATATGCATCTAAATTTCCTCCACATCTTGCTGTTCACCTGAAGCTACCAAACCAGTTGAATCCAGTTTACAGCTTCATTCTTCCATTAATGTCAAAGCTTCCTCTTCCAGCATCACAGACTGGACTTCTCTCTGCTCCTCTTGTCTCTCTAGTTCCTATGGTTAGGAGCTGAGAGGAGGGACTGAGGATAAAAAGAAATGTCTCTTTACTTCTCAGTTGTCACTCTCCTTTGCTGTCACTATTTCTCAGCAAACAGCTCTGTGGATCAGGTGTCACCTGTGGGAAGCCAGGGTACAGACAAGAAGGCTCAGACATAGAAATTTTCCACAGGTCCACTTCTCCCTTCCAAACGATGAGAGAGCACGCTCTCCTGCAGGCTATTTCAGCCCCACCATCTTTCCCCATCCACTTCCCTTCTCCCTGACAGTGCATACAGTCTGATGCCTAAACAGAAGCCTAAATGCAAAAAGTACATTTAGGTCCCTGTGTCCTCTTCTTAAGGTTCCCCACTTCTTATGAAGATTTTTCTTAAAGCCCTGTACTTGATTTCAGGTTGAGGATGGGGGAACAGAGAGAAGGGGAAGGGAAGGAAATGACCTCTTTCCAGGAACATTCCAACCATGGCCCCTCAGACCATTAGCCCCATTGCTCTTGCTCGCTCCCCTCCCCATGTCTTGCCCCATACAGATGGAGAGGACAGGTTATCTAGGGTGGTGGGTGGTTATTGCAGGGCTTTTTCTATTATGGGTGGAGGAGTCTGATCCAGTTGTCAGGTACTGTGCTGGGCACTGACTGACATAGAGACTTCCTTTGGAATAGGTGGTAGCCAGGACAGTTGAAGGCCTAAGTTTTTTAATTGGGGGAACCTCTGGAAAAGCCCCCCTGAGTATTTTAATATAGAACATCAGAGGGGTCCAGAAAAGGGGGCTTCACAGCTGCCCTCAGCCTCATCCAAGCATTCAAGCAGTTAATGACCTATTGGCCATTAATGTCAAAAAGCTGATTATATCAAATATGAGATCCTCATGTGACAATTGACCCTCACCTTTTTCTGACCTGCCCTTGGTGATGAGGAGCTAGGCATTATTCTCCTGATGATATTGTCTCATCACTTGAAGATGGTGTCCAGGCCACCCTTTCACCTGCTTCCCTCCTACCTTCTACTGCCCAGCTTCCAGATTTCCTGACCAGGACGTGGGTGATATAAATGCAAAGCAAGCCTGGTTGTAATTTCTGAAGACCCCAAGGGAATAACTATGAGAATGAGGCCAGTTCTGATTGGCTGAGTTTTCATTAGCAGAGATCATTAAGAGCCTGACCCCCGAGGCTCATGGTCCATGTCTGGTGTGAGCCTCAGATGTGTGGATATGCAGGGCTGCCCAGATGCTATTAGTTGCTGTGGTCTCTCTGCAGTGTTTTACCTTATAAAGATCACTTTGGGTTCTCCTTCTGCGGAACCTAATTTTTCCCTCCAGGAGTAACCACCTTTCCCACTTTAAAACAGTGGTGCAACTTCAGTGATTTAATTTAGAGAGGCAATGAAGTGACCATTAACATGTTTAGCAAATGGATAAGAAGCCTTTCACAAATGCCTCAAAAAATAAGCATTATTCTGAAAGTTTTACCAAATATAGCCCGTAGCAAACTAATCACTTGAGCATATATTTTTTTGTTACCTGACTGCTTCTGTATTAAATTTTATTGAAATCTACTTACAGTGAGGGGGAAAAGTAAAATCTGACCCCTGGGACAAAGAGGAATACCATCCAGTGAGTCATTCCTGTGGGGCTGAGGCAGCAGGAATAGGCCACCAACACCATGAGGGAGTCTCTCCAGGGTAAGGTAAGGAAGGGTGTCTTCAAATGACATTCTCCACCTCAAGCCAGGTCAGACTAGGATGAGAGGAACTCAGGTAGGTTGCCTGCTGAGTTGGGGCTGGAGCTCAGAGAGCAATAGTCTAGTCCGTGTGCAAGCAGGTGGTGGCTTAGACTCAGAGGTGACAGTGGGAATGGGCAAGTGGGTACATTCAAGGTATGTTTTGCAGGTAGAGCAGAAAGAACCTGCTGATGACTTGGATGGGGGAGAAGAAATAATAAAGAATCAATGATGTCTCTTAGGTTTTTAGCTTTGAACAAAAATTAGTTGTGGTTGGTGGGGATGGTGGTGCTGTTTACAGGGATGGGGATGATGGACGAAGGAATGAGCTGAAAATGGGGGAGGAAATTGGAGAATATTTAACCTTTGAGTAAGAAGATGACAATCATTGGAAAAGGTGATATCTTGAAAAGTCCATTGTTCTCAAGTTGAAAATCACCTCTGCCTATCCCTACAGTTTCCAATTAATTTGCAGTAGCTTATTTTTTCAGTAGGCAGGGGTGTCCAATCCATGGCCCGTGGGCTGCGTGTGGCCTAGGATGGCTATGAATGAGGCCCAACACAAAATCATAAACTTACTTAAAGCCGCTTTTTTCTCATCAGTTTTCATTAATGTTTGTGCATTTAATGTGTGGCCTAAGATGATTCTTCTTCCAGTGTGGCCCAGAGACGCCAAAAGGTTGGAGACTCTGACCTTGTCTAGAATGTTCTTGTCTTCATCTCTAAAGACCAGTTTAGGGCTGAAGAGAATTGTTGTTATCCCTGAGTCTGTATTCATAGAGTAGACTGTAGTGCTTAAAGACCTTTGTGTGTTTCACGAAAGCTATTTCTGTAAATGGAGTCAAGTAGATATTAACCAGTAAGTACAGTGTCCTAAATGCCAATTATCTGTACCTAAATAGAGGTTCTGGTCTAAACAAAATGTAATTGCCAGAGATAGAGACCTTAGGAGGGAAAAGTTGAAAAATAAAAGGGCAGGGCATGGGGTTGACTAAGAGACTGAGGCAGGGAGGAAGGTGGACAAAGAAAGAACGCTGATGGACCATCATTAAGGACTTCAGCATTATGGAGTCTTTTCTCTTCTCCCCTGGGATACCACAAGGACAGCTTTCTTCCTCAAATGAAACTCAAATTGTTTTAGGAGTCAAAGAATGACCTGAGTAGTAATGTGATCATATAACTAATGGAATATTGGGGAAATAATCAGGAAAAACAAGGTAATGTAGAGGGAGTCTCCTCTCATGCACTGACAGAGAGAAGCATGTAGAAACCATCAGCATAAATCTTAAAGCTAAATACCAAGGGGGCTATCACTAATCATCCTCAGAAACAGGAATACACCTGGGCTACTGAAGGGACTAGAAGCAATAGAACCTTTCTACAGCTCCTTCCTCCTTCTATTGAAAGAAAGGGGTGGGGGACCCAAACTTCCAGACTCAGTTTGTTTCCTCAGTTTATCACTTTCTGTGAAAGAAAGCATTGGTTATTTTTGCTGTGCAATGAGGTCATTGTCCAATTCTCTGAGTTGGGGAAGAAGGGATTTCCTCCTGAACAGGGCTCAGAGAAAGGGACTGGTGATTTAGCTAGCTTGCATAATTGGTCATGCCACCAGGTGCATTTGGGGAAGTGGCACAAAGAGGCAAAAACCAAAAAGAAAAAGGCAAGATTAATGGCTTTGAAATATATGTCTTTCACTGCTACCTCAGACCCTGATCCTGACTACAATCTTGCATTTCTTTGTCTTAGTTTCCCTAGTTAGTAAATGGCAAGTTAGGTCATAGATTATGTGTTTGTTGTAGATTATGTGTTTGCTCTAAAGCTCCACAATATTGTCACTTGCCTTGAAATGCTATCTGATGTAGCATATTATTTAGATATAGAAGTAAAGATATAAAATAGATACTGATATAGACATGTAGCTGTAGATAACACACCCTCCAGTGCAGCTGCACCATTGTATAAAACTTCATCAGTGATAGCCCCAGGTAACACTCCACTCCTTTCCCGCCATTCACCCCCTTGCTACAGTCACTTCATCCATACTGGCCTCCTTACTGTACCAATGCATCAAGGTTGCTTCTACCTTAGGACCTCATATGCAGACCCAAATGCTTGGAATGTACTTCCTCCTGATTTTGCATGTCTTGTTCTTTCACTTTATTCAGATCTCTACTTAGATATCACCTGCTCAGAAAAGCCTTTGCTGACCTTCCTATCTAAAGAGTACTCCCCTCTATCCTGTCCATCCGCTTGTTCTTTTTCTTCACAGTATTTATTACTACCTGATGTCGTCATGCCTAGCTGTCTGTTTATGCGTGGTCTGTGTCTCCACTAAAGTGAGTGCTTCATGAGGACATGAAGCATAAAGTAATCATCAGCTACTTTCTCTTCATGAGGACATATCCCCAATGCCCAGAACAATGCCTAGCACCCCCAGAAGGTAGCCCTGTAAACTTTTGCTGAATGTATGAATGATACAAAACAAACACAT
Organism: Anoura caudifer; assembly: GCA_004027475.1. Taxonomy (NCBI): domain Eukaryota; kingdom Metazoa; phylum Chordata; class Mammalia; order Chiroptera; family Phyllostomidae; genus Anoura; species Anoura caudifer. The sequence continues at coordinate 142,594 of PVKU01002711.1, forward strand.
GATTATCAACTCAATGACTTAAAAAATCAATCTGTACTCTGGGCAATGAGGGTTTGAGGATTCAAAATATGTCATGATAATTTTTCTTAACAGTATCTACTATGGTGGAAATGGATAATCTTTTAAAGATGAGAGTCAGAGTGTAGGACGATGCAGGAGGTAGTGGTGATGCTGAGGGCTGGTTTGAGGGCTTTAGAACTCCACTCATTGATTTTCATCTGCCTCCTTTACTTTTCCAGTCATCACAGCTCAGCATAGGTGGTGCCGTAGAGGACAAGCCTCTTCTATACCCAGGCATCTGCCACCAGAGTCCCTCCCATGCAAACTCTGATGGGGCCCAAAGTGGGCCTCTCATAAGCATAATGGCTTCCGAGAGTGAAGTTGCGATGGCCAATGGGACATACCACAGAATGAGCAAAGGGAAGGGAACCCCAGGCACAGGGCACTCAGCCCTTCCATTCTCTCTGACTTCTCCCAGCAGCTTCGCACCCTCTCCTCAACCAAGGGGTCACTTCAGCTCATTAATTTTGGCTTCCATGGCTTTTTTTTTGGTAAATTATCCCATATGTTCATTACTCCATGTACAACATATGTATGCTTCCATTCCTTATTTGCAGTGTAAATGAGAAACAGGTGTCACTCTAAAGCAAATCGGCTACTGCCCATTTTTCCTTTTTCCCTCTGGATAGTCCTCTCTGTTCCAAGGGGCCTGTGCTGTGAGCCCTGTGCAGGGCTGACAGGAGGCCACCTTTTTAGGTTTAACCCCTTGTTCTCCTTTTATATTTACTTCATTGTCTACCCACAAGGCCTGAGGTAGCCAGGTCACTCTCTTCATTTGACAAGTATCTTATTGAGCATTCGAGCACTGAGTAGTTCCTTCTTTCAAGAACTTTGTAGTCAGAGGAAGATAGCAAGCAGGAAATTATGCAAGAAGCCCATCGTTACAACTGACTGGAATGATGAGGGAGAAGTACGCAGGACTGCCCAGCAGTTAAACGCGAATTTGATGTCTAAGAGTATAGTATTTAAGTTAAGTTCTGAGAGACAAGGGGGAGTCAGCCAGGTGAAAATTGAGGGGCTGCATGCGTGAAGCACCTAAGGGGAGAAAGTGCTAAGACATTCAAGGCCCAAATGGGTAGGTCACTGCAGGGAAAGGAGAAAACATAAAAGGAGACTGCAGAAAGAAGTACTTAGATCAACTAGTGTGCTATGAGCCATTTCAATATCTTTTCATTTTATTCTAAGGGCAATGAGAAGTCATTGAAGAGTTTATAGCAGAAAAACAAATGATTTTAATATATGAAAATTATTGTTCTTGCTATTAAATGGATAGTGGGTTGGAAAATGGTAAGAAGGGAAAAGGGTAGAGGGTTGGCCAGTCAGGAGGCTGTCTGCCTACGAGAGTAATGACAGAACAGGGAGATAAAAATGGAGGTGGAAGGAAACGGGTAGATTTGAGCTGTCTCCTGAAGGATGTCACTGGAACGACTCCTTAGAGTGTTCTGCCAGCCCTTGACTGCATACTTCAGGATTTCCACTAAGTGAGAAAAATCCACATGGTTGAGCCACTGCCTCTGCCACTTGCAGCTGATGAGAATTTCTAACTGAGGTACCCTCTTCATCCCTGCACGCACTTAGCTAGTGGTTCCATGCTGTTTAGCACAATAATATGTCTCAACTTCTTGGTTGTATCTTGCACATGCAGGCCTGCAGTGGATGGTCGGTAGATGTGGAACCCTAGCCACAAAGCTAAACACACCTCAATCATCACAGCTTCCTTGGGGCCTTGGGGCGAACTCCTTCTTGTTAGAAAACTTCAGTGGGAAATTGAGATCATGATTGTTTTTGAAAACTAACTCTTGTGCTATTTTGCAATAGTTACTTTCATGATAATCTCTGGACAGAGTGGCAAATGCTCAGGCATCCTAATATTGACTTCTTAGTGGAAGGGAGATGAAGGCATCAGTAGATTAAGGAGTGGGCCAAACCATACCAGTATCACAACACATAGCCAGTTGTTCACATTTACACTATGGCATCAATTTTCCACCTTGTATCATGATTATAGAACAAACTCCGGTGGTCACAGACCTACCATTCGATGTTGTTTCCCCAACATCACTGTGGATGACACTATGTATACTAATTTGTGTGTACAAATGTACATACTAATGTATATACTAATTTGTATGTACAAACGCATATACAAATTTGTTGAAATGTGCTCAAATAAAGGCACATGAAAAAAGCAAGATTAATGATATAGTACATGTGGATTGGGTATTACCATGTAAGCCATACTTTATCTCAGCTACCTCACTTGAGACTCACAGATAAGACACAGTAAGTATCATTGTCCTCATTCTATGAGTGGAAAACCTATGGCCTAGAGGAAGGCAGTGACTTGCCCAAAGTCACATGGAGAGTCTTGTAAGCAGCAGAGCAGAGCCCCAGGTTTCTGATACAGGGCCCCAGGTTTGACAGCTCTAGAAGGGGGCATTCGCATGGACCGCAGTGTGAATGGAGTCCTCGGAGCTATGCAGTGGGTGGGACCACATGGAATCCTGGTGCAGGGATCTTTCTGTCATCTCAAGGCTATTGCCTGTATGTTTCTTTTGCTTACTTCTGGCCACTCAGCTGTTTATCACCTCTTTTAGAACTTAGCCTGTTGGGGAAGGGGATTGGCTTGATTTAGCCTTATAAGGTTTTATTCTTATTTAGATGCAAAGGAGAGACTCTAAGACATAAAATAATTTATTTTTATCCGTTTAGCTAGTAAGTGGTTGAGATAGACTAAAAACCAGGTCTGTTCACTTCATAACATTTTCGCTTTCTGTCACCAGTGCCGCTCAAACCCAAGGCTCGGTAGACTTTGGACATAAAATGATGTGTCCAGAACAGAGGCTCATGAAGCCACACACACACATAAAACATGGCCTATTTTTCTAAAACATAAATTTTCATAAATAAGTTAGGGACATATCATTACTTTCACAATGCATTGTAGAGTGTAATATTGAATACAAGAATTACATTAGATGTTAAAGACAAAACTAAGACTTGAAAATAATACCACACTTGCCACAGGCATCTTGGGATAGACTCACAGATGTGGTCCCAACTATTCCCCACAACCCTGGTCTTTTACTTTCTTCTGCAGTTTTAGTTGCTTTGGTGGAAAGGTTTGAGAAACAACCAGGTACACCCACTGGTTTTCCATAACACTGAGCTGCCCCTCTTCACTCTGCACAGAAAAGCTGCTGGTCAGAGAGTGAGTTCCAGTTTCACAAGTGCAAAACAGCTGCTGCTTGTAATATGTTTCCACGGGTACATTTTATCGGCAGGTAACTTGGAAGAAGTATGAGAAAAGTGAGTTTTAAACCTAAGCAGTGGCTTTAGCACAGAACGTGGCACAGAGAGTTGGTGCTCAGTAATGGAGAGTTACTTTTACTATGATTTCCTTCCCCTCAGGAGCATGATAAGAAATCACGTCTTTTATAACTGAGATCACAATCTCTAAGCATTCAGATATCCCCGATATGGCAGAAAAGGACCATCATGATGCCAGGACAGCATCCAGAGCTCACTGGAGGAAGCAGCTTTTCCATTATTGTTGTACTTGCGTGGATAGAGGCATCAGTCTCTATATCAAAACGAGCTGGGAGGAAAGAGGACCTTGTTCGTTTTTAACTGGCTCTTGTATATCAAGTCCTCTTCTCGGGTTAATGGTGGAATGTACATTTTGACAGTGTCTTCAGCGTTAACTAAGAAGCTGCGGTTAATGGTGGGACAGATGTGTGGTGTCCACCCAGAAACCTGATCTCTCCACTTACTGGACATAATGCACCCCGGGCAGCAGTAATCACAGTAATCCCAGCTGGCACAGAGAGTGCTTTTCTTCCCCCTACTCTGTTGACAATCCATTGATTTCTTCCTTTTCTAAAAGCTAGCTGGAATACCAGCCTTTCTGAGTTATTTCCATAGAAACAATTTCACACTGAAATTTTTGTACTAAATCACCATAATGCAATCACCTTAACGTAGACAACGACATGAATATATTTTGCCCCTGCTTTTCTGGTGGCCTTTGCTCAGCACCATGTCTGTCCCTGTGGCTTTTTACCCTGACAGAATGCAACGCTCTGATTTCAAATGCTAAAGAGTCAGATGGTCTCTTGGGTTAAAAACCATAATGCACAGGAGGCCATAAAAAGCTCGGTAATACTGAACATTAAAAAAATGGCTTCTTGATGAAATGTATGTCATTGGAATGTAAAAATTCACATTGCTGAGTGATGTATTGGGTTGGCCAAAAAGTCCGTTTAGTTGTTTCCATAACATAAAAGACACATTTTTCATTTTCGCCAATAACTTTATTGATTTCAATATTTTAAGTTGGCTATCTCCCGCATGGTATAACATTGATTGTTCTCAACTAATGTCTCAATTTGATCACTGTCACTTCAACTGGTCTACCCTACTGTGGAGCATCATCCAGCAAGAAATCTGCAACACAAAACTTTGCGAACCACTTTTGACACTTTTGATTAGTCACAGCACCTTCTCCATAAGCTGCACAAATTTGTTTTTTGTGTTCAGTTCTGTTTTTACCTTTCCTGAAATAATAAAGCATGATATACCAAAATGTTACATATTTTCTTCCATCTGCAATATTAAAATGGCTACACAATTCACCAATTTTTTATTTTTAATATATTTTATTAATTATGCTATTATAGTTGTCCCCCTTTCCTCCCCTTTATTCCACTCTGCCCTGTACCCCAACAATTCACCAATTTTGATAAGTTTTTCTTAAATGCATGCCAATATGATAGCTGTCACAATACAATGTAACAAGATTGTTTCGAATGAAGTTAAAGACAACTAATCACTACTAAGTAGAGCCATTGTACAGAAAAAATACAAATGAACTTTTTGGCCAATACAATATAAGTACAATCATCGCATGCCAGTGGACATGCTGTATTAGTTCTTTTCAAAGCTTTGTCCTCCCATTGCTCACTCAGGAAACTCCCCTTAGATTGATAAGAGTTAGTGGGGTGGGGTGGGGAGAGGCCCTGAGGAAGGAGGGGCATGTCTCAGTTCACTCTATCATTAACATGAATCCTCCTTGTTTCTATATTCCAATGTGATTCTGAAATATCAGTGGCCAGTGTGGCTTAGTTGGTTGGAGTATCATCCCATAATCAAAGGATTGTAGGTTCGATTCCTGGTTAGGGCACATACCTGGATTGTGGGTTTGGTCCCTGGTCCAGGTGTGTACAATCCCCAGTCCAGGCATGTACAGTAGGTAACTGATCAATGTTTCTCTCCCATATCAATGCTTCTCTACCTCTCCTTTCCTCTCTCTCTAAAAGCAATGAAAAAAAAAAAGTCCTTGAGTGAGGATTAAAAAAAAATGGTGTGATTGCAGTTTCATGCTTTCCTGAGAAAAGATTTATTTGCTCCTGATTAGAGCAAATGTAAAAGAAGGTGAAACTATAATCACTTTTAGATCTAGAACTCTTTGGTTCTTTAAATTGTACATAGTACACAAGCAGGGGACAGTAGGACCCATGCAGACTGTCACTTGAAGCAACATGGAGTCCAGGAAGGCCTTCTGCCTTTCTCTACACATTACTAAAGAGTTCCAGGGTCTGTTCACTTTCCCTTAGCTACACCCAGGGAAATTGGGGTAGAGTGGGGGTGGGGAGCAAAATGAAGACTGAGATTGCCCTAAGTTTTGCACTGGAAATGAGTTGAATTTGAGGGCTACTATGGAGTGAAAGCAGGTTTAAGCCATTTGCTAAGCCCTAGAATTAGTGGTACCTTGGTACCTGTCATTTATTTATTCCGACAAGTGGCAAGCAAGTGAGGATTGATGAAACATTTTCTCTTCTGGGCTGTTGCACAAGTTCTGGCAAATGTGGTGAGTGGCAAGAAAGTGCCAAGTGCTAAAAAAATTTTTTCTCATCAAAATGCGACGAGTGCCAGGTTTGACAAGTTCTGAAGTTGGCAAGTACTGAGGTACCACTGTCGTTGGTTATAGGAAAACTATCAAGAGTCTCCCAGGAAGTGAAGAGAGTGGTGGGGGTGAGCCTTCACTTGGGACATGAAGATGCTAACAGAAGACCACAGAATTGCATTCTGGACAAGAATTGCACAACTCTTTGTATTTGGAGCTGTTCTTGTTCTTCCAAGTGTATTGGAATAAAAAAAAAAAAAAAGGAAGCATTGGACTGAATGTTTGTGTATGCCCCCAAAACTTATATCTTGAATTCCCACCCAGTGTCTCTGTATTTGAAGATGAAACCTCTAAAGAAGTAACTTAGAGGGTAAATTAGGTCATAGGGTTGGGCCCCAATCCACTGGGGTTAGTGTCTTTATAAGAAGAGACACCTGAAGCTCACTGTCTGTGCATATACACAAGATACATGTGGCCATCTGCAAGCCAGGAGCAGAGCTCTCACCAGAAAACAAACTGTAGGAACCTTGATCTTGAACTTCAAGCTAATGTGAGAAAATAAATTTTTATTGTTTTAGCTACCCAGTCTATGGTATTTCGTTATGGTAGCCCAAGCTGACTCTGGCAGAGGGCATTTCCTATCCCTGAATCTGACTGCATGTCAGACTTGAGGCAGAATGGAAAAAATGCCATCTGTTTGGACAGCTCGGTCCTAGTGTAGACTCTAGCGCTTCTTTGCTGTGTGGTCTTAGGTAGGTCACTTTGCTTCTGAGCCTGGAGACTCCTTACCTCTTAAACTGGTATAAAACAATATGGGTGACTTACCCCATTATTGCAGACTCAAATACTTAGCATAACAATAACATCTAATATAATTTACACACTATTATGTACTGAGCATTAATGTAAGAGCTTTATTTATTTATTTTTAAGTCAAGTTTTTTGAGGTATAATATATGTATAATAAAATTCACCTTTTTTAGTGTACAGTTCTGAGTTTTGGCAAACAGAGTCATTTAAGTGCCACCACAAGGGGATTTAGAACACTGCCATCACCTCACAAAATTCTCTCATACTCCAGTAGGGCAAGTCCCTTTGCCCCACCATGAATTCCCAGCCTCTGTCAACCATGGATTATTTAGACCTACAGTTTTGCCTTATCAAGAATGCCTTCTCATATAAATGGCACCACACAATGGCACCACAAAGCTTTTCTAATATTAACTCATTTAATCTTCACAACCATATTTTGAGGCAAGTATGATTATTATAGAATAAATAAATGTGGTTTACATGAAGTATTGTTATTGTTGTTATTTTTATTATTTGTGTTATTATTATTTTATGTTAGAATAAAGATAGAATTCTCAATGCAAATTTTGTATTGAATTTGCCTCATCTGCTCACCTAGAATCCAAATGTCAGGAGATAGTGATGGTAGCTCTGTGACCTTTCCCTTCCAAACATGTTCATTTGCCCTGTACTGGCAGGATAGAGATTTAATTGTGAAAAAAATAAAGATTTGCAGGAATACTGTTAGCAATAAGGTCCAGCATGCCCTCTCTTTGACTAATCCCAAAACACTCGGATTGAAGTTACTAAGTCATGATCCTTCTGCTACGACCATTATGGTGAAAGATAATGAAGGCTTTTCTAGGCTACAAATAACAGCAATTTCAGGTATAGTGATAATCAGTTCCCACTGTACGAGAGGGTGACCAGGAGGTCACCAGCACTCCTCCTGACTCAACTTGATCTGAGTTCATTCAGGACTTCTGGAGGGGTGGAAGGGCTGACTTTCTAATCCCATGAAGTATCCCTTCGTTCAGTACCCATGCACCACAAGATCACCTCTTCACTTTTTAAGATTGGAGAATTCTGATCTCCCTGGATGTGGTCAGAAAGTGCCCACAGTCTGACCACAGTGGTTTCCAAGGAGAATATTTCGAGAAAATTGTTTCTCCCTCCTTTTTTTTTAGCTTCATGCTACAGATGCAACATAATAAATAAGTAAATAAGGTCCAGCTATTTATTAAATTTACAGCTTTCATGAATTGTTAAGGAACAGATCAAGAGAAACTACTGAAACAAAGCAATTTGGTGAAGGGTACATCAGGAGGTCTAGAAGTCTCTTCAATATTTAATGCTGCCAAAAACCTCTGACAACTAATCATCGCTTAATGTGGCTTGCCCTTTGGCCTGCATGTTTCTGAGGGAGTAAAATGTTTGGCTGCCAAACAAGTTACCACTCACTCACTGAGTAAATACCACAAACTGGAAGTGGCCTCCCAGGCATCATTGGTTTTGCTAGTTGAGTTTACAAGGTCCCAGATTAGCATTACTCACTTTATATCACCAGTGGTTTCCAAGCTAGCCAGCATTTGCTGAGGATCTATAGAAAGGCTCCAGCCTACCATTGTGGCTCTCATAAACACAGAAGGGAGAGGAGACATCACCATGGAGGAATATGAGTTGTGGTAAGGATATCATGATCATTTGGAGAGACAAGAAAATGACCCATGAACATAGACAGCAGAGTGGGGATCAACTGTGAAAGCAGGAGGTGGGCAAGGCAGGGGAGAGCAACGGGGGGCAATTGGGACAACTGTAATTGGACAATTATATTAAAAAACCATGATAGGAGGGGAAAAAAAAGAAAGGAATCAGGCAAGACTATATGCAACATTGGTATTTGAAATGGGGCTGGACAAGGGAGACTTGAGAGGATATTCAAAGAATTGGAAGTAGGAATAGACTGGGAAGGAGCAACACTGAGAAGAAAGGATGCAGCAGAAGAAAAGACGAAGAGGTGAGGAGGATGGCACATGCGTTTTTTTGTGAAGCTCAACAGAAAAAAGAAAGTTAAGCTTGTCACCTCCTTTGTGGAAAATGAGTTGTGTGTTCGTTAACTTGTACTAGGGAAAGCAATGCTTTGTATATTTGTAAAAAATGAGAAAAAAACTAGGTTATCAGCATAAATAATGGTGGGATAGTGAGGTGTCTTCAATACTGCTGGTCATCAATTGATAGCTACACTTCTTCAGCAAGTTCCTTAATTTCCCTCAAGTCCTAGTTTTCTTATATAGAAAAATAAATCATATTGTTTGTTAAATGACAAGGAAATTTTCATAATTTACAACCTAATGACCAAAAAGTATGCACCCAAAGGGTATTTCTTGGATAAGAAATAAATATTGCAGTTCTAGTGATTCGATGTGTCTAATTTGATTTAAAAATAATAAAATCATTGACAGACAGTTTTACCAAGGGCCTTTTAGAATTCTGTCCAGGATTTACTGTGTTAAATACCTTTCAACCAGGTAGATTTAAAGGATGCCCAGAACCAGGTATTTTAAGTAGTACACAGTTGTTATTTTTGTATTTAACCAGATCATCTGATACATATCACCATCAAAATTGTGAGGTGTCATGGAAACCATGTGAAAAGCTAAATGAAAAATTTTTTTCTTCATGTGTTTTAAAAACAGAACTCATTATTTTCTGTAATTTGATTTATTTTAGCCACTCTATGATTTCTGTTTGGCCATGGGCCTCAGACATTGTTCTGGTTAGCTTTGCTGATTTCACCATGTTGCAATGATTAGCAGCCATGATGGTCATTCAGTCCTTTTCATGGTTTAACTTTTGTCTTAAGCCTTTGTCCTTGTTCTCCAGCCTCCCAAGATATGACACACTAGTCACCATCTGTAGAAGAATACTCCCTTCGTGTTCTGCATTATGACATCTTCTTAGACTTTATTCCCAGAGTAAATAGTTCCAGGTCTGCACCATAGACACCCACCCCCACTGCACCCCATCTACTCTACAGATGGCAAACTGAGGGGTGTGATTTCTCATACAATTTAGCTTTTATACTCCCTACAAATCCCAGTATTTTGGGTTGCATTTTATTAAGTGGTTACAACATTCATTGAATCATTTTTATCTGTTGTGTCAAACAAGTAAGCCAGTTTTCATTCATTTAATCTAAAACTTCTTTGTATCAAAGGTTTAGAGAAGTTATTGGAGGATGAATAGGAAGGCAGCAAACACTGATCTCTTTGAAAGAACACTATAAGATTTCCTTCCCAATATCAGCACTCATAAGAAACCCACTTAAAGCCATCATATGCTTACCAACCAACCCCCTCATGCCCTGCCAGGTATAACTGATTAGCCTCCACCTTTCTTGAGGTATGTGTCAAGTAGCAAAAAAAAGGGAGTGTCTGGCCTACAGTGTTACCAGAGCTGTACCAAGTGGGCACAGGGCTTCCTAGTACTTAGAATAGGCACTAAGCTGTAGTAGGGACAGAGAGTTCCTTGAAATAGTGGATTTTGAGCTTGCCTTTACTAGGTAGGAAGGAGATCAAATTTTCCCACAGGCTTGAGTAGGTTTGGCCTGGGTAATGAGCCACACCTAAGCTTGCTGGCTGAAAACACAGGGCATGTGTTGGAGACTTCAGAGGCTGGAAACAAAGAGTGACCCATCAGAATGAGTGCAAGATGTTCGAGGGAGGGCACTATGTGTGTGGCTCTAGGTAAGCTACTAAACTCTTTGAACTTTGGGGGCATTGTTTGTAATATGAAGGCAAGCCAATGTCTACTCAAGAAGGAAACTATTGGGTTCAAGTGAGATACTGAGTGCAAATTCTCTGTAAATGTGAGGTTCTAAGAATTGATGGATGACTGTGATGGCAAAGTGGTGGTGCCTAATTACAGGACTAGAACCCCTGTGTCTAGGGTTGAGGAAAATAAAAATTGCAAATCTAAGTGAACTCCCGGCTAACTGGATTTCCCATCTTGATCAGTTCAATTTGGTGAGTTTAGGGATGGCACATGGCCTGACCCACGTGGATTGCAGGAGAGTCTCCTCAGGCACCGCAGCACGGCTGGCAGCCGAAGCAGCAGTTCTGACTCCCGGTGTCATACTTGGGATTGCATTCCATGTCACAAATATTTGAGCAAGGGTGTGAGGGCAAGTTGCCAAGTAGCACAATGCGAAACAAATGTCTCATTGTGTTTGTTGCCACACACTGGTTTCGTGAGGTTCCAAAAGCCATCCAGTGATTGTGACTGAAATGTGACAGTAATTTGTAACAACGGTGACATTTTTTTTGTCTATTTTTGTGACATGCTCCAAAATCCTGAGAAAGGGCTGCGAAAGAAATGCTCAGAAATGTTCTAAATGGGCTTAGAAAACTTGTGAACCCTGTCTGAACTTTTATTAGATTCTCCCACACTCACCCGTTTGACATCAGAACAAGGAGAGCATTATTTATAACAGCATGTGTGAAATCCCAGAAGGGATTCTTGAAAGAATTAAAGTGAAAAATCTGTCCAAGCATAAAATAAATGATCAGATGGGAAAACATGTAAATCAAAATTTGAACCTTATTTTTTCTCCTTTAAAGGAAACAGGAGCTTTTTCTTTGGCCATTAGCAGCGCAGGACAGAAAACCTGGCAGGGGAGGTGCGGTGGTCACAGGGTCACAGAGCACTTGTCATTGCGGTGAGGAATGTGGGAGAGATGTATTTGTTGACTCTCCTTTGAGTCTCCGGAATGGCTGCTTCCCGTGTTGAGGAACTCGAACAGTCACATGACAGAGAAGGAAGCAATGCCTTCAAAGTATTTAGTGCATTGAAATTTATATTGTCTGCTTAGGTATTAATCTCACAATAACCCTGGAAGGTATTCACTGTTACCCACATTTAATATTTGAAGAAAGTAAGACACAGAGAGGTTTGGCAACTAGTCAAGTTTACCCCACTAGGAAATGGTACACTAGGGTATGCTCTGAAACCCAACATTTCCAGTTTCATGAATTGAATATTGTCCACTGCACTGCAGCTGGGAATCCACAAGGAATATGGGAAGCCTGGTATCTTGCTGGATTAATGCATCCCAGAGTGTGTTTTCTAGCTGGCTGCTTCTAGGAGATATTTGTCAATGGTTCTCTAGCTCTCTCCCTCTCTCCCACAAACACACCTCCAAATTAGTTTACCACCATTGTCCTTTCTGGTCGGCCAGTGCCGATGTCACACAGGTTATGTTTCAGATATCGACCTTGATGGTTGAATATCGCCATCACCTTCAGTCTTGCCCATGCAGCTTCATGAGGGAAGTCTGTGCTCATTGAACAGTGACTACCTGTCACTGCAGGGATGAGAAGCAAGTGAGAAAATCAAAAGGTGGTGAATGACAACCAGCTTCTACTTAGTGTAGGAGCTTTTGGTGTCTTCAAAGCTAAACAATAAAGATGTGGGGGCACCTTAACCCTGAGCCAGCAAGATACATTCTACTTGTCAGATTTGGAGTCAGTGTATGGAGAAGAATGGAAAACAACAAAAAGCACCATCCTCCTTTCACATTTGTGGGTGTTTTTTTGTTTGTTTTTTTGGGGGGGGGTTGAGGCTAAGGGCGTTATTTGAAACCACCAAGCATATTAGACATCTCTGACCCTACCAGCTCCTTGGGCTCTGAGTTAAGCAGCATTTCTCAGGCACTGTTAGTCCACTTCCTTCCTTTAATGAATCAGAAATGGATATTGAGACTTATAATTGTGGCATTAGTCTCAGAACCCAGGGACTGAAAGTTGTCCATGAGGTCGAATTCCTGGTGACTGTAAGCTCCCCTGCTGCCCAGTGTCAGGCATGGCATTTGAGCTGGTTGTGCTGATGTTCACCAGCATCAAAAACGGGACCCACTACCTATAAGGGCTACTGTGCAGAAACCTGATCACAGTTGTAAAATCAGACAGCCCCAGTGGGCTACAAACCTGAAAATGGAATGCTTCACTTTTCTCCAGGAAGCAGGAAATCGTGGACAAGTCTTCTTTGTCAAACAATGTTCTCTTTGCCTATAATAATGCGCTTGATATCTAATGCCCCAGCTTCCATGTTTTAACTGAAATGGGCTTTTCAGAATCATAGTTACATGTTTATTTTTGTAAATATGTTCAGCTGCAGTGCCCTGTCATAGAGAAAAGTTCTGAGCTTGGAGTCTAAAAACCTGACTGCTTTGTGTAGATGGTAGTTTGAACCCCAGTTGCCTCATCTGTAAATGGGAATAATTTCTGCCTCTGGAATGTGGGGAAGGTGTTTTAAGAAGTACTGTACACTTGTCCTAACACCTTAAACTGGAAGAAAACTCTGGCCTTGCTAAGGAAGTAGAGTCATTTGGTGGACCATTTTGGAATAAAGAGATCCCTACTTGTTATCCTGGTCAAAGTTATCTTGTTAATTAGAAGGTTGAGTCATCCTCACACCAGAAAATGTGTGTATGTGTTTTACCCAAATGAACATCCATCTAATCATCAGCTCTGCTCCTATCTAGTTTCAAGAGAGAATTGGAAATAAGAAAAAGATTTGCTGATCATTCTTTGCCTTCTGTCTCTGGTGCTTGAGTTTATAAAGAAATTGTATTTTCTTTATGTGTTTATAAACAATTAAAATTAACAAATTCAAATAAAGGAATGGAAGAAAATGTCCCCCTCATCTCACTTCTACACCTTTTCCACTTATGGTAAGAACTTAGTTTGGGGGTGACTAATGCCTCTTTTTTCACCCCTTTTCTGCCAGGTTGGTGGCCACACAATGCTGCCCATTCGCTGGATGCCTCCGGAAAGCATCATGTACAGGAAGTTCACCACAGAAAGTGACGTCTGGAGCCTGGGGGTCGTTTTGTGGGAAATCTTCACATATGGCAAACAGCCCTGGTACCAGCTGTCCAACAATGAGGTGCGCAGTGGGCTGGGTGAGACCCTCCTAAAGGGCTGACACCAAGAGGTGCCCCTTTGCCGGAAGTCAGAACATGATCTAATGTGGCTTTTTTTGGGTACAGCACTTCCCAAATGGCCTGCTATGTGCTTAAATGCCATGGCCAAAGTACAGTCACTCTCAAAATTTAAGAGTTAGGAAAAGGAGTGTTTGCTGACATGCTTGGCATCCTCTGGTGATGGGACCGAGGAATCACTGTGTGCTGCTCATCTAGCAAATTAATAACATATGTGACATTCTAGCACCCTTAGAGCACAGCCAGCTTTTGTGTATTATTCCAATAAGGTCTCAAGTTTCTTTCCTTTTTGCATATTTCACTACACCATGCACTTCTAGTGAAAAACTCATTTTGTTTTTCTATTCTGATTCTTTTGCAAATATGTCTATATCTGAAGCATAGGTTCTTGGTCAAGCACCTCACATCTTCTTCAAGCCCAAGCCTGTCTTTTACCTAAATTCATTACCCAAAGTGAACACTTATTTCTATACTCTGGAGGGTCCCTCATCAGTCAACACCCCGACACAGAGGTGACCTAGGTTCCATCTCAGACTGGTAAAACTAAAACACATTGCAATTCTAGGTTGAGGTTTGGGATCACTCATACAGGCAAGTTTTCTCCACTAGTCTGATGAAATCAATGTGCTTGAAAAATGGGTGTAATACAGTTAAACAAAATATACAAACCTATAATAATCGCTCTCTTCTTTCTGAAAAAAATAAACACTGAGTGGGTTTCTTTAAAGCAACCCTGTCTTTGCGTTGGCATTTATTTTATCTGTATTGTTTTTCCTCTTGTCTGATCCCATCTTCGATCTCCACCCAGGTGATAGAATGCATCACTCAGGGCCGAGTCTTGCAGCGACCTCGAACATGCCCCCAGGAAGTCTATGAGTTGATGCTGGGGTGTTGGCAGCGAGAGCCCCACATGAGGAAGAACATCAAGGGCATCTATACCCTCCTTCAGAACTTGGCCAAGGCATCTCCGGTCTACCTGGATATTCTAGGCTAGGGCCCTTTCCTGCAGACCAATCCTTCCCAAAGCACCTCCTCAGATGGGCCGAGAGAGTGAATGTCTTTTAACTGCTGCTGGATGCCATCAATCTGCTGTTCTCTACTCTGACAGTATTAACAACAAAGACACAAGAAGCTTTCAGAGGGAAGCAATGTGTACTTCTCCATCCATAGACACAGTATGGACTCCTTTCTGGCATTATCTCTTTCTCTCTTTCCATCTCCCCAGGTTTGTTCTCTAGTTTTTGTTCTCTTTTTGTTTGTTTCTTTTTTTGTTGTTTGTTTTCCCTGCTTCACAGTTCTTACCCTTTCTTTTTAATCAATCTGGCTTCTGTATTACTCTTAACTCTGCATAGACAAAGGCCTTAACAAACCTAATTTGTTATATCAGCAGACACTCCAGTTTGCCCACCACAACTAACAATGCCTTGTTGTATTCCTGCCTTTGATGTGGATGAAAAAAAGGGAAAACCAATATTTGACTTAAACTCTGTCACTTCTGCTGTACAGACATCGAGAGTTTCTATGGATTCACTTCTATTTATTATTATTACTGTTCTTATTGTTTTTGGATGGCTTAAGCCTGTGTATGAAAAAGGAAAACTTGTGTTCAATCTGGGAAGCCCTTTAATTATGGGAGATTAAAACCAGAGAGAAAGAAGATTTATTATAAACCACAATATGAGAGGAACAAAGACAACCATTGGGATCAGCTGGCATCAGTCCGTGCTTAGGAAAAACCCAGCAACTGTTAGCTGGGAGGAATGTATTTGGCACCTTCCCTTGAGGATCGTTCTGAGGAGTAAAAAGACTGTTGAACTCTGTGGCATGGACTATTCATTTCCCATCACCAGAAACTCTAGAGTATAGTAGAGAGAAAAGATGGCTTCTGCAAGACACAAGATGGTACGTCACATGCTCAGACAGTCTTGTCTTTGTAGATCACGGTCATAGCACTGGGTTGTTGTCCAAGTGTTATTCAATGATCCTTTGTCAAGTTCTGTTGAAAACAGGTGGATTCTTGTCCAGAAATCATTTCAGGGTTGGGTAGGAAAGCCAAGCACTTGGAAAAGATAGGACAAGCTATACATTCAGAGACAAGCTTCTCTTATATTGAACTTTTCAGATAGCACTTCCCTCCAACCCCTACCACCACCCACCTGTCCTTTTAACTGTGCAAGCAAAATTGTGCATGGTCTTCATCAATTAATACCTTGTGTGCAGAAACTACTGCTCCAGACATCGTGCCTCAGATACGTAGAACAGATTTATAAAAGGTAGAACTTACATATTTAGGGGAAGTTGTTGGGGTTCAGTAGCCAAGTATAAATGTCTCTGGGCTGTAGGGTGGTGATGGGTTTTAACAAATACGGACCCTGAAGCCTGGATGTCCTCACGCACGTTGAACCCGCTGTGAGACTGTGGGACTGTGGGAAAGGCAAAGTCAATCCCCGAGGGAAAGGAAACCTCATCTCTAGGGATATCTTATGAATTGGTATTCAGTGTATACAGGCCAAGTCCTTGCTCTGGGCTCTGGTTGGGAGAGTGGTTTTGTTCTAAGTGTACTCCACAGTCAGTGTGCTGTTTTGTTTTCTTCACTCCATTAAAAGAAGTAAAGTAAAAAATTAGGCACAGCATGCCAATGAGAAGCTATGCCCAGACCAAGCTTTGGAGGTGTGCTTCTGGGCACAGTAACAGGTTTTATGAAATGAGGTTGTAAATTTAAATAAAAATTTACAGGTTTTCGGATGATCAGTTACACCAAGGAAGAAAAATACTTCTGTTCCTCAAGAAAACTTGCTACCCTCTGTGAGGGGAATTTTGCTAACTTGATATCTTTATAACACAAGCCAGATTGAGAAGGAGTGATTTTAATTCATCTTAAGTCATTTTATTTCATATTTGTTTCTGAAGGTGCAATTGCTCTGTTTAGGTTTTGCTTGTGCCCTTAATCACTGGAACACTTTATTTTCCATTATAGGGTTTGAAAGCCAGTTCTCAAAAAAAAAATATATATATATATATATTGATTCACAGAGAACAAGAGGAAATCCATTAGCATCTGCAGTCAAGTGAAGGGGGTTGGACAAAACAGACCTTACAGTCCCTTCAAGTTCTGTGCTGGCCTATGAGACATGGGAGTTGAGTTGTTTGTTCTCTTTGTCAGTGAAAAAAACCCTCCAGAATACATATAATAATATAATGAAAGCCATATCTCCATGATATATACCTGCACGTATATATCCTATTAAGGACCCATGGTACTGTTAAAACACTGTGGCACTCTGTGAAGCAGCGAAAAGGGGCAGATTTGTACAAAATTTTTCTAGATTCCATCAGCGATGACCTGAAAACCTACAAGGTTTGCCATTGGGCCAGCTGCTCTGGGGGAAGACGCTGCAACTCCTTTGTTTTACTTTAACAGAGAACAAAGAGGCAGTGCTCTAAAGGATCACATCTGAGGAGGGCTGCGCAGTTTTAGAGCAAGGATTGTTTACGGCAAATGAGAAGACAAGAGCCTTCCATTCCAGTGTTGTTCTCTTCTGGAGAAAAAAAAAGCAAAGAAACACAAAACAAAACAAAAAGAAAACAAAAATAAAAACAAACAAAACAAACTCTCCTTACCTTTTGACATGTCCCTCAAGGTCTTGGAATGAAAGGTCCTATGCAAGTGCAAAGCTTTCTAGTTATTTATATTGCCGATTATTACTTTTTCCTCTGTTGTCTCAAGCGTAGGTACTGATTTCAGCGATGTCTTGCATGGAAAGAATACCAGATCGCTTTTAAAGTAGTTGAATGAACCCCAGAGTATCTTCAAATGTCCCACCCTGGTCCTCCACAATCTCTTCTTCCCGCGCTGTTCTCGTTTTTAGAACAGGAGCAACCTCACTCGGAAACGCGATGATCATGGAATCCGGCCTGCCATCAGACCCGGTAAAAACTGCAACGATAGTGGTGACAAACCTGATTAGCTCACCGAAACTCTGGCAATCATTTTCATTAATAAATTGTTTCCTAGTTTCCCAAACAATTTTCACAGATGTTAGCAAATTATTCTCATTTTTTTTAATAGCTGAGGAAATTGAGACTTGAGGAAGTTAAGTGGCATGCTAGAAATCTCCAGGCGACCTTCTGGCACCACTGGGACTAAACCTAAATGTTCTGACTCTGAAGTTCATGACTCAGTCCACTAGACACTCCAATCCAGGAAAGAAAAACGCTAACAAGTTCATGTAGCAGGATATGAAGTTAGAAGAACGAAATGAAACACGTGAGATGACGGGCAGCTGAGATATAATCATGCTCATAGCTTCAGCTAAATACTTATACCCTGAACCAATGTCATAATCAGGCTTATTTAGACAATATTTTGAACTATGCTATAAAGGATTATATCAGAATTCATATTATACATATGTGTTCACATCAGCATTACCTGTGGTATGTTCATGTATTTATATGTGTTATAAATACTTGATTTATACATAGACAAACACACATATGTAGTGTGTTTGTGTGCTTATGTATAAATTTATAGGCACACAGCATTAGAAATAGGTAGGGTGCGGTATGAATAATTTGCTTAAAATCTGCTAAAGAACCAAAACTTTTAACATCATTTGCCATTAATGCTTCCATTCTCCATGTGGATAGGACTAAACTGCTCTTCTCAATTCTGTGCAGTAACATCTGGGTGGAAGGCCTAGTTAAGATAATGTGCTTCCCAAAACAACTGACTCAAAGCCATCCCACCACACTGAGTCCTTTCTCTGGCTCCTTGTAAAGGAAAATGTGAATTGAATTAGAGCTCCTTATGTAAAGGTCCAGGAAAGGAAAAATGGGTATCTTTTTATCTTTTTTGCACATGTGTGTTATGTCACCTTGTCCCACGATGACCCCTTTATACCTGTGTTAAGAGTCCCAGCATTCCAGAAGAGAGCAGGAATGTTGGGAACCTAGTGTCTCAAGGGCCAATGGGGGGAATTCTGAGACCCCACAGCAAGTTGAGAGACTCTGAGGAATTCCCTCATCCGAGTGGGAACGCAAACAACAGTGTGCAAGGCTGTCCTTTGCAAAGAGCCATGACAAAAGGAGTCCCTGGGCAGAAAGGGGCTTATCTTTTTCCCCTTTCCTTCCGCAGACTGGATGCTCTATAATGCCAACAGCGTTAAATTGTATCTCTAATAAGATAAATGACTGCATATATGCACCCTCAGTTTTCTTGCTCTCTCTCTCTCTCTTTCTCTCTCTCTCGTTATCCTTCCAATCGAGGACTTTTATTCCCAATGTTGAGCTTTGGTTAGGCCCTCTGTTGCTGTTATAGAAAACTCCATGAGAGGGATGACTGATGAACCAACTCTTCAGATGGCTAAACAATCAGTTAAAGCAATTTCTTTATGATGCATCATTGTGGAATGCAGAGACTCCAAGGTTGTGATAGCAAATGTTATCCTTAAGAATTAGAGGTGGGCAGGATTTATAGTTCAATATGACAGCACACAAAGAGTATTTCTTGTTGTTAAGGCTGGAATGAATCACTGCTTCTCGAGTCAAAGGTTATTCAATACCTTTAGGTTTTGAATTTTTCCCTTTCTCTTCCTTTTACACTTATTTATTTATTTATATATTTATGTATTTATTTATTTATTTGCTTCATTTATCACAAACACAAAGCAAAGCAAAAAAAATATATATGTGTATATGTGTTGCAGGCAAAACACTGTGAATTTCACAACAGCAACCAAGCAACTATTTTGCCATCTTACCATACGTCTCAGGAGATGAAATGGGAAAACATGGGATGTCATTTTTTCAGTCTATGCATTCTAGGCCAGGTCTGTGTTTGTTTTATTTCTTTGGTCTGTGCATTCATAAAAATGATCCTGAGTGAAGGATGGCTGAATGTTGAACAAAGCGGAGCAAGCATCATAAAAATTGCTAATACTCATGTGTTTGAACTAGAATATAAAAAAAATGGAGAACATAAAATGAAATGTAAAGGCCTACATCTTGCAGCTTGTATATCTTACTATTGCTTTCAAAATGTATAAAACTGCTGGAAATGTTTTAAATGCAAGGTCTTTGAATCAAATGTGGATTTAAATATGCCATCTCTTGACAAATGACCAAATTATGGTAAAATATTGCTCCCTGCCATTGACCATTACCTGTCACTTACAAATCTGCCAAGAGGTGTGGACACTCTCTGCATTTGTTTCTGTACACAGAGAGATGTTTGTATATATCCGGGCCATACACACACATGCACATGGGCGCACACACGCGCACATACACACACACACACATTTTAATATCTCTCTGAAGATATATTGCCCCTTAAATTGTGACCTGGTATTTGGAACTCTTTATTTGCTTTATTTTCTTTTAATGTGACGTCTCTGTGCTGATACTTACTGGTTCCTGTTTTGCAATCTGTTTTGAGGTCCATTGCTTTACTAAGACCCACTGCATCTTGGCTGATTTCAAAGTGACACCAGAATATCAGTGTTTAAAAATAAAAAAGTTTTGTTTGTAAATCATGTGACCAGCTTCTCTCAACCTGACATGGGAAGTCTCTTGTACTACAGTGTATTTAATAAAAATGATGTCTTAAAATAAATAACATCCTCCGAAAGAGAGACTAAAAATGACATGATTACTTAAGAATGTATAGACTTTTCATAAGACATGGTGTGCTCCTTTTTCCTGTCTGTCTGTCTGTCTTTTAGATATAATCACTATAGATGCCTGCAGTGTTCATTAGTAATGATAGTAAACAGGCTTCAATACAAGTTCCCTGGCTGATCCCTCCATAGTCCAATACTTTCAACTTATATCTTGGATAACTAGAATACCACTGCCTGATAGAACTTTCTGCAATGATATAATGGTCAACCTGTACCATCCAATATGGTAGTCACTGGCCACATGGGGCTAGCTGGCAGTTGAAATGTGGCCAGTATGACTGAAGAACTGAGTTTTAAATTTTATTTAATTTCAATTAGTTTGCATTTAAGTAGCCACATGTGGCTCATGGCTACTATGTTAGACAGCACAGAGGGAGAAGATAGAATCACTGCGATTTCTGAGAGATCAGACCTGAAAAACCTGCCAAGGGAAATGTTGGATCTCATGGCATTCTAGGGTTGGGTCAGCACTGAGAATAAGAATAACCCACAAGCAGAAGTAGTGAAGTTGAAAATGCCACAGTCCCTTGACCTCTCTGTTAGCCAGTGTTTCCAAAATCATAAAGGTGAAGGAGTACAAAACAAGGGTGGTTCCATGGGCCTCTTGGCTATCTCTTCCTTGCCATTGGAGTGGCCCGCCCACCCTTCTATTTCTCAGTATGGCACAGTTATATTTCCTGGCATCTGACCTCTTCCCCCTCCCCTTTGAGAGGCACAGAGGACACCTCAGCAACATTTCCAGTGTGGGCTTCATGAATATAAGATTAGGTGGTGGACTGTCTCAAAATCAAACTCCTCAGGAACTTTGCCTCATGACCTCCACACCCCTTTAGTAGTGCAGGTAGGTTTTCCTTGAGTTAGAAAAAATCTGGCCAGGTTAAAGCTCAGCAGGGATTTGAGGGATTCAAAGCTATGTAAGGGGCAGAAGGAAAAAAAAACTTGTCCAAAAATCTAGATTCCAAGGACCATGTGTCCCTGTGGGATCAAAGTGTATATCCCACTTCCTACTCAAAGAAACTGTGGATTAAAGGTGAAAGTTCAACTGCTAATAAATGCCTTGGTTGGCCATAACCCTGTTTAGACTATTAAAGATCCAAATTTTTACCAGACTATCTTTATATTCCTGTTATCGGTACAATTACAGTGCTACCAGTTTAAAGTGCAAACTACTGAAGTTTTCTCAAGCCCTCCACTGTGTCTGTAGACCCAATCATCCTTCTCCTCAAATACATTCATGTTGTTTATTCTTAAGGATGCCTAAAATCTTAGATGAAAACACTTCTGAAGTACTATGATTAGAAAACTCATTAAAACAGGCACCCTTACCTTTATAATAAATTGACTAATCACACAAATGCTCACTGTGTGCCAGGATGATGATGTGTGTGTTAGTTTCCTGTGGCTACTGTAAGAAATTACCACAAGTTGGGTGGCCTGAAACAACAGTCTTTTATTCTCTCACAGTACTGGAGGCAACAAGTCTGAATCAAGGTGTTGACAAGGCCACACATTCCGTGGAGACTTTAGGAATCTGTTCCTTCCCCGTTCCAGCCTCTGGTGGCTCCAGATGTTGTTCAGCAAGTGGCCACATCCCTTCAATCTCTGCCTCCTCCTCATCAAGTGTCTTCTCCTTTGTGTCTCTTCTAAGGATACCTGCAATCACATTTAGGGGACACCCAGATAATCCGGGATAAGTGCCTCCCCTCAAGATCCTGACATCTTTAGCCTTATAAAATCACATTTACTGGTTCCAAGGATTACTACATGGGCATATCTTTTGGAAGCTGCTGTTCAACCCACTATAGTATGCTAACTCACCCAACTCTTACATCAACCCTGGGAAGTAGGTACCTTTGTTTTCCCCAGTTTACAGATGAGAAAACTGAGGCACTGAGAGTTAAGGAACTTACCAAAAAGTTAGGTCAAAAGAAATTGACCAGTAAATACATGCTTACTCTTTGCCAGGAAGGACATCATCAATCCTCAAAACAAGGGAGAAATCAGGTGGTTCCACTCCAGGCAACAGGCAGAAAGGCAGGCAACTGACTGGCATTTTGAGGCCCTTCAAGTGGGGTTTGGGCTGGCCATGTGAGTCAGTGTTTAGGGTCTGGGCTGCGGGTCCCTTGGAGACTGGTCGAAAGCTGGTCAAAGCCCAGCCCTATAGAAATGAGGTCATCGGTAAGAGCTAATGCCAAGACTCAGGGTTCAAGAGGACTAGAAATTTTCTATGAAATTAAATCTGCAGTGTCAGACTTTGGTCATTAAGGAAAAGGTAAGAATTTGGCTGCCACTAAGCCAAGATTCAAAGTCAAGTGAAAACCCCTTTTCAGTGCTTTCCTAGAGTCCAGTGCTCCTAATCCCATTCCCCCACCCATCAGTCTAGGGGAGGGAGAGCTTGCAGGTAGAGGCAGCTGCCTAGAAGTGGTGGTCTGAGGCTTTGAGTAATGTTAGAACACCTCTCTTGCAATAAAATCTCTACAAATTTGACCATTTTCCTAATTTCAGGTTCTTCGGTAGGCGCCCATGACTAGAGCTATATGAAAGTTAAACAGCCCATTCCTTTGCCCTGCCATCTACAGGTGATGTTTTATAAAGACTGCAGAGTTCAGACCAAATTCACCCAAACAAGTAATCATTTATCCTCAAGGCAGTACCTGCTATGTGGTCCAGGGAACTTGCCCTCCCTGCCCTTGCATGGAAGCTATACTCAAAGGCAGACGCAATGATGTACTAATGGCAGGACCAGCCTGGCCTCTGTTCAAATAGGTGACAGAAAGGGACAATACAAGACCCAGGGAGCTCTGGTCACTGAAAACTGTGCCCCTGGCATTAGAGGGCTGGGCTTAATAGAGTCTTCTGCCTCTTTCATGCAGGAATAACAGGGCTTGTACAATATTTCTACTAAATCTTCAATCCTCAGAGTCATTTTGCACACCCACATGCACACACACAATTTCTAATATCCCTATGCTAACTAAAAAACCCTCTAGTTTTAGTAACAATATTTTATAAACCAATTAACTACTTAAGTCACTTCTCAGCTGGGCACTGTGCATGTCATCTAGAGGATACCTATATGTCTTTACATATGTTGTGATATCTAGTCATTTCTAGTGCATAAGCTAGATTTAACTTGCATACACACATCACATTGTATACACTGACACACAATTGCCACACAGACAATATAACAACCTCCCTATGGACAGGTAAAGCCTTTTCTCCTATGGTACAGATTTGTAGATACCAACACAAGTGCGGAAAATGCCCCTTTCATTTCCTTTAAATCATGCTATTTAACTCAAGTCCACAACCTTCAGGAACAAAATCAGTCTCAGCAATTACTGGATATGTCTCCTTTTCCTAGGGAAACCCATGGATCCCAGGTCTCATTGATACCCCAGAAATATGAGAAGTGTTTCTAATTTACTGTCCAGCCCAATCCAGTAGCTCTGGTGCCAGAGCTGAGGGTCCTACACAGTGGACACACATCTTCTAATACAACACAGCCATCCCCCAAACCCCACACCTCCCTGATGCCCAACCCACTTGGTATTCTGACTATCTGCTCTCAAGATGGATCACAAAACTTTACTCCCAAGACCTTAATTTGACTTTTAGTTTCATTGGGTTCATGGGGATTTTTCTTTTTTCTGTTTTGTTATATTTTATCAAGCATATGTATGTGTTCAAAACAAGATAGGAGGCTTTGTGTACCCATTCAGTCTTCCATTCTCCCTGGAAATCTCAAAAACTTCTTTCTTAATTTGAGATGATGATTCTCTTTACGCAGTCTTGGTTTTGTGGCAAGGTGAATATCAGAGCAGTTCTTCTCATTTGTTGTGGATCAGAATCACATGGACAACTTTGAAAAATGTAGAAGCCAAAGACTCACCCTGAAAAAATTAGTTTCTACCCATCTGAGGTGGGAATAATACACAGGCATTTTGGGGGGAGGGGCATTCTCTAGGTGTTTTTAATGCACTGCTGGGGTAGAGAAATATTGTTCTGCGGGACAATAAAGCTTGGTCACAGAATTTCAATCATCCAAATAGAAATATGTGGTGCTAGACCTAGGACTTGACTCAGAAGAAAATGGGCCTGACAGAGAAGGACCTTGAACTTTAGTACAAGAATGAGAGAGCACTAGATAGATTTGAAAAATAAATCATCAGTAATCAAGGAGTTCAGTAGTAAACTATAGGTTCTCACAGAAAATAATTTTCCTACAAAGTTCCACAGAAACCATTTATGGCCCAATTACTAAGGCAATCAATCAATCAGTTGCCATCAATTAAAAAGCTAGGACTTCAACTCCCTATCATGCCAGAGCCGCTGGTGATTCTCGAGCCATGGATTCTGATAAGGGTCATCCTTCTGCTAGCTTGATATAACATGGAGAGCAAACACAAATCTTGGACCCAGCCCATGGCCATGAAACTGAGCTGGCAGGATACCCTGGAGTTGAAGTTCAGCCCATTGTTGTTAAATGCTAGCTCTAGATCACTGAAGGAGAGGGGCTGTTACTTCCTCAACCATGCAATTTATAAGCCCCAAGCCCCAAGGTTAGGACCTTCTTCAGGAGTCTAAATTCAGCAGTACCAGATAGATGTGTGCAATTCTAGAAAGTGATGGGCAATAAATGGGGACCACACATACCAGGTACCGATTCTGTCACCATGAGATTTATCCCAAACCATGATATTCCAGCAGGCCTGCTGTATGTATATCTAGTCCTTTGCCCTTTCTGCATGACCATTTTGTAATTTTATTTATTAATTTTGGGGGCCATTTCCTAATTAGTATATAACTACTATGTTTTACGCAGACAGAGATTTTAGTATTTTCGGTTCCCTGTCTATGATGACTCCAAGCATGGCTCATAGGTAGGTGTTGATCATTTTTGAATGAGTGAATGGATGGATGAATGAATAGATGGATGGATGTTAAGGAGATTAAGAGGGCAAGAAACTAGGCAGGGAGTTATGGTAGACTGATGCTTAGAAATGGAGTGTAACCATAAATAAGCAAGTCATTTTAACTTTCCTGAACCTTATATTACTTATTTATAAACTATCTAATGTGGGCTTTTCCTCCAGGTTCAGCTGAGCTAAGTTGTGCTTTAAAACCATAAATTAAAATATTAGTATAAATGACTTCAAATGTTCCCAAATGAAAGAAGAGTTATTTTTCTTCCTGACTTAGTTTGGGGACCCCACACAAGCTGCCAAAAGAAGCAAGATTACCATGACTGAAAATAAGAATGGTTAGATTTTTATTTTCAAATGGGCAATTGAATTACCATGGTGGTAAAAAAGGATCCATATCTTCAGAAATATTAAACGTGTCTTGGAGAGACCTAGCTGGGTGGCTCAGTTGGTTGGAACATCATCTTGTACACCAAAAGGTTGCAAGTTCAATCCCTAGTTGGGGTGCATACGGGAGGTTGCCAGTCAATGTTGCTCTCTCACATTGACATTTCTCCCTCTCTCTCTCTTCCTCTCTCTCTAAAATCAATAAACATTTCCTCAGTGGGGATTTAAAAAAAAAGAATCCCATGGAGAGGACCTCCCTCTATGCTTGCTTGAAATTGAGCAATTATTCCAAATGAAAATGCATAAAAATAATTCTGTGGTATCTTTAGGGTAATGGTTATTTTGTTCAAGTCAGTCTTACCGGGGAACTTTTCTATAGTGGACTTCGAAAAAGCACTTTACAGAGTTATTAATACTTTCCTAGTTCTAGAACAGAGCTTTTTGGAGACAAATTGTGCCTTTCCTGGCTTTGGAGTAGAGGGTGGAGATGGGTAGCCTGGCTCTTCTGGATCTCCTGCAGTGTCACAGATTCACAGGTTGGAGGGGCCATAGAGGGCAGTCCTTTGCACATTCTTGTTGAGGGCCTAGTACTAGTGAGAGGGAATGTATCTGAATATCTCCTCCTGCTACCAAAATCCCCAGGTCCAGTCCATTTGCCTTTCTACAAAGCTTCCTTAGCAAGCACTTCCTGGTGCTGAACCAACAAATGCCTCTCATGGGTTTAGAGCTCCTGGGAGTGCACAGAATAACTCTTATTCACTATAACTTGGCATCCCTTTATGACTTCCTTGTGGTCTTCCTCCCAAATCCATGCCTCTACAGAAACTCTGAATGCTTGCCAAATACCCAGGAGAAAGGCAAGGAACCCAGCTCTGCCTGGTGAAGCTAGTGCCTGGTCCACAATCCCCCGGCTACTCTCTAGTTGCATCAGCTCACTTTCACCCACCTGTTCTCCAGGATGCAACTCATTAACAGCACAAGGAGAAAGTAAATTTTTTAAGTGATCAGAAAGATTAAAAGGGAGGTGTGTCTCCTCTTCTCCAGGAAAAACAATTTATCAGTGCTGTCAAGACAATTAATAGAGATTCTTACTGCTCTTGTGTCTGAGGTCCATCCAAAATCTCCCTGGGTGTTATTAAAAACAAGGAAGAGGAGGGAGTTTGGGCCTTCTACAATATAGTAAGCTTTCTCATCTCTGAAGAGAGAGAGAAAAAAGTGAAGGCATCGCTTATTTGTCTACTCAGCCAACAGTGGGGGTGTTTGCTAACCTAAAGATAGCCATAATTTTATTTGTTTTTCCTAAGGAACATCTGTTTGTACAATGATTAGGCACTGGAATTCATTAACACAGGAAGTAAAGTGTCTGAGGTTTGTGTCACTGGGAGTATTCAAGAACAAAATAAGACAGACATTTGTGGGAGTGATTTCGGAACATTTTCCACACTGTGCAAAGGTTCAGCCTAGGAGAATGTCTAGCATCCAGAGGGTGCAATCATTAACAATTCAGTTATCTGTTGTAGTGGGGAGTCATTCTCCCCGGAACTGCGGGACAGGATGGACAATGGATGACATTGACCATGTGTCCATGCCACGTGAATGAAGGTCTAATGAGGGCCTAGTGGCAGCAGCGTCTCAGAAGATGCTTGCTGAATAAATAAATAAATTTCTGAGGCACGCAGTGAAAAGAAGGCAGAATATTCTGTGCACCATTTCTATATTCCAAATTGCGTTTACATTTATCATGGCCTTTTTCTTCCTAACATTTCTATTAAGACCAGAGCATGGGCTTCCCTAACCCCCATTTTATACCCATGGGTCTGGTCATGGTCCCATGAGTTAGGGATCAGTCAGAACCAGAAGGTGAGTCTCCTAATTCCTGCATTCTAATTCTTAGAACACAATCATCTGGCCTGACTTTAAGGAAAACTCCCCAGATTCTTAGTTCTCATTTATAAGATCAGAATATAGTGTCAATATAGCATCACCCCCTACCTCCTTCCACTCTCCTTCCTTAGTCTGAAAAAAGTGGTACTATGAAAATTGAAATTTGGACATGCTAAGTATTGTATGAAAAGTGTGATAGAAAAGAAAATAATAAAATTTAAATCAGTTTTTCCACTCACAAATCTACTCTTCCAGCAATAGGTAATTGAAAGTACAGAGATCAATTGGGTTTTCCCCATTAATTAAAGAACTGAACACCTCCATAGAGACACAATATGACCTTGTTCCTGGGCTAGGAGAAGGTGGGAGTAGATGTGACACTCTAATAAAGTTGGAGATTTGGAGCTTGCCTTGGGGGTGCTCAGCTTGTTGGGTTACAAAGGAAGAAACTGAGGCACAGAAAGGTCAGGAGAGTTATGCCTCTGTTAGAGGCAGTGCTGACCCTCACCCCCAGGTTTCCTAATTTCCAAGGATTCTGCAGCAGTGGGACTTGATGTTCTATTTCTTTGACTTCCTTCAGCTGAAGCAAGCATTGTGATCACAGTGAACTGTGTGTGTGCATGCCTGTGCATGTAGGTCTGAGTCTCCTTCCCCACAAAACAGGCGTCAACACCTATAATCAAGCACTATAAAGGCTATGCATTTACTTTTTATGTATCTACAAAATAAGATTAAGATATTTCTCCTAGCCTTGCTGTTTATCAATAGTAAGAATGAAAAGCCAAACCACATTGCTTCATACATTTTAGTTATCTCCAATTTCCAGGTTTCACTCAGGAGCTCGGTCCCCAATAGCAGGACTGGAAAAAATCTGGGGAAGCTGTACAAACAGCTCCCCATTTCTGTCCCACATGTGGGCCCCTCTCCACCTCCCAGTTTCAGTCTTGACTCTTGGAACCCGCTGTCCTCTTGGGAAGTGTCCACCCTCCATCATCCTACCCACTGTCTCCGCATCCCTCTCACGTCTTTTTAAACAGATATTTTGGGAAGCAGCACACGCACATCCAGAGACCAATTACTCAATCTCCCAGCAAGTATGGAGATGATGGAAGTATAGCCCTTCCGTCTCCTAGCAACAGCGTGGGGGGAGGCTGGAAAGGGAGCTGGTTGCCCAGCACCACCCTGCGTAGAAGGCATTTGCGCATTTCGCTTTTGTTGTCTTTGACGGCCATTTCTAAAAGCGGCTCTTGGGGGATTTTAGGCACTTAAGTTATTCTTTTAAAAGATCTCTGCTGACATCCACAGGTCCTATAATTAACATCTCAAGCTTTAACAGGCCGGAAGTGTTCTAAAAATACAAAGTCCCAACTTGGTCTTCCTTCCTTGGTTGGTTAGGAATGTGTCCGGCCCCCTGTTCCCTCCGTGCCTTCTCTCGCCATTACATTTATTCACCCCAGATGTGAACATTCAAACACTCTTTTCTTTTTCTTTTCTTTTTTTTTCCAAATTTTGATCTCTGTCCTCTAGAAAAATCAAAAGATTACAGTCGTTGGACATCTTATTCAGCTTTCTTTTTAACCTCAAAAAGACTCTAGCTGGAGCAGATTTCCACACCTGTTGTCTCAACACCTCCACAAAAAAAATGTGTCATTGACAAAGAATATATTGGATGTACTTGAATTAGAATTGATTAAATGAGGGAGGAAAGTAGGACTAGCACGATAGCTGACCTCCTTAACTGGAAATACCCAGGATCCCAAGAGAGAAGGCTGATGAGTGGCAAAACAGTTGTTTCTATTGTTTATGGAGAGGGGAAGGCAAATAGAGGTAGGATCAGAGAGAGAAGTGGGATTTCCGTTATCAATAAAAGAAAACTGAAAGGATGAGAGAGTTGAGAAAAGCTGGGTCTGTTCTAAATCCAAGACCCACATCTGTTATTTCTGACCCAGTGGCCCCTCAACTTTGGAAGCCCTCAGAGGGTCAAGGCTTCTGGCTAAGGCTTGAGGATAAGGGAGGGCCAATAAGAATGCCAAGGACTGAAATAATTTTGTGGGGGATTGCCAAAGACCAAAGACCAGGAGGTGGGACACAGAGTCCTTTGTTGCAGGAACATTGATCGAAAGAACAGGATGGGACATTAAGCCTGTCTTCCGTACTAAGTTGACAGCCACTTCTCAAATATTGGGTGTAGAAAATGATGGCTAAGATGAGGAGCTGGGATTCTTAGCTAATCTTCCAAATTTTATGTCAGCTAAGTAAGAAGCTGTTTTCTCTAATAAACAGGGAAATCTCTCCATTCCCCTCCCTCTTCCCGTCTGTGCCCCAGTTCACTGCTCCTTGTGTCAGGAAGTTTGCACAGATAATACCATTTCTATCAGCCTCCCTTCTGGGGCCCATGGCTAACAATACAGAGCCTTTGCTGGGACCTTTTTTTCTAGTTCTTCTGAGCAAGTTCCTGAGAGATCATGACCATCTTGGTTTTTTATGGAATTCAAGCCTGAACGATTTTGCTCTAAAACTCTACTGGAAGAAGAGGAAAACAAACAAACAAACAAACAAAAAACAATCCTCACACTGTCTCTGAGTCCCAGGACAACTTATGTGGAAGGACCCATAGCCACCCATGGGCACCATGAGCTCCTTTGCATCCCTGGGCCTGACTCATTAGCTGAATGGAGCCTGGGCTGAAAAGCTGAGGGATTCTGAGAAGAGGAGGGAAGGTGGGGGAGGAGATGAAGAAAGCAGAGCAGGATCTGGTCACTGCTGTGTTTGTCATACACCCTAGAAGTGAGAAGTTGAATAGAGGTGACAAGGTTTCTGGAAAAGTTTTGCTCTTGTGGGCTTCCTCATGGTGTCCTCAGTCCCTACAGACATGAACTGTAGAAAGTCAACATAGCTTAGGTACCTACTCTCTGCTGGAACACTGGAATCTGCTAGTTCCACAAAGAAGGATGACTCAGTCAGGACCACTCCCTGCCTCCCCCAGCCCCAGTTTCAAGAGGAACATGAGGTTAGAGATCCTGGGCCCTCCAAGGGCATCCAAATGTGTAGGTGTGAAACAGAACGCCCGTTCAGGGAAGATTATCTGCTAGTTCAGGGCAGAGCCAGAGGCTATATCTCAGAACTGTGGACTCAAGGCCAGTCCTCTAAAGCCTGCCTC
Organism: Anoura caudifer; assembly: GCA_004027475.1. Classification (NCBI taxonomy): domain Eukaryota; kingdom Metazoa; phylum Chordata; class Mammalia; order Chiroptera; family Phyllostomidae; genus Anoura; species Anoura caudifer. The sequence continues at coordinate 173,393 of PVKU01002711.1, forward strand.
TCTGAAGACTGAACATCGGCTTGAAGGTTCTGCCTAAAGCTGTGGTCCTAACCCACAGGTCAAAATGGAACAAGAGGCAGAGCCACAGATATTGACAGGGGAGCTAAAAGACTGTGAAAATAGCCTTTCCTCTACCATTTTGCTCAGGACCAATCAATGTTCAATAAATTCCATGAGCTGCCTCTCAGGACTTCCCAACTTCACAGACAAATACAGCCAGGAGCAAACCACAATTCTCCAAATTGTTTTTTCTGAGCCTACTGAAGTTGATTCTTTATTTCATCACTTATCTGAAGTTCTGCATGTTCAAGTTCTGCTCTGACACAGGCTTTTGTCAGGAGCCCAGTTACCATGGCAGTACCTCCAAAATAGAACAAGTCCAACACACATCAATAGATGGTACAATAAATAGAATAAGTACTACTTACAATACATTATTCAGTTTCTACTGGGTAGTAATTTGTACAGAGAGTTAAAAATAGCTACACCTCCCCCCTTCATTTAATTAAAGAAGAACAATTCCGCAAATCGGAAATGTACAGTGTTTGTATCAGAGTGGAACTTGAGTGTCTGTGTGATTAACAGGCCAGAATCATGGTTGAATTTGCTCAGGAAAACTTAATGCATTAAAGCTAGGGCCGTTTAGAGAATCAGTGAAGCACTGTCTCTTAAAACACAGCCTACAGTGTGGCTTGGTTTGAGGCACCAGGTAAGTATGACTCAGAGTGGTACCTAAGATCCATTACAGTTTTTCCCAATAGTCAGGTGAGCGTTACTCTGTTTCCCCATGGCCAGTCTGATTTACAACTAATGTCCCCTGATACTTGAGAGTGTCCTGCTTCATATAAAAAATTTTATAGGCACTGTAATTATAGGTGACCACAGGTTTTAGGAGGCTGGTGGAAAACTCCTCTGACTTATCTCTATGGTAGATATTTCAATAAATATTGCATAGTTTGGGCTGTTTCTGGGCAAATGTGTGCCTCAGGGCTTCCATTCTCTTGTGCTCTCCAAGTGGCTCTCCGTCTTGGGTGGCATAAGTAGCTTGACCAAGAGGGGAATACATTACCTTTGGCATCGGGCGGGCCTAGATTCCAGGACCAACTTTGCCTCTCACCCTGTGCAAATTCCTTAATCTTGGTTTTATTTGTGTATAAAAGTGGTGCATAACACTTGCTGATTGGCTTGCCGTAAAAAATTGAATGATGTGTAGGTACAAGTGCCGAGCACAATGTCTAGTCTATGGTATGAAATAAACATAGTGTCTTTTTCTTTTTTCCTACAACAGCTGTAGCTAACATGGTAGACATCCCAGACATGGCCTTTGAAGTTAGTTGGGCCTGAAAGTGATAGAACCCTGGACAAGTTAATTAACCTCTAAGGCTCCTTGTCCCAACTCTTAAAAGTAGTTACCACTCAAAACATCCAACAGGATGTTGTGAAGAATAACAGAGATGACGAATGTAAGTCACCTGCAACGGAACCTGACAGTTCGTAGACACTTGTCATAGGCTGGGAAACAGATGACGGGATGAAGATCAGCATATAAGATGTTTATTAAGGAGTACCCTAGGAATCAGTACTTGTCAGCAGAAGAAAAGGAAGCAGGACTGGGAATGTGAAAGGAATCCAAGAAAGCTTGACAACTTGACTCCAAGTGGACAATTTTTCTCCTTGAGAGATGGTGCCTCATGAAGGACTCATTATTGGCTTCTGTAAATGGCAGGTTGGACATTCAGCAGTGCAGATAGCTGATCACCCTTAATAAGTTGGAGTATATGCTGATGACCCAGGTGTAGCCTTCATCCCTGGTACTGTGGCCATTCACTCATGTGCCCTCTGTGCCTCTGCTGGAATGACAAATGACAGAGGCTCCCTGAAGTTAGTGGGCCAAAATAGTTTATCTCTTTGTTAGTCTAGTGCCTGTTTCAAGGGTGAATTCTCTCTGAAGGATATTAACATGTTGTGCCACTTATCAGGTTTCAGCCTCTCAGCTTTTTTTTAATGAACTGTCATTTTAGAGCAGTTTTAGACTGGCAGAATAATTGTGAAGATCAAAAGGGAATCCCTGTATACCCCTTACCCAGTTTTCCCTATTTCTCACATCCTACATTCATATAGAACATGTGTTACAATTAATGAACCAATATTGATATATTATTACTAACTAAACCCCATTCTTTATTCACATTCCTTCAGTTTTCCCCTAATGTCTGTTTTCTGTCCAAAGATCCCATTCAGGACCCCACAGGCTTATCTTGGTTGTGACAGTTTTTAGACATTCCTTGTTTTAGATGTTCCTTTGTTTTGACAGTTTGGCGGTCAGTTATCATACAGAATATTCTTCAATTGAGATTTGTCTGAGGTTTTTATCATGGGGAACTGTGCTTTTGGCAGGAAGAGCAAAAGGTCACTGGTTCAATTCCCAGGCAGGGCACGTGTCTGGGTTGGGGGTTCAGTCCCCAGTTGGGGCATGTACGAGAGACAACTGATCGATGTTCCCCTAACATTGATGCCTCTCTCTCTTTCTTTCTCCCTCCTTCCATTCTCTCTAAAAATAAATAAATAAAATCTTTTTTTAATTTAAAAAAATAAAGTACCTGTTGTCAATATGAGTATGACATTGAACTGTTGATGCTAACTGCTCACCTGACTTGAAATAATGTTTATCACATTCTCCACTGTAGAGTTACTCATATTTTTTCTTCTTTTTTTTGTATCCTCTACCACCTTCAGGGTGGAGGAGTAGCTACATAAATTATTCAGAATTCTTTGGCATGGAAGATTTGTCTATTCTCTCCCACTTATTAATTTATTCAATCATTTATTTATATCAGTATGGACTCACAGATGTTTATTTTATACTTTGGGCAGTAATTCAATACTACATTATTTATTTTGTTGCTCAAATCATTCCAGCTCTGGCCATTTGCAACTTTTGCAGTTGGCATCTGAATCCCTTTGACATACCCCTATTATTGTGGAGTATTTTCTGTGGGTTTCTGTTTGTTTGTTTGCTTTTGTTTGTTTGTAGTACTTTCTTGCTTTTACTCACTAGAGATACTCAGGCTGATCTAGCATATTTCCTGCCCCATTCCTAGAATCAGCCATTTCTCCAAAGAACCCTGGTTCCTTTTATTGTAGAAAGATATTAGAAACCAAGATCTGGGTTCTGGCTGAGCTTGTTGCAATCAGAATGTCACTGCTTCCAGGTCCTCCTTCTCAGCCAACAGATCAAAGAGATGCATGTGTGCATGCTAACCAGTGTTAGTTTGTTAGATATATTAATGCGTAGAAATATTTATACATATAATCATGTATATCTATATTGAACCAAATATAGGTTCATACTGATGTCTCCAACTCTAATCTATTACCATGTAGAGCATTCCTGCCTCCCCCCCTTGCTTATCTGTAACCTCCTACTCCAATAGTGTGAAACCTGGCTCCCACCACTTACTGAATTGTTCAGTCCAATTCTACACGTATAGTGGTTTTGTCTAGTGGATAACTCATACATGTGTGGAAAAATCTGCCCACTAGAGTTCAGTGCTTACGCAGAGTTTCTTTCGCCTTTAGTCTCACAGACTCTACTCATTTCCAAAGTGACGTAGGTCAACACTTTATTCCCCTAAACCTATTCTTTACCCTGCATTGTGAAACTGGAGATGGACCCTATGAACATTTTCTCTTTGCCAACTGTCATGATATAAATCTTTGTTAGTAGAGGACACTGAGAGGGACACTGGAGAGACACACAGAGAAGAAGGGGCTTCTCTTCCCCCACTTGCTCCTGTGACAGTGTAGCAGCCAGCAGCATGTAAGACATCCAGTGACACTCACTTTTTCAGCAAGGGCTTCCAGCGGGGCTGGCTTTGTAACAGGGTACAGCCAAGAGGGAGGCCGCAAATAGGGATTTATAATGGGGTCCAAAATGGCTTGGAGATAATTGGCTCCACACCACAGGGCCACACCTGCCCGGAATGCTGGCAGCTGTGGCCAATTGTGGGAGGAACCGGAAATGAGGCTGCAGAGGAAGATTGGCGCTGGGATTTAAAGCCAGGCGCAGCAGCCATTTGGTGTCTTTTTGGGAGCACGTGGCTTGGGAGAGAGTCAGGACCACGCAGCTTTGGAAATGCTCCCTTTTTGCCATGTGGATGGTGCCAGGAGCCTGAATCACGGAGTTCTACTTCTTTCCTGAGATATGGTACCCCAGACTGGGCAGAGGGAGAAGGAAGGACTATGTGCATTTGTGGCTATTCTAAAGAACTTTAGTCTGTATAACTTTTAAATAAATAATAATTCCTTTCCTTTTCACCAATCTCTGGCATTGAGAGATGTCTTTCCTCTGGTGGCGGGCAAAATGAACCTAGTACAGGAGAGGAACCCCCGGAGAAAAAGGGGGGTCCTTTTGGTAATAGTATATTGTTTACCCCCCCCACACCTGGTCTGTTCTGTAATAGCTTCATGGGCATGCAACCAGACTAATCACACAGAACCCCACTCTCATAAGGGGCCACATGCTTGGTTTACTGTCCTGTTGATGTCATCTTGAAATTGTTAATAATTTTATTTTCTATAAGTGAAGTCCAATGGGACACTGGAGTGTGCATGTGCACAGGGGAGAGAGCCAGGTAGCAGTGTATGGACACAAGGGCTCAGGCTCATGGGCACAGCAGGCAATGTTCAGTGTGCACGCCAAGCTGCTGGGCTGAGCACCTGGTGCACACAGCATGCCTGGGCAGGTCAAGGTCCTGAAGACACCAAGGGGTGGGACAGTAACGGCAGCAAAAGCAGCAATAGTGACAGCCCTGGAAGAAAGGAGAGACACCTCAGGAGTTTAATGGTGGGGCCTGTGGTGAAAGTCCTGCTTTCACCTCCAGGCCCTGAAACTTTCCCTGCAGCACCTACACGCACATTAACTGTGTGGCCTGAGCACCAAGATAGGAACTGCCTGTGCTCAGCTGGTAGACTTTTCAGTGAATTATTAAAAAGTGAAATAATAAATAATATATAATACATCATAGTATACAATAAGAAATATAGATTTGGTCCCCATCCCCATTTCTGGCACAGAGCTCCTAAAACCTCTGGAATTTTGTGAGTCTTGAGAGCTACAAAGATGTCTTCTGTTTTGTTAATGAGGTGACTCCTCCAGTGAGGGGAGAGGGGGTTGAAGCAGTATTTGATAGTGTGATCGATCATGTCTCTGTAATGAAGACTCCATAAAAACACAAAACAGTTGGAGTTCAGAGAGCTTCCAAGTTGGTGAGCACGTGGAGATTCAGAAAAGTGGCCAGAGGCATGCTTGCAGATGATGTGGAAGCCCCTCCCCCTGACTCGTACCTTGTCCTATGCTTCTCTTCCATCTGCCTGTTCCTCATTTATATCTTTTTATATAGTAAACCAGTGATCTAGTAATTAAATGTCTGAGTTCTGTGAGTTGCTCTAGCAAATCAAACCTAAGAAGGGGGTCATTGGAACCTCTAATCTGTAGTCAATCAGAAGCACAGGTGACAACTTAAACTTGCAATTGGCATTTGAAGTGTTGTGTGAGGAGGGGGATGATGGGAGGGGGGCTGTCTTGTAGGACCCGCCTCTTAACCAGTGGAATCTGACACTATCTCCAGGTCATTAGTGTCAGAATTAAGTTGAACTGTGGTACTCCCAGTGGTATCCCAGAATTGTTTGGATGTGTGGAACACCACCGCCACCCCACCTCATGCACACACACACACATGCACACACATAGAAACTGATTCTGGAACTCCTTAGAAAGAATACACATGAACATTGCAATGAAACATATCAGGAGTTCCTAGAATCCTTCAAATAATTTAGAATCTCTCAACTTGCTGCAAAACCAGAAAGTAAAGATCCACAGGTTTAAAAATAGAAATTATATTTTAAAAAGTTGCTGTATCCAATGAAAAAAGCAGTAGTTTCATACTAACTTCCCAATGAACCAATTATGTGCAAGAAAGGCAATTTTAAAATTAATGTTTTCTTGTCATTGAAGACATGGCAATAGACTCCATAACAGGCATTTTGAGTTATACACAAATCATGAAGTCACTTTTGGGTTCTTGTATAAGCTCTACAAGTTACAGGAAATGTCAGAGGAAGCATTAAAATGTCATCCTATAAATTTATGTTTAAAATTAAACTCAGAGTTACACAAAAATGATTTGTATAAAGAGTTAAATCTCTTTAGAGGAAGATTTAGACTCATGCTCTAGATATGCTAAAATCTTATTTTGAAATAATTTGTCAGAAATTTGACCCAATGCTGTCTCAGCTTGTAATCTACTCTTAATAGCTTCAGTAATGGTTAGCGATGGTTGCATCAGCAGAAAGAACCATCTCAAAATCAAAAATCTTTTTTTTCTTTTTTAAGATTTTTTAAATTGTTATTCTATTGCCCCAAATCATTTTTGATCTTACATTTACCAAGAGCACTAACACAGCTTTCAATTATGTTATTGAAATGAAGTTGCTAAATGTTGATGACTTTGTAGAAAAATGAGCCAGAAAAATCACATAATCAAGACATTGCATGAATAAAGTATTATTATTTATTGTATTATATAAAATTATGACACCCCAAATATTACAAAAAAGGTCCTCCCAGCACTTTGCCTCTGATACCACAGTGTCTTTCAGGCCCTACAGTTCCAATAGCAGAGCTATTTGCACTGTGCTGTAGACCTGTTACAAAGCCTTTTCCTGCTAAGAATATGTGGAGCTGGTAGCCTTTCACATCACCCATCATGGGAGACAGACCCTAGGGTGGCCCCATATTTATTCTCTGAATAATCTCTTCCTCTGGAGCGTGGGTGGGACCTGCGATTTAGTTTCCCCAAACAGATCATGGCATATGTGATGGGATTTCATGTCTTATCATCCATCCTTGATATTCTTAATGGTGCAAACTGAGCAGTATGTTTGTCAGCCACCCACCTATTTTGCCCCACAGGCATTAACCGTCCCCATAACCCTGCTGCACTTCCAACCTTGCCACTTAATATTATAATTTTTTTCCTCTGACTTCTGATGGTTAAACATGGCCACTTGGCCTCTGTTGTTTGAGGGTTCTATTCTTTCCATTGCTCTCAATGAGCCTCAACAAGCCTAACTCTGTGACAGGTCTGTCTGACTTTCAGCTCTGACCCAAGAGAAGAGCTGCCACTGATGCTGGTGCCCTCTTTCCAGTATGTGAGTTGGGATTCCATCCTCCTTTGCAGTCAGGCTACTCTGGAGAATAAGGCCTGGACCTGGTTCTCAGATCTCTGTGTCCTTTCTCGGAGGACGTGAGAACCTCTTGGTAAAATTCCAGAGGTTCTATGGTTTTTACACTGAACTTCCCATTGAAAATTAGTGTACTCAGCTTTTTCTTATCTTTCCCTGGAGCTTTGACTTAGCAAGAGCCACCAAGTTACACTGTTTTATAGTTAACATATCCCCCAAATTTCTCAAAGTCCTCACCAGCTAATGATATCCAAATTCATCATCAGTGTAGTTTTTAACAATTCTGTGGCCATCTGTGCAAAGGGTTACATGAACTTCTCCTACCATTAGTGCTGGCTTTGTTTCTAGTAAGGGAAGTGACCCAGCTGCAAAACCTATCTTAGCACCTATTTTCCTAGATCATTCTAGTACCTTCTGTGATAGAAATTAGCATGAAGTATACTTATTAGAGTATGTTCTTTGGGTCAACATCTGGGGAAGGGAGAGTGAAGAAGAAATATTGGCTAGAGATAAAAGTCAAGTTACCTGCAGGCCCAAGAATAGCCTTGGCAAAACCCCCGTGGTTCTGAAGCAAGAAGATCCATCAGAGTTGGCCTGAGATGGCCAGGTTTTTACATTGCTACACTGATCAGTCATGGGTGTGGGGCACCACATGAAGGGGCCTGACTTTGGGCACAGGGTTCTCTCCAGGGTAAAGAGACCTAAAAATAATATTAGATGAAGGCTATCTGCTGAAAGCACTCCTAACATCTGGGGCAAAAATTTGTTCATTAAAGGGGCACTAGGGCAATATATCACAGTATCCATCACAGTCATTAATGAATTTCTGCCCTACTTCCTTCATACATAAAGCCCAAATATAGTATGAGAAATAGACACAGTTCCTATTTGGTATACTGGAACATCTGGGAAAACAATCTGGACATCTGGGAAAACAGACTATTATCCTGAAAAACTGTATAACCTAGGGTCAGCCACATGTATAGGTAAATTAGGTAGTCTCCTGTACATTTTATGCCTTAAAAAATCTCTATCAACTTTAAAATCTCAACTATAGTCTTAACTTCTTCCCATCACCCTCTCTTCCCACACTCTAAAAAAGAAATTTGGATAGTTATAAAACTTTACCCATCCAGCAATGGAAAGTACAATGCCCCCATCCAAATTCAATGTGCTAAAGTCCACTTCCCTCAGGAAAGGAAACCTAAAAGCTAAATTAACAACTAGATTAGAGCTCTGAAAATCTGTTGTATAAGTATCCTTGAGGATGACCCAAAGAGCTAAGATGATTATGGTGTCCCCACCATCCCCAGGTAGAGGGTGGTTGATAAACAGGGTTTGGGATTTATTCCCTGAATCTGTGTACCCAGAAGATGGTACTCAGAGGGTAGAACTGTTGTCCCTGCTGCATGTATATTCACATCCAGAGTCACTGTGGTACCAAGTAATCACAGATTTTCTCTGACCTAATAGCCCACAAATAATGCATCCTTAAAACATGTGGAAACTGTCAGAGGATATAAAGAGACATTGGAAAGGGGTGATTTTACTCTAGCTCTCTTGTGCTACAAAAATTTGCCCTAATTCCTGTGAGTTAGTGTATTGGTTTTGCATGTCCTGCTCTGATTTGATAAATACTTTTGTTTTTAAGTAACTCGCTAGGTCTCCAGGATGGAGAGTTGAATGGGGAAAGAAATAGAAAGAGTTAGAAGCCTGGCAGCCCTGTTTTGAATTCCAGCTGTTAAAATTCTTTGACCTAGGGCAAAGGCAGAAGCCTGATTTTAGAGAGAGAGAGTGCTCCCTAATAATTTGAGTCCCCCTTGCCCACTTCCCCCAGGGTGGAGAGGTAGGAAAACTACCTGTACCAGGAGTAGTCAGAACTAAGAACCAGGACAGCAGGACAGATGGTGGTACACAGGCAGACTGAGCAGAACGTGAGGTATGAGGAAGCTGTATTCTCTGTCTCCATTTCCTCCTTTTATAAATTTTAACCTTTTAACACAAACTTTTCCCAGGATTCTTATTTCTATGGCTAGCTCTTTACTTGTTATTTCAGTTTACTCATAGATCTGCTAAATGAATACAGTAAATGACTGCTGAAGGTCGACCAGATGGCTTGATGACTTCATTTACACTTTCTTTGGGAAAACAATTGAAAGGAATTTCAGTTATTCATTCTCTTGCAGGCAGGAGTGTGCAATGATCACTTCTGAAAATGAAAAGATAAACATGCTTATTGTGTGTCTGGAAGCTCTGGGGATACCAGAGACACTTTCTACCTCACCATTTTATTCCAGAACATAAGGAATTAATTGTACACCTTGCTGAGGGAAAAAGGCACATTGTGTATTCCAAATATCAAGATCTTTCTTTTAGGATTAGAATATGTAGTTGACACAGAGAAAATACTTTCAAGATGTTATAGGGAAAAAAGCCACAAAAACCTTAAGACTCCATCTCTTCAGAACTCGGTATTACTCAGCACCTGAAGTTTCATATCTCGGTGAGTGAGGAGCATCTATTGTTTCTCAGAGACCATAACCCAGACATCCGTACTCAAACATGAGTTCTCCCAAAAGATACAGAAAGAAAGCAGGGGAGAAGATGTAAGATCTCTTCCCAAGAGTTTCAAAATATTTCCAGATATGAGATCTTTAAGGTCAATTTCCTTCTTGGGGATTTCTAGGCTTCTCAATCTGAAAGACAGGTAAACACACTGGTTCGCATTTGCTAGTCACACTGGACTCCATTGTGTGTCCAGCATACCAACTAGCTTTCTCAGTGTGTGCAGAGGCATCCAGACAACCATTGGGGGAGGGCCAAACAGAGTAATGAATGGTACATTTACAGCCATACCTGGGTTCTAATCTATTCCCAATTCTTAGTTATGTGCTCTTTCTGTGCTTCAGTCTCTGCACTTGTAAAATGAAGTAGGTGATATTTACCTCAAATGTATGTTGCAATATTCAAATGAGAATAATAGGCAATAAACTCCATAGAAAAAAAGAGACATTTAATAAATGCATGTGTGCTTAACTCCATGAGAGCAGAACTGTCTTGATCATCAGCACTTGCCAGTGCCACATACATAGTTGGTACTCAAGAATATTTATGGAATAAATGAATCATATTAATTATTTTTCATTTCCCACCACTATCACCCTATAAACTAGATAAAACATTCTACCTCCAATAAAGGAAGGACAACATTGCCTTACAAGGAGAAGCCACATGAGAACCACACATCCTAGGTTCATGTACTCTTATATTCTGCTAGTGGGAATATCAAGTGACACAACCTCTTTAGAGAACAATTCAAGACAGTAGTCTACTAAATTTGAACATGCATGCGCCTTGAGACCAGCAATTCCATTCCATTCCATTCCTAGGTGTGCACCACTAAGAATATACCTTTGAAAACAAGTCTATACCCACCAAAATATTGATGTCGGTAATAGCGAACTGGAAAACGACCTAACAGTTGAGCTTCCCTGAACTACACTCACAATCTTATCCAAGCCACCATAGCTTTGAACTGTATTTATGAGCATCTATGCTTTATCTCAATTTGTTTTGTGTATCCATTAGAAAGATTGTGTATCCATTAGAAAGATACATCCTAAGGTACCAGGAGAGTCTAAGAGAGCTAATGAGGTTGATAACACCTAGTGTAAAATTGTTCATATCTTAAGATTTTAGATTGTGGTGAATGAAATAATGACATTGTGTGTGCATTCAAGTTGCCTATGCCACCGTTTATACTATTTTCATGCTGAAAGCTTGAAAACTTCTTGAAAGAATCTTGAAAGCTGGAGAATTTACCATTGGTTCTTCTAATATCAAGGTGGTCTCTTGTTTGGTATCTAGTAATGGATAAAATGGAAAATACACCAAGTGGATTGATAGGTATATAAAACATGGTGTTCCATTATCAGGTACTTAAAGAGAAATCAGACAGTCTTTTTAATAAGTGAAACTACATTGTACATATAGTATTTTGACTTTATACAGGCTGTGTATTTATCCTATTATTCCTACCTTTATTTTATGTTGGTGTTATTTTAGATTTATGTGTTATTTTGTATGATTTGATAGTTTATTTTGGGGGGTCTATGAATGCTCAAAAAATTTTTGTATAAATTAATGGTAATTGCTTCTTTTCTTAATGTAATGCCATTTTGGTTTTTAAGAAGTTTCACAGGAATGTTCTACTTTCTGATAGTGGGGGAAACCTGTATTGCTTAGAGGTATAAACATACAGTGTGGGGCAAAAGTAAGTTTACAGTTGTGAGTAGGTGAAACAAAGAGGTTATTCTTGCATTATTTGTTAATTATTGTATTATTTTCCATGTGAACAACTATAAACCTACTTTTGCCCCACCCAGTATATAATTAAAGTAGAGAGAAAATGCAAGGAATAATAAACACTGTATTGAGAACAGCCATTCCCTCTGAGGCAGGGGGAGGGAGTTGGAATCAGAGAAGATACTACAGAGGAATTTCACACAGAGGAGTATTGGTGATTTTGGTGTTTTAGAAAGGTAATGGGCACCAAGGTCTTTTTATATGTCCTAAAATTGAAAATGTATGCTTAAAAAGAATCCTATCATGTAAGACCTGGAGACATCCTATAGCATTAGCTCCATCTGTCCATTCTAAAGATAAGCAACCTTAGGCTCAGAAAAGTGAAGTAATTTGCCTAAGAGTATACAGTCAGATGGTGACAGAGCTGGGATTGAAATCCAAATTTTTCAGGTCCCTTGCCAAAAGTTTTACACTGCTTTTTAAAGTTGCATTTGGTCCAGTTCCTTTTTCCTTCTTGTAGGGAGGAAATTGAACACACGTGTGAACAGAGCTTCAGATGGATTGCAAGAGAGCCACTCAGAGAAGTTCCAAGAGAGGACTCCTGAGTCCAGGCAGATGGGTGTTCTTGAAGAGCTGTTTAAGCATTTTCTCAAAGGCAGTGGTTTTCCTGCCCCAGAAAGGTCATGAGGCATCAGGGTCATCTCAACTTGCTCACATTTTTACTCCCAGTCCCCAGAAAACTAGGACCAAAGGTGGCAAATCTGGGTTTCATTACCAAGACATCCAGACTTGTAGAGTATTTTAAAGGCTTGTGTCCTTGGAACTCTCAGGATTGGAGAACATAGGTAAAGATTTCAGATTCAGCAGCATTGTGGCAACAAGTTTATGAATAAGCAAATGAAGCCTCTGTATGTATTATTTCATGTATACAAAATAAGACACTATACATAAATGACATCAGTACTCATGTACAATGCAGAGTGAATTTTTACTCTTATACTTTTAAGTTCTCCCTCCCATTAAGTTCTAAATCAAATCTGGGAAGTTCAATTTGCCTTTTTCTGATGACAAATTCACAGGGGTATTAGTGTCTCTTCTTCCTTTCTACATTCTGACACCTTTCTGGTTTTCTTTCTTTAACTCAAAAGTTTTTAATGCACATTTTTTTTCTGTTCTATGCATACTCTAGAGACACAGAGTAACTTGGCTTCTTTATGGAAAAAGTTGAAGGTTTCCCTATTGAACCAATTCTCTCTTCTAGCCCGGGGACTTTCTCAACCCCCTTCCCTATCCATGAGTCATGCAGCTGTTGCTCAGGGCAACGACCTGTCACTACACCTCAAAACAGGACAGCTCCACACCCCTAATCCTTCCCCAATCACAGCCAAGCATTCAGCCCAAGGCCAAGAAATAGCTGACCTCATCTTCCCTAATCTTTCCTCACACTTTTTAAAAATCCCTACATTGTTTAGACTTGGTCTTTATTTCTTTCCATTTCCTCCTCTAGCAAACACTCCCAAGTGGATCTGTGCCCACATCAGAGTTCCCTAAGAAAGCTTCTTGAGAAGAGATTTCCTTCTCTAAGAATTTTGCTCAAGGAAGTTTCATGAGTTGGATACAGTTATTGGGTTTATATTTATTAATTCACAAAAATTTCTATCAACCTACCAAAGTGTTCCATGACCTCCAGGGCCACAACAGACCCATATATGATGAAATTGTAGATGGGTCAATGCTCTCAGCCTTTGTTAGAATTTGTACCTCCCATTTCCTTGTGTTTTTTTTATTTTTGTTTTTTTTGTTGTTGTTGTTTTTGTTTGCCTGGGACCACATGCCAATTGTACCATGTTTCTATGCAAGAGTAGTTTTATATATTTTGCTTCCCTCTACCATTTTGTACAGATTGTTGAGGCAGAAGAATGTGTGTGGTGCGTGAGAGAATGAGCTAGTACGTGGAAAAGGAAGGAGTGAGACCCACTGGGCCCCACGGGGAAGAGACCAGAAGAGGGAAGCCTGTACCTCTTATGCCATGGGTGGGATTCATGGTCCAGTCACATCCAAGCCCTTGCAAGAAGAGAAGACAAGTTGAGTGAAAAACACAGGCATTTTCTCTTGGCCATTGCCACTTGCACAAAACTGCCCCAATGGCAGATCAAGGCTAAGCTAACACAGAGCAAAGCCTCACTGGTGGACCAGGGGGCCATTTGGAAGGTTCTTCATATCCACAAGGGACCTCAGATAAAGTTACACAAAGAGTCTCCAAGAAGCATAAAAAGGAATGAAAGGAGATGCTCATTGTACAACTGTGATTAATTCATGATAAATTAATATTTTTGGAAAATTATGAAAAGTTTTTGTGAATAGCATAATTACATTGTTATCATACTTCTACTGAAACATGTAAAATAGTTGTTAGTTTTTATAACCATGTTTCATTATTTATTTAGTTTTAAATATACCTTGAGGATACATAGTTTATATGTTTTAAATATACTTAAATTTTACTGAAATCTATCCATATTTTAAGCATATGCCTTGGCACAAGCTGCCTTTTCTTTCTAGCTGTAAGGATCACTGAATGCATAGAAACAGAAGTAAAAGGTAAGCTGATATCTTTGAATTTTTTCCTTTTTGCTCTGAATTTTCCTTCAGAGCAGGTGATACACAGGATTGTAGACCTCACAAAAATGAGGTAGCAGAATGATTCTTTGGTCTTGTGAGCATAATGACATCTGCTTCTTTTTTCCCAAAAGAAGAGTTGCAACTTAAACCCCATGAGGTGGCCTGGACCTTGCTGACAGAAAACACAGAGCTGGAGGAAAATGGTCCATCGCAAATAAGAAAAACACCAAGGACCAAACAGAGACATTGCAAAAGAAAGAGAGGAAAAAGAAAAGAAACATTGTATTTTCTTCAGAAATATTTGAGGCTTTGAATCTCATGTTTAGAGAATTTGGGAACAAATTCTTTTCTTATTGGTGCAAGTTGGTAACTGGAAGTTAAACGCAGGTGAAACCACAAATACATTCTCAGGCAACCCACTAACCAGAAACTCCGCACCTCACCAAGGGAGAAAGTCTCTGTGCATTCTGATTCCCAATAGGAGGAAAATCCAATGCAGGGCTATTATTTGATCAACACTTTCTAACCCTAACAGTATCCTTTAAAAAAAAATGGGAAAACAGGAAGGAAGAAGAGATAGAGGGAAGAATGGAGGGAAGGAGGGAGGGGCGTAGAGAGAGAAAAGGTCTCATGCTGGGAGGCTTGGAGTCTTGTTTTCCAACTGTCTATTGATATAAAGTTTCTTTTGGAAATATATTTATTTTTGTAAAAACAGGAAAGTAGATATAAAGAAAAGTATTGATAAGCAATATGTGTGGTTCATGATATGGCAAAATTTTGAGCATGTCGTACGAATGAAACATGTTTGAGAAGCAGTGTTAACACATAAACAATGCATACATCATGGCTTTTTAAACATTTGTTCTTTAAACTAAGCCAAAAGTGTCCATGTTTACAGTATAACTTGTTAGCATATTAGATCTTCATAGATGCTAAAAAAATAAATAAATAAATCTAAGTCATTTATCCATCTCACCCAGTCCGGGGGTATTATGGCACTTCCCAAATGACCCGGGAGTATTGGTCCCCAGTAGAGTGATGTTCCCTCAGGAAATTTGTTTTATGACAAACAAATCTAGATGAGTGCATTTGTTTGGAAAGCTTCTAGGATCCTTTAATATCTAGTGCAATTGATGGAGAACAAGAACCATTATGTTTAAACTCTAGCTCTCGCCAATCGATTTCCCTTTTTCTCTGGCTATTCCTGCTGTTAGAAAATAAGAATGGGAGGGGAAAATGTGGCTTAATGTGGAAGTAATATGTGAAGAGAGGGTGGGAAATAGGTGGATGGGCTGAAATAAATGGAGAAGGAAAAAACAAAAATAGATAAAATCTTGATGGGGAAAGGATTTTATAGATAAACCATTCCAGAGATTGCAAAAAATATATCCTTTGGAAACACAGGTTTGTGTTCAATTGTTGGCTTCACAACTTACTAGCCATAAGCCTGAATTTCCCTATTAATGTAATGGGGTCATTCACTTGGGGAAAAGGCAGGAATGGGGTAGAAAGGGGAAGGGAAGATGTCAGAAAATGGCTATGGGTGGCTGACTGAGACAGGAGCCCCCTCACTAAACGAATTTGGAAGCCATAATGTTCGGCCATGGTAATTAGGGTCTATAGAAATTGTTCTCATGAAGATCAGTCAAATTCCATCTGTTGTCAAACAGAAATATTTTCAGAGCACAGTTAGAGAACATCATGATTGTTTTTTCAATAAAAAAGCACAGGTGATTTTTTTTAGGATCCATCCAATATTAAATTGAGGTCTAAAATCATAACCACATTGCCCATGAAGGTGTGGATGCTGGTTTCTTTTATGATATAGGGAATTTGGGCCTCTTTCTAAGAATCTATGGATCTTAGAACTGCAGGATCCAGGTGCTTCTCTGAATCAGCTGTGTTAAGGGAAAAAGAGGTTGGCCAGATTGCCCACCCTAGAGCCATGAGTTATATTTTCAACATAAAACATGTTCTCCTGCAACAAGCAACTAACTCTAATCCCCCATAATTTCTTACAGAACAGAGGCCCTTCAATCTAAGCTAATTTGCATGTCTGTCACAAGGGGCTAGCATTATGCTGAAATCTGGTCCCAGCATGTTAAGAAATGCAATATAAACACTGTCATTTTTACTCAGTGGGGACAGTCCCCTAAGTCTGAATGCCAGTGATTAAGAATGAGTATAAGAGGTGGAGAGCAGAGCACGGTCTTGGTAACAGGTCTTAGTGAGGTACAGCAGAGTTTGTTTGGCTCTGCACACATGTGATAGACAGTGGGTTTAATTTAGGCATGGAGAAATATGCAGATGGAGCCCAGACTTGGCAGAATGGCATTCTTACACTCATTCTTGAGATCTGAGTATGAGAGAGCTGGGAGTTTAAGATGAGGCAAAGGCATCTAATGCAATAGCTAGTCAAAGAAGTCAGGGAGGCCCCCCTGTCCAAAGCAGGAGCTGGGTAGATTAACCTTTACTGACCATCTGGAAGGTAAAAGATGGGCCCACAGCCTTGGGCAACCTTTCCTCATTTCATTGAAATACCAGAATCTGCTCATTGCAGTGTGCTGACAAAGCTGTTTTGGGGGCCAGGGATTCCAGTCTCATGCATCAAGAAAATAGCCTCATCCTTAAAACTCTTGTAGCTTACAATAGTCTTAGCTCGTTGTCCAGCCACACTAATTTCAGAGAGTCTTAGAACAGAACTCATTTTGAGGTCACCGATTTAATGAGAATAACATAATGGAAAGCTTCATGCAGCTCCTTGAAGGGCAGGCTTATTAATAGATGATCCAGTCCTGAGGGTGTTGGCGGCCCAGCTGGGGATGCCTGAAGGAAGGAGCAAGGAGAGTAAGGTGCCTATGAGATGCTAAGGGCCAAATCCTCACTCCTCATTCAGCCAGAGCACTCTCTTTTTAAATTGATGTTCATATTGGGGTTCTAAGTCAGATTCTTTTAAAATTAGGGGTATTTCTAAGGCTAAAATTGCCATAATAACAACTTACCTAACCCAATCTCCCCATTTTCCCAGGGAGGACTTCAACAAGAATATTGTCCAGTTGCTGTCGCATGCAGCAGTGATCAGGAAACAGTGCCACATCTCTTGGAAGTCACATTGCACTAGGGTGGAAGTGGAAGACATGTAGGTATGAAATGCAACACTGCTTTATTATAAATTAAGATGAATTCTAGATCAGCTCAGAGTGCTCCAGAGTGCTCAGTTAGACTCTTTAAAAATCTAGCTGTTCCTTAGTCCTCATTAGGGTCCCAGAGGCCCCTAGATGTACAGATGCCCAGGAGCTCTGTTCACATGGGGGATGGAGAGGGGCCTAGGTGCAAGCGACTTGGAATTGCCACTTGAAGAAGGCTGCCTGGTGGGCTTGCTGCTCTCTGATGGCCCTCACTGCTCTCTGGAGGCCTGCCTCTCATTCCATTTACCAGACACTTCTAGCAGCAGACTCACTCCTGGAGAGCTAGTCTGGATCAAGCCCCATACATGGAATGTCCATGAAGTCCTCATATCTACAACCCTCTCCTTCTTATCTCTTACCTGCCCCACCTGTGGTGCCCCAAGTCACTGCCCTCAACCTCTTACTGTTTTAACTACAAATCCTTATATCTGTTCCAGTAGAACCTTGCCCATCAGAAGACTGAGTCCCTATGAGACCTGTTCCCAAACCATTTCCAACAGAAAACATCTTGTGTTTCCCTCAAGAGTATGATGCCCTGGACTTTAGAAAGGATTGCCCGGTCTACATGCAGAGGAAAGAGTAGAAGGAAGGAGGTACATTTTCACTGTGACCTGGAAAGAGTCACCTGTGCATCAAGGATGGGTGAAATGACTCTTTACACACACACACACACACACACACACACACACACACACACGCACGCACACACGCACATACACAAGGAGAGAAGAAAGGGAAAAATATAGAGATTTCTGCATACCAATGACACATCGAATATTCAAACACTAATATACTGTTACAATTTCCATTGTGGTTAATGGTTTGATAGAGAAATATAGAGTAAAGTGAGATCTTGTAATGAGGGGCCCTGATGCAGCTTAGGGGGGTTAGGAAGTCATCTGTTAGGGAGCAAGGAGGGAAGAGAGTGTTCTCAGCAGAGGGAACAGCATTTTTTTTTAAAGCTCTGGGCAGTATGGAACCCAGTATAGTCAAGGAAATGAAGGAAGGCCACTGAAGCTAAGAAACAAGAGAGCAAAGGTAGAGAAGGATGGTGAATAAGCTTGGAGAGCTAAGTGTGCATGAGCCATTCAGGGTGTGGGGGCCATGTCCCAGAGTGGCTTCATTCTACCGGAGCAGTGAGCGTGATGAACAGTTATGAACTTGTGTTTACCGAAATTGGAGGAAGGTAAGAACTGACATGGGTGGATGAATTGGGAAACCATGGCTGTCGCTCAAGAGAGAAAGAATGCTGTCTTCCCTTAGCTGCTGAGAATGCACACGGGCAGTGTGGGTGAATCTAGTGGTAGAACCATTGAGGCCTTGTTGGGTTACATCAGAGAGATGGGTGTTTTAAGCCTGACTCCAAGGTTGGTCATGAGAAAACAAGGACTACTAACTGAGAGAGGGAAGACAAGAAAGCATTACAAGCTCTGCTTTAGACGTGCTGAACCTGTGATTCTTGTGAGCCCCCCAACCAGAGCTGCTGTTTATACAGGTGATGCACTGCTTGGATCTAGGGGTCTCCTGCCAAGAACAAAATGTCAGTAGTATTGAGGACTGCCCTAGAAAGTGATCTCTAATCTCTGGTCTCTATCTTCAGGTTCCTAAATTCCAGGGGGCCATTTTTAAGAAGTAATTTTCTCTAGAATTCCTTTGAGGGAGGTCATGCTTTTGACCTATGGCTTTGAAGTCAGGTGTTAATGATACCCAGACTGTGAGGGAAACATAAAAACTAAAATCAAAGGGAAAGTTTTAAGAGACATCCTTAAGTTCTTATTTCAGGAAAGTAAAGAGGGGTATGTATTAATGTTTCTCACTACTCAGTAAGTCTTTAAAATTCCATTCACCAATTAGCAACAAGGGTAGAATTTCTCCAATTGTGTGGCACATTTCAGAGGTGATGATCAACCAGTGTTTCTCACACATCAAAAGAGTCCTCTTTCATTTTTCTGAGAATGTTGATATAGTAAAAAAAGAACTATTTTTAATGGCAAAACAGAGAAAAAATTGTGTCATATTTTAAATGTTTATATTGAAGAATGTACTGCTCTTGACAAACACTTAACACCATGTGATCGAGCCATTCACAAGAGTATTGAGAAATATATAAAATGTATTAGATCATAGTTCAGTGTAGGCAGTATGGCCCGGTAACAGGTGTGAAAATATAATTTTCAAAATACTTAAAAATGATATTACACAATACAAAGTGAACATGTACCAAAGATTTATCTGACTCATGAGTAAGGAAAACAAAAGGATGCCAATACCAGTTCAAACAGAGATTTTGAAAACTTGGGAATTTCATGGTCAATGGGAAATACAGGGATGCTAAAATAAAATTACTAAATTAGATACTACCTGGCGAATGTGCCCCAAAGCAATGAAATCACACCCCTTGGCCATCCATCTTGTTTCAGAAAAGAAATTCATCACCCCTTATCGGTTTTACAGGATTGTAAATATCTGGATCTTAATCGATTGTGCGAACCGAGTTACATTCCCCTAGAGTCAGGTGTCCCTGCAGCAGGCTAATGAGGTGATGCTTCAGTGTGACATCAAGGGCACGCGATCATCCTTTTGCCTTGTTTCTAAATTGTGGGCAATTTTTCCTAGCAGAATGCAAGTTTAAGACTGTGTGATGGACAGCTTCCACTTTCGGTCCTGTCACTGTGTCTCTGTGACTGGTTGTCCTTGTGCCCCAGAAGCCAGTACAATAGCCCCTCCCCTTCACCCCCAACAGCATCCTAAGTTTTGACGTTGAACTTCACAAGCTCCAAATTGAAAAATAGTCTACACAACTGATAGTTGCTTAATAGTGAGCCAAAAATTCATCAGGCAGACTTCTCATGTTTAAAAGCCCTGCTGTGCTCCCCTGTCGAATGTGAGAATTCACCAGAGAAAGCTGCTGAAGGGGTGAGAAGAGGCAGTATGAAGTGAAGGAGAGCTTTTTCCGGCAGAGGTACCTGAGAAGTATAATTCAGTACAGAGAAACAGGGACAGATTGAGATTTTTATATAATAGAAGACATTGTCTCAGAATGCTACTTTTAGAAACAAAAACTCTATGACAGTAACCAAAACACACCCATCCATCACCAAAACCTCTTCCACAGTGAATACTATTAGGGGCTTATTTGGGAGTCTGCTTTAATGTTTGACATCTACACACAATACTCCTCATTTTTTATGTAGCTCTGCTAAATCAGCTAGATTTATGTTTTCATATGCATCAATAATTTTCAAGACCAATTCTAACTTCACTTTGAAAATAAATTACAGGGAAAGTTACAAATAAGATCATTGAAAGTATATAAATACCCACTCTAAGTCAACTACTAGTCTTTTCTAACTCAGCGACAATTCTGAAAAATATCCAGGCAATCCGGAAACAGATGTGTCCCCACAGTCCTATGCAGACACTATTTTGGGCTCTAGCTTAGCCGAAACGAAAGTGCCAAGAACTGAGACCTGTCACCTGCATTTTCTGCAGAGGTCTGTTGAAGGCAGCTTTACCTGACTTGTCAACAATGCTCAGCAGTCTCCCCTGGGAGGAGTGGGATATTTAGATGGTACTTAAATGGGACCAGGTTCTATTTTTTCAACTAAATTCCTACTTGGTTGGACTTTAAGACCATCCTGGGATTTTAATCAAGCCCTTGTTGACTAGTAGCTATATGTGTGCCTCTGAGTTTTATTTTCCCTTTCACTTTTTCTGAGGATGGGTCCTCATCTTCTTTTGCTCATCCAGCACACATTCAAGTCAATGCCACATTCGTGGGAAACGCACTATGAATGCTTATAACTTGACTGCCCACAGTTAAGCAGCTCTGCTTCTCAGGGAGGAATGTTGAGGAAAATCACAATCATGGATTTTCTTCCCAGGGCTCCAGGAGGGCACAATGCCAGGAAATGTCCTGGGCATTAGGCCATAAGTACTTCTTCCCATGCTGAAACAGGGGAAAAAATAGTGCAGGTAATTTTACACAAAGTGCCTATCACTACTGTAGTGCAGGTAGTAAGCTGAATGATGTGTCCTATAGCTATCCAGGCCCAAATCTCTGAAATCTACATGTGTTACCTTGCTTTTTGTTTGGAAAAGGGGTCTCTGCAGATGCGATTAAGGACTCTCTTGGATTATCTGGGCGGGCCCTAAATGTAAGCACAACTGTCCTTATAAGAGAAAAGCAAGGTGGGTTGCTGATGCGCACGGAGGACAAGGCCGTGTGAAGGTGGAGCAGAGGGAGTTTTGAAGATACTGGTCTTGAAAACTGGAATGATGAGGCCGCAAGCTGAGGAAGGCCACAGCCACCAGCGCTGGCAAAGGCAAGGGACAGATTCTCTCCTCGAGTCTCCACAGTGAGCACAGCCCTGCCAGCGCCTTGATTTTAACCCAGTGATGCTGCTTTTGGACTTCTGGCTTCGACAAGTGTGAGAAAATAAATTTCTGTTGTTTAAAGACACCAAATTTGTAGTCACTTTTTACAGCAGCAAGAAGAAACAAATGCACTACTGTCTTGGTCGTTTTCCCAGCTGGCTGCCCTGTTTTAACACCCACTTTCCTATTCTTTTCACAACCCCGAAGTGTGTGATAAGAAGGCCACTAGCTCTAACACTAGAAGGCCTGGCCTCATATGCTCCCTTTTTATGTAATGGCTGTGTTCACTCAGCCACACGCATACGTTCCCTAAGTTGTATTTGGCCTGAGGACAGATAAATAAGAGGCATGATTTTTACCTTCAAGGAACTCACAATTTAGTGGGTGAGACAAAGAGGCAAAGGGCAGAGCTCTCAGGACCTCACAGGTGCTCACAAGCCCCTCACCCAGGCTCCAGGGAGGCAGGGAGGACATTCCAGAGGATGTGATGAAACATGAGAACAAGTAATGATACTTAAAATAATAGTAGCCGACATTATTGAGGCTATCTGCCAGCCACAGCAGCAGGACTGCCGGTGTTGGGGGAGCACTGCTCAGAGGGAACACGATGTAAGTGTGCCCCCCGGAGTTAGGTGATGCAGCTGCCTTCTGTCACGCTGCCAGAGCACTGTACAGAGGAGCTCACTGAATTCTCAGGTAATAAGTAAGGTGCTAATTTCACCCTGATTTTCCCAACCAAGAAGTAAAGGCAGAGAACGAATGACTGGTTTCCCCAAACTCCTATGATTAGCAGAGTGGGGTGGGAGGTGCTGGGAGAATGACACCCAGTCTTTACCCACAGCCCCTGCGCCTGACCATTCCTGGAGAGGATGTCCCTGTGCGCAGATGTGGATTGCATAAGTCAGGGATGCAGAAACACAGTGATGTTTATTTCTCTACAACAAAACATTAAATAGCTGCAAATCCCTATTTCTGCTAAGGGAAAAAAAAAGAGAAATGTAACCTTGATATTCAATCACTTTGGATTAAACTGTCAATTTCAGGTTCAATGTGTCCCTTTTGGGTGAGTACCCAGTCAATTCAGAATTATCCTGCTCTCTTATTTCTCCTAGGGTGACACATAAGTTTATGTATTCCTTACTTAACACAGTAGTTTTGGCTACAGGTTTGTGGAATCCAGACAAGGGACCTTCTTTCGTACTCAGTGGTTCATCTGACTTGTCCTCCGTATCAGCTCTGCATTCTGCATCTTCACAGGTGACAGGTGCTTCTGTGGCCTGAGGGTGTCAGGTCCACGTGTTCTCTGTCCTCCTTCTCTACCTGCTAAGGCACTTTGCCCCTTGAGCTGTACCTCAGCAAGTTCCAGGCCTCTTAGGTCTCTTGAGCAGTCTCATATTCAAGGGAGGCCATTGTTCTGTGTTAATATTGCTACTCCAGGGTTGAAGTCTAATAAATGGTGTGCTAACTCTGTGACCTTGGACACTTTGTTTAACCCATTTGTGCCTCTATTTTCTCACCTGTGAAATAAAGAAAATAGTAAGACTCTGTGGTGGCCTTGTAATGTGTTAACTTGGCTGGATTGAAGTATATGTCCTAGAATACCTTTCCTTTTCTGTGTGTCTTTGGTTAGCATAGGTCACAAGGGACCATCTGTTGTGGAAGGGTTAGAGGAGGGTGCAAGAGAAGCTGCAGCCATGTTGCAGCTCACACAGGTCATCACTTACCTGTGGGCTCACCTCAGTGGCATGGGGTCCCACCTGGGCCTGCAGCCACTGCTACTTCCTCCAGCCCTCAGCTCCTCTCACTCCTGAACCAGGTGTGTGTTCAGCTTCACGGCAAAAGCCTCCAAACCTCTGTATGACCCCCACACAATCAAGGTCAAAAGCAAGAAGAACCAATACTGATTCCTGTCAGTCCCTATGGACCTCACAAGGCTCCAGCTCATCCTTCCGTTGCTCGTGAGCTTGGCCATGCTCACCCTCAGTTTGCAGCCATCTTCTCTCCCCCACTGCCTGCCTGGTAGACTTCAAGCTCCAAGCTCAGATATAAAAGCCATGCAGACCACTAAACCAGATCCCACACCTGGGTCAGCTTAAATCTCAGTAGCAGACATGTACCCCAGTGATTCTGCCTTGTTGGTAGTTAAAAGATTAGTGAGATGAAAAAGCTATAGGATATTTACCAGTGTACTGCACATTTAATAAGAGCCCAATCATGTAATCCATTCCAGTTTTTTCCTTTCTTTTTTATTTTCCTCCTTTTCTTTCCTCTTTTTCTCTTCTTTCTCCTTCTATTCTTCTTGCTCACCACCAAAATCTAATGGAAAAGAGACAAAAAGTTGAATCCCCAGAAGGAATCTCAAAATCCCAAGTGTGAATGAAGGACCCTCAAGGCCCCTTCCAGTCACTTTTCTTGTCACCTGAAGAAACTGTATATAAATGAGTGCCATCCAAGATAACCCACTACCTACCCTTTCTGGGAAACCTTCTGAGAAAACTATTAACATGTGACTTAATCCCTCTGGACGTCAGTTCCCTTTTTCTATAAAATTACTACCCTAGATTTAGGCACTGAAGGCCCCTTATAGTCTTAAACTATTTCACAGTGACTTTCCCTCTTCTGGTTGGAAATCTCTCCCAAACATACACTTAAAATCCCTCTCCTCATAGTCAAAGTCCTTTCCATCCCATGCCACCCCTCATGGAAACAGTGAACTACAGTAAAAACTATAGTAAACATGCATCCCAATATTTGCTCAGAAAACTGGATGTTGTTATGAAAGTTCACATCATGAAACAATTTTATATCTCTGCTCAAGATTACATATTTTAAATCCCTAATCAAAATGCTTTGTCATATATAAGGAAAATGCATTCTCTCAGAAATCAGTTTTTTCTCTAGGGCTCTTTTCAATATTCCAGGTTACTACCCTGTTGTCAGGCTGTTGGTAAGAATGGCACACTCCATGTATAATGCTGTAAAGATGCCTCAAATGGAAAATGAATTGAAGATTCATTGTTGTTGTTGTTTAAATGCAAAGTAGAAAATGTGTTCTATTTGTAGAAAATCTAATCACTTGCTTGTGTGATTTCAGCAAAAAGGTATTTTGGATGCTCATTTCCAGCCTTTTCCTCTACTTATCCCCTTCCGCTCCCCTCCTTCCTCTTCGCACTCTTTTCATACTGTCCTCTCTGAGTCTTCCTTTTCCTTCTCTTTTTTCTTTCCTTCCTTTTGCTTCTCTTATTTCTTCAGTTGTAAACTGGGGATGTGATTGTGACATCTGCAGGTATTTTGAGGATGAAATTAAATAATGTATTAGAATAATAGGTCAATGTTTGACCTATTATGGCAATTATTTAATGCTGTAGAATACAGAGAACTGAATGGATATATCTAGTTTAATATTACTGGTTTACATAAAATAGTGCTCTACTCTATATAATATTTTAAATTCTATTCTTTCTACTCAGTTTTCAATTTACCTCAGTTATCAATTTATCTTATACACAGCTAACTTTTGTGTGTGTGTGGTAAATATGTGGGTCTTCGGAAACTAACACATAACAGGAACTTCCTAAGTGTGTGTTGGATAAATGAATAATTGAGAGAATAAATGAATAAAAAATAAAGAATCACCTGGAATAACAACTCATTGGGATGGTGGAACAAGAGGTTTGCATGCTGGGAAATTACTTGTGATGGCAGGAAATGTCTACTGCAGGATTCATGAAGGATTTACAATAGGTATTAATGGTAATAGTTTTCTTTGAAAAAGGTTAAGAACACTACTAATTCACTTTTGCCAATGTCCAATAGCATAAAAGCATTTATTAAGCAATAGCTATATGCCAGGCACTGTGCTAAGGGACAGTCTTACATAGTTTGCAAGATATAATTCATTTTGCATATTTTGACACATATCTTAACCATACCTTAGCCACAGAGAGGGGTTTTACTCTTCAACCTCTACTTCTCAGTACCATTACAATAGCTTTGCAGAAATGTTCTTCATCACTCATGTGAAAGTGTGTAAAAAGGGGCTGAGATGCATACTCACTAAATACCTAAAGGTCTTGGCAATTAATTTATATCATCACTGAGAGGTAAACTGAAGGAGGAGAAAGTTACAGAATGTCTTCCAAGGTGTTATCAGGTCTTGTTTTAATTAAACTGTTAACATTTTCTCTGTTAACTTTTGGAGGGAAAAAAAAAATCACATTGACTCTTTGGATTCCTTCCAACACAATGATTCAGAAAAAGCCACCAACTCAAAATGCTCCAATTTCATGTAACCCCAGATTTGAATGTGTTAAAATCTAATTGCCAAATAAGTGGGCAGAATCACAAATATAAAGGGCCCATCTCTTGTCCACTCCCATGATTTTCCCTTTCTTTCCTTCAATTTTACAGTTGGTTTCTGGTATCTATGGCACTTAATTTTCCACTACAGCAGATGCTGTAAACAGTGCACATTGAGTGTAGAAATGAGGAGAGCAGCTAAATGTTGGTTGGAAACAACATCCAATACATTGAAAACCTCAAGAGATGTAAACCAATTAGAATCCTTCTAAGCAACCAAGGAGGCCTGAAAAGTATACACAGTATTTTATTCACTAGTGTTAGGACTTTGATGGGAAGAAGAGGTGCTATAGACTTAATATTTTTGTCCCCCCCAAATTTATATGTTGAAGTGTGATGATATTTGGAGGTGTGGCCTTTGGGGGCAGATTACGTTATGAGGGGAGAGTCTTTATGAATGGGATTAGTGGCCTGAAAAGAGGAGACATGAGATGATTTTTCTTTTTGCTGTGTGAAGGCACAATGAGAAGATGCTCTTTATGAACCAGGTAGTGGACCTGATATTATCAGACACCAAATCTGCTAGCTTCTTGCATTTGGTCTTCCCAGCCTCCAGAACTGTGAGCAATAAATTTCTGTCGTTTAAGTTACCTTAAACCTTAAGTCTGTCATATTCTTGTTAAAACACCCTGAACAGATTAATACATGGGCCACATTTGCCAGTATGAAGACTTGTCATTCACAGCATAATCTCCCTTCTTCCTTAAGAAAGAAAAACTTGAGGGAAATGACCAATGAAGCGATCACAGGGTCCTTTGATACATGCTCATCCAGGAGGCTAGAAGAATAGGGTGACTTGGATAGGGTCTGATATTCTTGTCAAGCTCCAATTCTAAAAATGAGGCTTTTATTTTACTTCTTTAGAAACTTTGGTCATTGGGGAAGAAGGGCAGTCACTAAATACCAACCTTCACCCAAGCCCAAGTTCTGAAAAGTTAGTTGCAAGCATTTCAAAACTGAAAGTTGAACATGACTTAGCTGGTTGCCATTCCTATATCCTTTCCCTATCAACTCTCAATTATCTATAAAATCAAAGATCAATAAGTAAATGGGAAAAAAGCCTGCTGGGAACTCAAAGATTTTTTGAAAAAGTATGGCCAATAGGTATCATTTCGTACCCTCTGAGCAGAGCCAGCAGGGAGGGCCCTGAAGGAGGAAGGAAACCATTAAGAGACTAAGCATAATTAACCATTAGAATTCATTAGTGAAAACTATCAGGGTGCTTAGCTAATTCTGCAGATTTAAAATTAGCCTTAATTTCTAGAAATAAACACACAGGGGAGGTTTCTGCTGGTAAAGCAGTTAGGAATGTCTGAAAACCTCTCTTTGCCTTCAGAATGATCTTCAGGTTCTGGTAGATTTTCTGAAAACCATGGTCTCTCCACAGCTGAGAGGGACCCCATCCATGACCAGTCTTGCTTTTTGAAGAAAGTTATCTTATAAAGTATGAGATTCCTCATATCTGGGGACTCATTCATTCATTTGCTTACTCATTCATCTATTCACTTAACAAATACTGATTGAGTAACTAATATGTGCCAGGCACTATTGTAGGTGCTAGAAATAAAGAAGTAGACAAAATGGACAGAATACTGGGCTCTCAAGAACTCACATTCTAGAGCACCAGTAGGCAAACTTTTTTCTGTAAAGGGCCAGATAGTATTTTAGGCTCTATGGGCTGGCTATACAATCTCTGTTCAACCATTCAACTTTGCTTTTAGAGCAGAAAATAGATAATGTTCAAAT
The DNA here is from genome assembly GCA_004027475.1 of Anoura caudifer. Lineage (NCBI taxonomy): Eukaryota > Metazoa > Chordata > Mammalia > Chiroptera > Phyllostomidae > Anoura > Anoura caudifer. The sequence goes on from PVKU01002711.1 coordinate 201,238, forward strand.
AAATGGATATAGCTCTGCTTCAATACATAGATAGTCTTGACTTACAATGGTTCAATAACAATTTTTCAACTGCAGGAGGTGTAAAAGCAGTGCACATAGTAAATTACATCAAGTAGTCAACCCTTTATCATAAAATAGGCTTTGTGTTTCATTATTTTGACTAGTTATAGGTTAATGGAAGTGTTCTAAACTCATTTAAGGTAGGATAGGCTAAGCTACGATGTTTGGTAGGTTAGGTATCTTAAATGCATTTTTGATTTATGATATTTCCAAGTCACAATGGGCTTATCATAATGTAACTTCCATCATAAGTTGAGCAGCATGTGTAACTTTCTTTACAAAATAGACATAAGGCTGGATTAGCCCACAGGTTATAGTTTGTTGAGCCCTCTTCCAGAGATTCGTGATGAAGTTTACTTTCCCTTTAGGTTTTCCTCCATTTTTAGTTTTAGTAGCCTGCTACACACCTTACTCATTTTTTTCAGTCTCCTTCCCTCTGTTTTAATGGGCAATACTTCTGCCCATTGAAATAAAGCTGGGCAAGATATCCTAGTGTCAAAAATTAAGAACATCAGGCAAATCCACCCCATGTGTGATTAGCTGCTGGATTCTCTCTGTTAAGCCCCTGTCCACCTGTTCGAACATTGTGTGACTGAGTCTATGTAGACTCTCCCCATGCTAGAGGAAGTATTAGACTAACCCTTTCTCTCTATTGCCTTTTGTCAACAAGTCTGGACTTTCTCTTATGACCACAAATGGTTAAGAAACCACTAAGCCCACTAAGTGTCTGCTCCACTCAATCAGCAGTTCTGATTTCTGGATTAGATCTAGACCTCATCTAACATATTGCTCTGCAATGAACCAGCAGATACTCAGCCAGGCCCTGAAAACTATCAATCATTTTAATTCACCCAGCTTTTAGATTGGTTAAGTTGCTTTATAATGGAAATGGAGAAGCAAGAAGAGAAGTGTGTGCATGTGGATAGCTGTGTGTGGTCATTGTTAGGGTGTTATGGGACCTGTTAAAAAGTACCATAAATGCAGCAAGGTAGAGAACATTTTATGATCTTCACTGTTGGCACAAAATTTCCTTTTGGGTACAAAACTCTCTTTGTTGGAGAAATTCTGTGTAGAGTTAAATGTGATCCACTCTCTTTCCTTTCTGCTGGGAAAAATTCATAGGGAAGGGTGTGACTTGTCTTAGCAGACATAAAATAATTGAAAGCTCTTGCAGCAAGCCACTGGGGAGGGAAATGAGCAGAGACAGAGGGTTACGATGGGGATGCAGATGATTTCAGCATGTTAGTAGAAGATTTCACCCCAAAATGTCTTCAACGAATGCCACTAAACCACAAAGACTTGGCATGAGAGATTTCTATTGGTGATTGGGTGCGGACAATAAAGAAAAATCTGTGTTTCTGCTGGGGTTCACATGAGACATCCCACAGAAAATAGTAAATAAGCTGAAGTTTAAGATGCAAAGGAAGCAGAAGGTAACAGTTTCTGGATTTTCAAAAATGTTTGGGTGAGATCAGACTGTCCAATCTCCCCTAGATCTCAAGAGGCAAAGAAGGCTCAGAACTGACATCTCTGTGTTACATGAAAAAATTCTAAATGAAATTGCACATACCTTAAAAACATATCCTAATTAAGCCAGTTCCAGAATTATTGTAAAATAAACAAAAGTCATCCTTGTATTTTCTAACTCCTTCTTTCTGCACATTTGGTTCTCTGATGGGATCTTCTCTCTCCACACCATCCAGAATTGTCCTCTTGTCCCATCATTTCATCATATAAAACCTACTTTAGGAATAGCTCATGAATTTTTTATATTAAAGTATGAGAAACCGCCACATCAAGACTACTTCTCAGGAATGTGAACCAGAGCCTTGAGATAAAGGTATGATGTGATTACAGTGGGATTTCATGGACCAACCAGCATGCAGAGGGCATTCTAAAAAAAATACCTATTTAAGTGTCCTGAAAACCACACCAAGACAGACATTTAACTTGGAGCTCTCCTAGGGTTTGGTATGGGGATACAGTGGGCAAAGAAGACAAAGTCCCTGCATGCTGAAGTGTGTATGCAGTGAAGGGTGGAAGATGTTAAAAAGACAAACTCCAACATCTCAACGAACAAAAGCATGAACTGGCAGATCCCATAAAAACAAATATAAAAGATGACAGTTTATACAATGGTATACATGATGTACAATGGAAAGTCATTTTCACCTAGAAAATTAGTAATTATAAGGCTCAATGTTAAGGAAGATGTTAGGAAAGGATCCCTTAACCATTGGAGAGACAATGAATGTGAATGGCACAACTTTTCTAGAGGGCTTCCTTACTCTTTAACTCAACAATTTCATATCTAGGCATCTATCCCCCACTCATATTTACTCATATGTACAAAGCTATATAGAAGGATTAAAAAATTAGTACTATTTGTAATAGATTAATGCTGGAGACAATTTAACTTTTATTACTAAGGGAATAGTTAATTCAATTATAGTACATTCAGCCAAAGGAATACTACTCTGCTATTAAAAAAAATCCAGACTTATATTTGCTCATATGGAAAGATCTTGTTTTACTAACTTAAAAGAAAAAAAGAAAAACAAGAAAGCAAGAGCCATGGCAATGGTGTCACTTATTCCTACTTGAACAAAATTAAAGGACAACACAGAGTAAGGATGCAGAAGAAACTCTCAGTAGCCATTTTTTTGAATTGGGGTCCAGGGTGGAAGACAGACTCTTTTCATTACAACTTCTTTTTATAAAAACAAATTATGTGCATATATTAGTCTTCCAGTTGAAAAATAACCCAAGTATATCAAGTATTTTGAGGCAAATCTTGAACATTAGAACAGATTCTAAGTTCCCATGTGGGCAAAGCCAGGAAGGAAATCCCCAGGGAATGGGGCTGACCCTGCAGCTTCAGAAAGCAGGGTCTGGTTGTTCCTAGGCCCTGAGGGAACCTACACCAGAAGCCATGAAGGCAATTCTATAAATGGAAATACCCACAACACACTTCTCTGAGTCATCCAGGCAGCTTGGCCCTCTACACTAGGGTAGGAAAACTCTTTCTGTGAAGGGCTGGACAGTAGATGTTTCAAACTTTGGGGACCACATAACATCTTTGTCACATATTTTTAAAAAGGACTTCTCTTTAAATACATGAAAACCATTCTTAGCTCTCCAGCCATACAAGAATGCATGGCTGGCTACTGCACTGCTGGCACTGGCAGAGGAATGTTTTTCCTAAACCCCCCGGAAGATTAATCCCACAGGATGTGTGGTCTTTCTCTGCTCCTCCCACCTGCTACCCGCCTAGTATAGGAAATGGAATCTTAAGTCAGGGCCTGAGTTCTCAATCCTGTCGTAAAAGTGCTTCCCTAGTATCTCTCCCGCCATCTCTCCCTTCCCCTACCTCACCCAGTCCCCACCCCACAGACATGCTGTATCTACCTTCTGGGTAAAGTCTCACCTGTCACTCAAAAGAGATAAACAGAAATAATTAACTCATCCCTCACTCACAGAAGTAGATTCAGGCTCTCCCTTCCTTTCTTTATCTACCTTCCAGGACTTAGTACCTGCTTGTAAGGTCAAACAAAATCTCCCAGTACTGAGCAGACCTTCCCTGCGTGCACCTGGCTACTGGTCAGCTAGCTTTCGTGTGGGTTCTAGAATTTCTGTTCCTACAGCAGCGCTGACTACTTGTGCACATTGACATTTTATGGAAGAACGCTCTGATAATGATAAATTAGCATCAGGAAAGGATACTATTTTTTAAAATAAATCTGGCAGCAGCATCAGATTAGGTGAAGAAGGATTTTAGTGTTAGCCTTTGGAACAAAAAATGGAAGAGTCTTGAGTCTCATCGATAAGTGAGTTGTCTTTATGGTGCAGGATGACAGTAAATTGGGAGAGAGTTTAATTTATTTTACCTGGGCTGCATGAGGGCTGTTTCAGAGTAAAGCAGTCTCCTGAGTAGCAGGTCCGTGGAGGGAAATGAGATGCAGTCAGTGGTAAAGGCTGTGGGAACCACAGCACAGATGTGGTTGCTGTGTGTCTGAGCCAACTTCTTGCCTGGAACTAGAGCCTCGCATTAATCTCAGCTGTAGGAAGAGCCCTGACACTCTAAGAAGCTGTGTGGCTTCGCTGTGTATAACCATCATCAGGCCCCAAAGACTTTGGTTCTAGACTAGTTCCACTGCAGATTTAGACAAGTTACATGTCAATTTTCTCATCTGTAAAATGAGGAGATTGAGCAGTGGTGATATCTGATGTCTTTTTCAGCTCAAATATTTCGCAAATTTAAGACACTAGATTTAAACTTTCCAATTCTAAGCCAGAACTCCAAAGCCAGATATTTTCTCATACTAATGGTTTTATCTTCCTTCCATTTTCTTATTATTCTGTCAATGTAACATTCCCTTTTTCCATCAACTCACCTAGAAAGGAGAATCTGCTGGAGTCATCTCATACAATTTTCTTCTTTATTTAACAGAATGTTAAATGCCCACTGGGTACCAAGCACATGGCTATACCCAAGGGACCCAGCAATTGAGACATTAATCATAGTTCTTATCCTCATGGAGCTCACAGTCTAGTTAGAATCAGACAGGTAAGCAATAATAAGATACATACTGTGACACAGAAGTAGAGGCTGGGAAGAGCACCTCTCCCAGTCCTCAGAGTATCATTAAAAGCATTTGAAAAGCAGAGTTGAATGTGTTGTAGACAAGGGGGACCAACATCTACAAAGACTCAAAGGCAAAAGAGAGAATGACACATATTAGGAAAGAAAGAAGTTCCAGATCAGTAGGGCTAACAGTGTGAGAAGAATATGGTCATGAGTAAGACAGGAGAGGTGAGCCATAGGTCACCCAGTGTGACAAGCAATAGCCTAAGGGCCTTTGGAAGATTTTAAGCAAGGGAGTGACATGACCACGTTTGAATTTTAGAAAGTTGGTTTGGGCTACCATGCTATGACTGACTTGTGGGAGGAAGATGAGAAGCAGGGAGCTCTGTTAGAAGGCTGCTCCAGTTCTTCAAATGAAAGTGGGATGGTGGGCGTAGCTGGGCAGTGGCAGGAGAAATGGTGAGAGCAGGCAGAGAGATGTGTGTTTGAAATTTAGAATCCATGAGAAGTGAATTGGCCATGGTGGGTGGAAGGCCCAGGTTTCTTGTTCCAGGTGAATGGTGGTGCTACTTATAGAGGTAGGAGAAATAGGTAGAAGGGCAGATAGATGGGTAGGAGGAAGAGAAGATGAGTTTGGTTTTGGATATGTTGAGGGTCTTGGAGATATTCCTATGATATGTCCACCAAAATTTGAAGCTCAGGAGAAAGCTATGGCCCAACACCATAAATTTGGGACTCACAGCAATTAAGGTCAAGTCATGAGTTGGCAATGACTGAGGCAGAGTGTGCAGTGACAGTATAAGTAGGTCCAGGGCAGCACCATGAAGAATATCAGCATTAAGGAGAAAAGAGAAGAGAGAGAGGACTTTAAAATGGCATCAAGATGCATGATAACAGAGGCCAACCAGGGATGGGTGCTGTCGGAGAATCCAGGAAGGAGTGCTTCAAGGAGAGCAGGGCCAGTGCTTGATTGAGGGCACAAACAACTGGTAATGGCCATTGTGTTCAGCAGCAAGAAAACCTTTGGGGATCTTGGTGAGGATCTAAAGAGGTGCAATGGGGACAAAATCTGGGTCAAAATGACTGGGAAGTAGGGGTGAGGAACTGAATATAGGTCATAGATTTCTTTTTAAGAAATCAGGCTGTGAAGCAAAGAGAGGTGGAAGCATATATGTTTGTGAAAGCATCTCTTCTTTCTAAAGAGAGAGACATATAGGGATGTTTAGATGCAGCTGGAAAAGAGTCAATAGAAAGGAAGAGATTGTAACTAGAGAGAATAGACAGGTCAGAGTAAAGTCTCAACAAGGAGGGAGGGTTTGGAATGGAAGTAGATGCAATACTAGCTGTGTACTATTTTCCTTATAACTGAGCAGGAAGGAGGAGAAGTGGTTGTTATATGGAAAACATAGCAGGACAGGAGGACTTCCTGTTCAATAGCCACCAGTTTCTTTATAAATTCCTGCTGCTGTGTCCTTGTTCATGCTGTTACTTTCACTAAGAATGCTCTCCTCATTGGCTTCTGCAGTGCAATCAGCTCTTCTGCTCTGCACAATCACAGACTTAACCCTCTTTATTGATCTCTAAAGATGACCTGTGCTTTTATGCCTCCTTGCCTCTACCAGGTTGACCCCCACCCCCCATGAGGGTACCAACTAGGCTATACAATTTTTAATATTTCCCACTGTGCTGGGATACAGCAGGTTCTCCAAAAGGACTTTTTGATTTACTGGCTAAGATGTGAAAAAATGTTGCTCCTGAATGTCATTAAGATCTGCTTCACCCTAATCTCTTAGAATAGGGAATGGAGAAGGCAGGGGAAACTCCAATCAGGTACTACAAGGAAGGAATCTGTAGACAGAGATGTTGGAGTTAAGGATCTTGACTCAGACATTTATCAGCTATTTAACATGATGGGCAAGTCAGTTAAGAACTTGGGGTCTCAGCTTCCTTTCCTCTAAACTGGAGTTAATGTTATCTATCTACTGGGGTATAAAAAAGGTCAAGTGTCCTTGTTGTTTAAGACTTTTTAAATCAGAATTTGTGTCTGCAACAAAAAAATATCTTAACTTCAATGGTATTCCAGGGTAGGAGTTTTATACTTAATATAGGAGGATGGGCAGGGTCCTTTAAAGTTGTTCAGTGACAGCAGTTTTTATATGTGATATGATTATATGACAGTGTGTACTATGTGAAGTGTAATATGTGATATATGGAAAATGATCATGTGGTAGTATGTGGTGTCTGATATATGTGATAACACAGTATAATAGTGTAGTCTATGTGACATGTAATATGTAATGATAATATATAATTGTGTGGTACCATGTGACACATGATATCTGGTAGGGTGTGATATGATTATGGGGTAGTGTGTATTGTGTGACGTGTGAATACAATAGCATGGGATATGATTGTGGTCATGCTCTGGGAAGATTAATCCAGCAGCTCAGGTAGTTTGGACTGGAAAGCAGAAAGCAGAAAACAGGCCTGTTAGAGGCTGCTGAGTTGGGCCATGTAAGTTGTGAAAAAGGATTGGAACTAGGGTAGATATGAGAGATAGGGCAGCATTATATGCCACCTGAATGTCCTACAGGCAGTTCAAACTCAGCTTGTCTAAAACTGAAGTTATTATCTTGCTCTACAAGCCTGCCCTTCCTTCTTCTTTCTGTTACAAGTGATGACAAAATTCAGTTGCCCAGACAGGAACCTCTGAGTCATCATCCTATTCACTCAAACGCACTGTGTTCTTGGCCACTGAGCTGTGTCAATGTCAACAGGTTTCTGACTCCCAGGTTCTACTCTGCTTTCCTAGGATTCCCTCAGAGCTGGCTGATGTTCCCAAGAAAAAAAAAGGAAGGCCCAGGGCATAAGTTTGGTTACATTTCAGAAACAGAAGGAAGTACAGAAGCAGTCTTAGGAGCAAAAAAGTAATAATGAAAATCAAGGAATGACAAAGTTTAAATACCCAATCCAATAAAGATGTCAAGGAGGATGAAAGCTATAGCAAAAAAGTATATCTATAGTTAAAGCTGCTACTGACTTCTTGACCCATAAAAAGTAAGGGAAAGCCTATGTTTCCATAATGCTGAGACATAGAATACAAAGGTAAAAACACATGCAAATCATCTTTTTAAGCACTCTGCAAACTAGAAAAAATAAGGGGCAAGTTATTGAATTAAAACTTCAGGATGTAGAAAGCAGATTCCTTAGTTCAAACTAGTATAGCTTGTATACATTTCTTCTGTTGAAAAACATAGGTGTTGAAAATAAATGTAACATCTTTTTTTATTACTTTATTGTTGTTCAATTACAGTTGTCTGCATTTTCTCCCCACCATTCCCCCCACCCCAGCCAAACCCACCTCCCTCCCTTGCTTCCACCCTCCCCCTTGGTTTTGTCCATGTGTCCTTTATAGTAGTTCCTGAAAACCCTTCTCCCCACTGTCCCCTCCCCCCTCCCCTCTGGCTATTGTTAGATTGTTCTTAATTTCAATGTCTCTGGTTATATTTTCTTTGCTTTTTTTCTTTTGTTGATTATGTTCTAGTTAAAGGTGAGATTATACAGTATTTGTCACTCACTGCTTGGTTTATTTCACTTAGCATAACGCTCTCCAGTTCCATCCATGCTGTCACAAAGAGTATAAGCTCCTTCTTTGTCTCTGCTGTGTAGAATTCCATTGTGTAAACGTTTTTTGATCCATTCATTTGCTGATGGGCACTTAGGTTGCTTCCAGCACTTGACTATTGTAAATTGTGCTGCTGTGAACATTGGGGTGCATAGATTCTTTTGGATTGGTGTTTCAAGGCTCTTAGAGTATAATCCCAGCAGTGGAATTGCTGGGTCAAAAGGCAGTTCCATTTTTAGTTTTCTGAGGAAATTCCACACTGTTTTCCACAGTGGCTGCACCAGTCTGCATTGCCAGCAGCTGTGCACTAGGGTTTCCTTTTCTCCACATCCTCGCCAGCACTTGTTTGTTGATTTGTTTATGATGGTCATTCTGACCAGTGTGAAGTGGTATCTCATTGTGGTTTTAATTTGCATCTCTCTGATGGCTAGTGATGCTGAGCATCTTTTTATATGTCTCTGGGCCCACTATAATGTCTTTTTTTTTTCCCTACAATGGAACTTAGCATCTGTCTTGCATTTCCTTTTCAGTTAAAAGCATATTCTAAAATATTCCATGTAAAATGGTACAGCTGCTATGGAAAATAATGTGGCAGTTACCCCAAAATTAATTTAAAAGTTAAACATAGATAGAATCATCATATCATCCATCAATTCCACTTCTAGGTAGATACCCAAAAGAATTGAAAAGTGGGAACTCAAAGAGATATGTGCACACTCACATTAATAGAAGCATTATTTATAATAACCAAGAGGTGGAAGAAACCCAAGTGTTCACCAACAGATGAGTGAATAAACAAAATGCGGTATATCCATATAATAGAATATTATTCAGCCTTGACAAAGGAAGAAAATCCTGGCTCATGCTACAACATGGATAAAACTTGATGACTTTACGTCAAGTGTAATGAGCAAGATGCAAAAGGACAAATACTGTATGATTCCATTTACATGAGGTACCTAGAGTCCTCAAATTCATAGAAGCAGAAAGTAGAAGGGTGCTTTCCAGGGGCTAGGGAAAGGGAGAATGGGGATTTAGAGTTGAATGAGTACAAAATGTTGATTTGCAGGATGAAAAGAGTTCTTGTGCTGATGGTAGCAAGACACGAATACATTTAATGCCATTGGACTGTACACTTAAAAATGAATAATATGGGTCCTGACCAGCATGGCTCAGTGGGTTGAGCATTATCCCACAAAGTGAAAGGTCACCAGTTCGATTCCCGGTCAGGGCACATGTCTGGGTCTTAGGTGTGGTCCCTGTTGGGGCACATGCCAGAGGTGACCAATTGGTGTTTCTCTCCCTCTCTTTCCCCTTCCCTTCCCCTTTCTCTAAAAATAAATTAAAGTTTTTAAGAAAAAATATGATAAATGGTGGGTCTTACCACAATGTTTTTGAAAAGAGGTAAGAAGCAAGAATATTTCCAAAGAAATTCAGTCATTTAACTGTTATTTTCAGGCTTTTTAGATTTAAGCACAGGCAATAGAAGGTCTTTTTGTCCCTATTCTTATGTGGGCTCACTTGACATCATGGAATGGGAATGGGCGAGGGGATGAATAAGTGTCAGATCTGTGATAAACTATCCTCTTCGAGCAGCCAATGACCTAGCTCGTCCAGACTCTCAGACCCATGAGGGTCCCCTACCAGAGTGTCCCTGCTAGTTTTTGCTGCAGGACCCCTTCTTGTCACCACTTACCCCTTTCCAGTCAGGTGGCTTTTGGTAGACACTGGTTGTTTCCAATATGAAGCATTACAAGTGGCATTGCTATGAGCATCCTTATTCATGTTCATGGTGAACATGTTTGCATTTTGTTGGCCATATACCTAAAAGTGAAACTATTTGGTGATAGAGTCTGCATATGTTCAGATTCAGCAGATACTGCCACACGGTTTTCCAATGTGGCTTACTAATTTGCATTTCCACCATCAGTGCACAAGAGATTTGATTGTTCCACCAAACATTTGATAGGTTTTGTTACTATCATTTTTATCATTCTGTTGGGCATGTTGAAGTAATATATTGTGGATTTATTGTGCACTCTCCAGATGACTAATGAAGTTGAGCATCTTTTCATATGTTTATTCACCATTTAGATACCTTCTTCTGTAAGTGTCTGCTCAAGGGTTTTGTCCTTCTTTCTAATGGTTCTCTTGCCTCTTTTTTTTTAATTAAATTTTATTTTAATTGTTGTTCTTATACAGTTTTCTGTTTTCTACTCCCATCCCGTCCCCTGTCCCTCCGCCCCAGCCCTCCCCAGCTCCCTTCCATTTCCACCCCCCCTAGCTTTTGTCCATATGTCTTTCATACTTGTTGCTCTAATCCCTTCCCCTTTTCCCTGGATATTCCTATCCCTCTCCTCTCTTGTTCTCAATTTCAGTGTCTTTGGTTATATTATGCTTGTTTGTTTGTTTTTTTGATTAGGTTCCTGTTA
>PVKU01002712.1:0-212008 GCA_004027475.1 Anoura caudifer
CTAAAAAAAAAAAAAAAAAAAAAAAAAAAAAAAAAGCAGAAGCACTTAAAGGAATCAAAATCGACGAGTTCAAAAACTGTTTTGAGCAGTGGAAAAAATGTCTTGATAGGTGTATTGCATCAAATGGAGAGTACTTTTAAGGTGACTGAAGTTTAAACATGTAAGAATAAATACACAATTTTTTATAAATAAATTCTGGGTTTTTTGGATCCCCCTCCATACAAAGAACTCTCAAAACGCAACAATTTACATGTGAGCAGAAGCACACCAATTAGAAAGACTAAAAAACCTGCTATATATTTACTCAAGTGAACTGAAAACTTACAGTCAGTCACACAAAAATATGCACACGATTGTTTACCTGAAGCTTTACTCATAATCACCATAACCTGGAAGGAACCAAGTTGTCCTTCAACAGGTTGTTAAAATGACTAAAGAAAACAATTTGGCTGATGCATACTTAACACTTCTTGAAATGGATAGTTTCCATTCAGAGAACTGCAAAATAGGGCAGGAGGCAGGAAGGTTTTTTTAAGATAAAGAATAAAGAACAAGGAACAGAAAAAAAGAAAATATCTAATTAGCTAGGGCCACACAGTTCAGGGTGAGAAGGCCCAGAGTTGGCTTGGCATTTGGGGATTGGCGGACTAGATAACTGTGTTTCTGGTCAAATGGAGTATTTACAGGCACACAGTAAATTTTGCTTTGCTGACATGGCACCTCGGGCAGGAGTGGCTCCATCTTGCGCCTAGAAGGTTATTTCAATAAGGTAAATGGAAAAGTCAGTTTTGGTATACCCATACAATAGAGTACTCTGCAGGAATAAAAAGGAATAAACTATTTGATTCATGCAATGACATGGATAAATTTTAAATGAATTTTGCTAGATCTTGAAAGAAGTCAGATCCAAAAAGCTGCATACTGTATTACTGCATTCACTATGACACACTGGAAAAGGCGAAACCATGGGAAAAGAAAAGATATTATTAGGGATTGGAGGATAGGGAAATGGCTGACTACAAAACAGATGAACAGCTGCAATACTGTGACTTATAAGAAATATACATATTTGGTCAGTCAGATTACCAAAATAGATTTTTCATACATATTTGGTCTTTATCCACAGCTCCCCAAACCCTTGGAATTTCTCTAGTGGTAAGTGCAATGGAAGAATCCTTTGTTATAATATTTGGTCTCTTGTCCTTAACACCAAATAATTGAGAACCAAGAAGGTGAAATGGGTGTCTTATCATTCATAACAAGCCCCTTTCCACCACATTGTATTTACATTAATAAGGTGACTTTTGGAAAGCACCTAAGAATAGGGGCCGGTTGCCAGGAGAATCAACTATGTGATTAGAAGGCTAGAACTTTCAGTCCCCAAACCCTACCCACAACATCCAGGGAGGAAAGAGAGGCTGGAGGTTGAATCAATCACCAATGGCAACAGCCAATGATTTAATCAATCATGCTTGCACAATGAAGCCTCTATAAAAGCCAAATAGGAGTGTTTCAAAGAGCTTCCAGGTTGGTGAACATGTGAAAATTTGGGGGGAATAGTGGGCTTGGAGAGGGCACGAAGGCTCCACACTCTTTCCCTATACCTTGCCCTACACATCTCTTCCATCTGGCTGTATCTGAGTTATATATCCTTTTGTAAACCAGTAATCTTGTAAGTAATGCGTTGCTTTGAGTTCTATGAGCTGCTGTAGCAAATTAATCAAACCCAAGGAGGAAATCTCCAATCTATGCCTGGTGGGTCAGAAGCACAGGTGACAATTCAGTCTTTGGATTGGCATCTTAAGTGGGGAGGTGCAGCAGGGGAGAGCAGTCTTATGGGACTGGGCCCTTAAATCTGAGGAATCTGATGTTATCTCTGGATAGATAGTATCAGAATTGAGTTGAAAGGTAGGACATCCAGCTGATGTCTGAGAATTACTCGGTGTGGGACCCTCGGCCATACACACATTGTAACTGGGTCCAGATCCTTTTAACAGGAGGATTTTTTAAAGTGATGAAATTATCTGTATGGTTCAAGGGTAGTGTACAATGACCCTGTGCATTTGTCAAAACCCATATAAAATATATATCACAATGACTGAATAACATCAGTGTATGCAAATTTTTAATAATCAACTAAAATGTTGGGAGAATTTCAAGAGAGAAAACAGTCCATGACAAATGAATCTGACTATACTATAAATGAATAGCATATCCCCACCGAGGGGAGTATGGGAAAATGAGCTGACCTAAGTAAATATGGAAAACAGTATCTTGAATGGAAACTTTAAGTCTAAATATTGAAGGACCTGTACATAAACACTATACTCTAGTTGGTAAATTTATTTCTCATGATGGTACTAGTTAATAATTCTGAACTTGCTTTACATGTATACTGGGGTGGGACAAGTAAGTAAATGAATGACTGAAGCCAGGTTTCTCACTGTCAGAGAAAAATTACAATAAGCCAGGGGGAAAAGGCTAGAGAGAACCTATGGTACTGGGTTAGAGTCACAGACATTGGTATAAACTTAACATGTATACTGCTTAATATGTAATACATTCATAAAATGAAGCACATCCATAAAATGAAGCAATCACCCCACCACCTTGAGTGTAGGCTGGAATTAGTGATTCACTTCCAAAGAACAGAATACAGAAAGACAAAATAATAGCTTTACAGTGGAAGAACCTAGCAAATACAGCCTCAACTGAGCGATGTGATGTACTCCCGATATGATGTGATGAAAATCTTCCCTAAAATGCTTAACCTCCATCTACCCATAAAAACATCAAACACAAATTGAAGGGCATTCTACAAAATAACCGACAGTACTCAAAACTATCAAGGTTACAAAAAAACAAGGAAAGACTGAGAAACTGCCGCAAACTATAGGAGACTAAGGCAATGTAGAGTCTTGTACTGGATCCTAGAACAGAAAAAGGAAGCTAGTGGAAAATCCAGCAAAATCCAAGTTTAAAATTTGTAGTTTGGTTCATGTACCAATGGTGGTTTCTTGTTTTGGAAAAATGTACTTGGTTTTGTAAGATGCTATCATTATGGGAAGTTCTATATTATCTTTGCAACTTTTCTATAAATCTGTAATTATTCCCAAGTAAAAGTTTCTATTATTTTAAAAAATGGACACGAGACTCAAATACACTTTTCACCAAAGAAGATACATGTATGGCAAAAAGCACATGACAAGACATTCAACATCATTAGCTATTAGGAAAATGCAAATTAAAACCACGATCAGATATTATTGTAGACCTATTAGAATGGCTAAAATTACAAAGACTGACCATACCAAGCGCTGACAAGTAGGCAGAACAACTAGAACTATCATGCATTGCTGATGGGAATACAAAGTGGTATGGATACTTTAGATAACAAAAAAGTTTAGCAATATCTTATAAAGTGACATTATACAGTTACCATCTGATTTAGCAATCTTAACACTATGTATTTACCCAAGGGAAATGATCATATCCACACAAAAGCCTGTACACGAATATTTACTTCTCTATTCAACTTAGCTAAAACTTAAAACAACTCACAATCCTTCCAAAAATGCATGGATAAACAAACTCAGTACATCCACACAATTGAATACTACTATGTAATTAAAAGTAATCTTAAGGCATTATGCTAAGTAAATAAATGCATGTGTAACAGTTTCAAATGGCTACATACTGTATTAATTCCATTAAGTGATCATTTTTGAAAAGACAAAACTAACATGACAGAGGGGCTGTCATGAATTAGTGACAGGGTGGGAAAAGTACAACCACAGAGAGAAGTTTCATGAATTAATTAAACTGCCTGGATACTGACTGGGATGATGGCTACAAGAATCCGCAGACATGTTAAAATTCATCAACTGCGCACAGAAAGAGTCACTTTTACTGCATGTTCATTTAAAAAAATAAATTTATGAACAAAAACAAACAAATAACCTTTAAATCAGCAAGGTTTTTCCAGGACATTTAGTTTGGATTTTATAGTCTATAAAAACTCTCTTGTTTATTTTGGCTACTTTTAAGACTGAGCAGTAACAAATATCGTAGCTCAGTCCTGACATGTAGAGTCACTGGGAGATCAATAATATAAATGTCAGTTCCTCTAGTAGTACATCACCTGCAAAGGAATCTAATCTGCTAACAATTACAACCCCACCTAACTGAAGAGTAAATCCTGACATTTATTTAATGGCATCATCATAAAAATACTTCCATTAAAGTTGAAGAATACTGATTCATAGTGAGAGCATTCCTGAGAGGGAAAAAATGTGTTTAATTCTACTTCAAATGCAGAGAGGGAATTCTAAAAATAAAAAGTAAAACACAATAATTTATTTCCACCTTTATTATCAGGGGAAAAATTGTTTTCTTTGAATAAGTAGGGCAAGGTGAAACAAAAATGTAAAATGGGTGGCATATATATTGTATGTAAATCAGATAATGTATAGACTATATATACATGTGGCACAAAACATTCAAATCCATATACTATAGGAATTCATTTAAATTTTTTAAAAAATTAAAAGATTTTATTTATTTAATTTTTTTTTTAGAGAGGGGGAAGGGAGAAAGAGGGGGAGAGAACATTGATGTGCAAGAAAGACTGCCTCTTGCACGCCCCCAATGGCGGACCTGGCCTGCAACTCAGGCACGTACCCTGACTGGGAATTGAAACAGTGACCTTTAGGTTTGCAGGCTGGCACTCAATCCACTAAGCCACACACGCCAGGGCAGAATTAATTTAAATATAAAAAGCGTAAGTACAAAGGTGCTACCTTTCCTAAACACCTTTATCATTTAATCCATTCCATTCCTAAATTTATTTTAGGTGTTATTTGTAAAAAGCATATTCAGCCAAATACCTGTATTTAAGTGAAACTCAGTGATTACTTCTGTTTTAAGGATACAATTGTTCTCAGCTGTGCTATTAAGTTTAGCAACAATTTCACAATGCTACACTTTACTTAAAAGAATCAGATTTTAAAATAAGGCCAATCTATGATTGCATTAATTTCAAATGAAAAACAAAAAACTTGTGTAAGAAAGTTTTTGCCTTAAGGCTTTTTGTTTTCCTAATATTACATTTGATTAGAAGTGAAAAGGCTTGCTTCAAGAATTTAAGATTATTCTACCCAGAAACACATTTGGAAAAATATATGATTTACATCTGGAACATTATCCTTTCTAACTGAAGCCATTGATGTAGTCATTCTAAGAGTTCAGTAAGACCATTTTAGTTTCAACACCCATTAAAACATGCTTATTCCTCCATGTAATTTTCTCAGATGTTCAATTTACTAAACAAAGCCTGCTTTAATAATTCAAATCTGACTTCTAAAGATGCAATGCACCTCTCAAAAGCTTTCAGTAAGACAGTAAATTTCATCTGCCTCTCTGTGGCACTGCATATATTTAAGTTACTCCTTTATTTTAAGGTACATAACCACAAAAGGGCTTTTCCCTCTCTTTTCAAAAGAATCGAGAACCTCAGTCATTTTTATCATTGTGCCATTCACTGATATACTTCCAGCTGTCTTCAAAGTTTCCATTTAATAAGAATTTTTACATATGAACAAAATCCAACAGGATGCTACACTTTCCTAGACACTGAGACAGCAAAAAAATTCACAGAGCTTGGCTGAGCTGGAAGAAAGATGGCAGCAGCCATGTGACAAGATTTGGCCCAGCTCATGAATTAGAACAGCTCTCATAAAGATCTGGTGGGCAAATATAGTCAGATCCTGGAAAATACCATTCAGTTATCTGGGGCAGAACAACTAGAAACTTTGAAAGCTTTTGTGGAAGCAAAGGTAAATGAAAATGTCAGCTTCATGATCTCTTGACAGTTGCTGACTGATTCCTGAACACATCTCCCTAATTTGCCTGATGGCACAGCCAAAGAAATCTTTTTTACTTTCACCTTGGAAAAGATCCAGTCTAGAGTTATTTCATTTGAGGAGCAGGTTTGCAGGAGCTGTTGCTCCTGTAAGACAGCATCTTGCAACCACATATGAGAAAGAAGGTTGTAGAAAGGCAGACCATGTGTTGGTAGGAATCCCTTTGGAAACAGTAAAAAAAAAAAAAAAATAGTACAATGTGGATTATAAACTGGAGACACAGCTGAAGACTACTAGGCTATAGCTAGAGGATGTTGATCCAGTCCAGGCAGATGCTTACATAAATCGAGCATCGTTGCTCCAGAATGAATCAACCAACAAACACTTAGAGACATTATAAGGTATGGCATGCATGCATTTTAGATTATTGAAGAATATTCACTGAAGCTGCACAAAGGTACAATGACCTCTCTTACAAGACAATAGCACACAAAAGTGAAAGATGGAGGCCTTAAAACATGTTTGCACTGTACCATCTTAGCATCAGCAAGACAAAAATGTTGTCGAATGCTAGCTACTCTTCTTAAGGATGAAAGATGAAACTTGCTGCTTAAGGGATCCTAGAGAAAATGTTCCTGAACAATCATCAGAGGAAGTGAACTTCAAGAATTTGCTGCCATGCTCATACCTCACCAAAAAAGAACTACAGCTGATGATTCTAGCATCTTGGACAGAGCTGTTAGTGAACACAATTTGTTATCTGCAAGCAAATTATATAATAATATTAACTTTGAAGAACTTGGAGCTCTTTTAGAGATTCCTGCAGCTAAGGCAGAATAGATAGCATAATGATAACAGAAGGAAGTATGAATGCATTTATTGACCAGATTGGTGGAATAGTTCATTTTGAAACATGAGAGACCCTGCCAACATGGGACAGAGAATTAATCACTTTGTTCCCAAGTAAATAACCTTGGAGAAAATTAGCACCAGAATAAACAGCATAAGCCTTGGAAGCTCAAATGTGGCTCTGTGGGGGGAGGGCTCACAAAAGGAACAACAGCTTTTGCCAGCACTTCCTTGCAGAATTTCTGTGCAAACTACATCTATTTCCATGTGGTACAGTGTAGGGAAATGTTTCTCATGGTGTGGAAATGTAGCTCAGCTACCACGTGGAAAACCAGTGGAAAGTGAGTCGGCACACAGGACCATGCCCACAGAGAGGTTTTCCTGTGGGGAATCAGGCCTGCATTGTACCTAGACTGCTATGAGACTTGCTTTTGCTAAAACTCCCTCACCCTGAATTGAGACAGCAAGTGCTTATTGTAACTTCCTAAAGTCTGTGCTAAACCTCCCAAGTATGGAGTGTAACCGGTTCAACCACTTTTCCCCTTGGTCTGCAACATCCTTCTCTTTGAAATAATTAGCAACACTCTTTCCTTTGTTATCTGTAAAAGGTAATCCCCTGCAGTGAACCTGTGCATAGTACATGAGGACTACCGTCTATGTAATGTACCCAGAAGAGCAATAAAAGCCTGTCCAGGCAGGGGCTGGGGGCCCTCTCGCCCTCTCTCTCTGAGAGTGGCCATGCCATCCCTTTTCTCCACAGGACTTCTGTTGTCTGTGTGTATTTGTTCATAACCACAACACATGGATCCTGCAGGCCAGGATCTGCATCAGTACAGACTAATTTCACTATCTCCAAAGCATTTGCATCATGACCAAATATAGTTCAATCCCGTTTATGCTAGATTCCATTTAAGGAAGACACCATTATGGCAGAGATACAAGCATTTTAAAATATGTAGCTCCCTCTCCTGGTCAAGATGGTGGCATAGGTAAACACAACTGGCCTCCTCACACAACTACATCAAAATTATAACTAAACTACAGAACCATCATTCAGAACCATAAGAAATCGAGCTGAATCGAAGTCCTAAAACTACAAAACCACATCGAGACTGGTATTGAAGGGGCAGAGATGCTGAACAGGTTGGTCCCACACCCATGTATAGCAGATAAAAATCAGGAGGGATATTTCAGGACTGAAGGGCCCCAGCCACACATCAGGCCCACCAGCCCAGGCTTCCAGTGCCAGGAAGATAAGTCTCCATTACTTCTGGAGTCCTTGGCAGTTCCTCTTAAAGGGTCCATTCAGACTTACTTGGACTCACTTCCTCTGAGCTCCAGCCCAGGGGCAGCAGACTGAAAGGCATCAGAGATATACCAGGAGGAGCTGAATTATCCAACATCAGGGCAAGAGCTGGGGGACAGCCTTCTCCCAGACAGGAGTGCTGGCAGAAGCCACTGTTCCTTTTCTGAGACACCCCCTCACCCCACAGAGCCACAGAACCAGGAGGCATGTAACATATCTGAGACTCCATCAGCCTGACTCACACTGTTTGCTCCACACTGCTGATTCCCAGAAGCCCTGCCCCACCCAACTTTCAGGCCCACCCAAACTGTTTCCAGTGGCTTTTCCATACCAATGGCTTGTCTTGAGCCATGCTTCAGATTTTCCTAAGTTCTCTCAAAAAAGCAGCATCTGGCTTTAGCGAGCCCATACCTCTTGCTAAGTGGCCTTAAGCAGGGCACTAGCAGCAGCCAGCCTTGGTTCACAGCTTGACTTTGCCAGGGCACCTCCAAGCCCAGCACAAGTACTAGCCATTTTCAGTTTGCTTTGTTGCTTTTTCTGTGTGACCATGGACAGAACACAAGTGGTAGCTGACCTTGGATGTGCCAACAGCAATCAAGGCTCAACTACAAGTGGAGTGTGTGAACACAATGGGCGCCCAGCTTCAGTAATAGGGGAAGCTGTGCCACTGGACCCTATAGGACACCTAACATATTAAGCCACACTACCAAGCCTGGGAGACGTAGCAGTTCTACCTAATACATACAAATAAACACAGGGAGGCTGCCAACACGAGGAAACAAACATGGCCCACGAAAGAATACAACACAAAACTCCAGAAAAAGAACTAAACAAAATGGAGATAAGCAATGTACTAGATGCAGAGCTCAAAATACTGGTTATAAGGATGCTCAAAGAGGTTAGTGAGAACCTCGAGAGCATGAAACAGATCCAGTCAGAAATGAAGGATACACTAATTCAGCGGTGTCAAATTCATTTTCACCGGGGACCACATCAGCCTCCCAGTTGCCTTCAAAGGGCCAAAAGAATTTTGGGACTGTATAAATGTAACTACTCCTTAACTGTTAAGGAGTTGAAATTACATTCGGCCCTTTAAAGGCAACCATGAGGATGATGTGACCCCTGGTGAAAATGAGTTTGACACCCCTGCACTAATTGAAATTAACAACTATTTACAGGGAATCAATAATAGAGTGGATGAAGCAGAGAAACAAGTTAGCGATTTGGAATATAAGGAAGCAAAAAACACCCAAATAGAAAAGCAAAAAGAAAAAGCATCCAAAAAAATGAGGACAGTATAAGGAGTCTCCAGGACAACTTCAAGTGTACCAACATTTGCATCAAGGGATTCCAGAAGGAGAAGAGAAAGAGCAAGAAATTGGAAGCCTATTTGAAAAAATAATGGCAGAAAATTTCCCTGACTTGGTGAAGGAAACAGACATACAAGTCCAGGATGTGCAGAGAGTCCCAAACAAGATGAACCCAAAGAGGCCCACACCAAGACACATCATTGTGAAAATGCCAAAGGTTAAATATAGAGACAGAATCTTAAAAGCAGACTGCCAGCTGATTTTTCAAAAGAAACTAGCAGACTAAATGGAATTAGCAAGGATTATTCGAAGTCATGAAAAGCAAGGACCTACAACCAAGATTATTCTACCCAGCAAAGCTACCATTTTGAATCGAAGGACTGATTAAGAGCTTTGCAGATAAGCAAAAAATGAAGGAGTTCATTATCACCAAACCATCATTATATGAAATGTTAAAGGGATTCATTTAAGAAAGAGAAGATCAAAACTATGAACAGTAAAATGGCAAAAAATACAAATCTATCAATGATTGAATCTAAAAAACAAACCAAGCAAACAAGAAGAACAGACACAGAATCATGGATACAGTGAGCATTTTGATGGTTGCCAGATAGGAGTGTGGGGTATGGGGGAATGGGTCAAGAGGTGAGGGAATTAAGAAGTACAAATAGGTAGTTACAGAACAGCCAGGGGGATGTCAAGTACAGTATAGGAAATAGAGTAACCAGAGAACTTATGTGCATGAACAACAGTCAGGGGACTGCCTGAGGGAGTAGAGAGTGCTGGGTGGAGAGGTGGCAAAGGGGAGAAAACCAAGACAAGTTTAATAGCACAATCAATATATTCAAACAAACAAACAAACAAACAAACAAACCCTTAAGTGCTTTGAGCCTCTACAAATGTGCTTATTCTAATAGATGGAGAAGTGAACCAAAAAATTTTCTTCAGAGAAATCAACTTTATCTAGTAATGTTTTATAGATTATAATACATTAATCTACCTTTATAAAATGAAAGTAGCTATTATATTCCTTCAATCAAGTTAGTATCATCCAAACTTAATATGATAATAGCTATCTCTTCATAAATAAATCAAATGAATTTTGTATCCACTATTCCAAGTTATTTTTTCAGAAATTAAATTTTCTATAAATATAGTTTGGCTATTTGTTTGGAGACATAAAGAGTCATATTGATAAGAAATTATACATAAATAATGTTAAACTGCCAAAGAATCATGAAGGAATGTTGGATGGAGAATTCATATGTATTGAGGTAGCCTAAGAGCCCATGTGACATTTATACTCTGTAGCCCAAACTTCTGTTACAAGTATATTTAGCCACTCACTAGTATTCCCAAGTTAAAAAAAAAAAAAAAAAGAAAAGAAAAAAAATCCCCTGTGATGGTCAAGTTTGAAATTAATGCCAGGGTAGATTATCTATAAATGATCTATCCCTATGCTTACCCCAATCCATCAATTACTAAAATTCCACATTGCAGCTTTGGGAAACTACAATTGCCTTGACCGTCTCTGAAAAAATTAAGAATAACAGTCTCTAGAAGTCTTTGAACACTTGGTAAGAATCCTCCAATTTTCCCATAAAGAGTAGACTGACACTCAGCATATACTGGGGGTGCAATAGGGAATTGTACACGAGGAAGGCAGAAACTCTAAGAGATGTAAATAACAGATAGTAAATCTTTTTCATTATTTTAAGTCTATCCATTCGCAGAAAAGCCACATTGAGAAGTTTGTTTTAATATGCTTCTAGGTTGCCAATTCTTTACTATCTATTGATGAAACACTTGCAGTGGTAGGGTGAAGGACCAACACAGAAAACATTGCACTAGTACCTGCTTTCAAAGAACTTACATAAACATGAAATACACAAAAAATCCTTTATAGAGCATTGCTGTATCTATTTTGCTTGTTTTTTTTATAAGCATACTGCTATATATCAGGGCAGGGGCCATGTCTTGTCTTGTTCACTACAATAGGCACCTCAGTGCCTATTGTAATACCTAGCACAAAGTAATAAAAATTTATTTTTTGGATAAATGAAGACTTTCAACAGTTATGTCAATACTGACACCTGGCTTCCTGGACTCCATGAACCTACCGCCTTAGACAGGCAGAATAATGGCCTCCGAAAACATCCCTGCCCTTCTTCCTTAACCCCCAGCCTAGTTTCCCTGACATGGCAAAAAAGACTTTCAGTTATAATTAAGGTCAAGGACAATGAGATGGGAAGATTATCCTGGATGATCCAAGTGGACCCAATTTAATCACATGAGTCCTTTAAGGTGAAAGAGAAAACAAGAAGATGGGTCAGAGAGATGAGACAGAAGGAGGAGATACTGGAAGTCTTAAAGAAACCTGACCTGTTGTTGCTGGCTTTTAAAATGGAGGAAGGAAGGCTGCAAATGAAGGAATGAGGGTGGGCTTTAGGAGCTGGGAAGAGCCCTCACCTAACAGCTTGCAGGGCAATTGAGATTTAAGCCCTACAACTGCAAGGAAAAGAACCCTGCCCTGCAGCCTCCAGAAAAGACACCACCATGCTGAAATTTTGATTTTAGCCCCGTGGGACCCCCATGCTGTCCTAATGACCTACAAAATATAAGATAAATTTTTCTTGCTTAAACCACTAAGTCTGTAGTGATGCGCTAGGGCAGAAATGGAAAACCAGTGCATTCCCTTTGACCTCTGTTATAGCAACCCCAATATATTGCTTCTTCTTATCATCCTGTAAATACTTCAATAAAAGATCTAAAATTCTTAAATACTTCAATCTGATCATAATCTCCTATTCTTATTAACTCTTCTACTTCACATTTCTCCCACCTGCCATTATGAAGGAAAGATCTTGTGTAAAAGAATGGATATCTTGAACTAAAAAGAATTAGTATTTTCTAGTTACAATGTTTGGTCAGCATTGTGCCAAAGAGTACATGACAGCTCTGTAGAATATTTACAATCTAACTTCAAATTTCACATTCTTTGCAACATACAGTACCAAGGGCATATACTCAAATGTGTTATTAAACAACCAGTGTGTCAAATCCTGATTTACTTTCAAAGGAAAGGCCTTTGTTTTGAAATTTGGAACCATTTCTTTGCCTCTTTGCACTTGCTCTAAAATATTAAAAACAACTTCATAAACAATCTGTTTAACCATAATTAGAATTTTATCTAGTTAAAACAACAGCAGAACATGCCACAACACAGATGGCAGAAGACTTTCTCCTTTCCTGAGCAGTGTCAAAGAACTGTTCTCCTATTTCATAAGTAAAAAGAACCTTGTTGCAGGCTATCTCATTTACAAAGTACATAGTTATGAGTGGAAGGGCAGCTTTATTAAGAAAGACTTTGTTCAGCAAAACTCTTGCCTATTTCTCAACGTAAAGATTTTTCTTACTGACCAGAAAAAAAACCAGCCAAATATACGATTAAGGAATCAAAATGGATGGAAGTCTGTACTATTGATTTTACCTTGGTTTCAAGTCCTTAAGCATACCAATACTTTTATGGAACAGGTTCCCAAACCTGGAGCTTTTAAAAATCCCAATGCTCAAGTTCCACCCTATACCAATTAAATCAGAATGTCTAGGTATGAGACAGGCATCAGTATTTTTAAAGATCCCTAAGTGGTTCCAATATAGTTTATTATTAGCAATGCGGCATGGTTCAGTGCACTGAATGGAATCAGGAGGTCTGGGATCTGGCATTGGTTCTACTATCACCAGCAAGCCTGGGTATATCACAGGGTAGTCACTTCTTTCTCTGTAAAAAGATAAGCTTAGACAAGTCATTACTAATATCTAACATGTTACCAGTCTAGGATGAGATTCCTTAGTTCTCTTCTAAAGATTAAACGGCCTCAATATTTAAACTATGCAAAAAATTAAAAAAAATTAAAACACATGATCTAATACCTATTATAGCCTGTTTAAGGCTTATTTTTGTAAGATTATCTTACAGCAGAAATTTAGCTATACTTTAACTGCACAGACTTTATCATTATGTCATAAAATGAAATATGCTGGGAATGACAAGGATGCCGGAATTATCTCAAAATATAACTTGCTATTAGACTATTTCTTGAATCCCCATTAAATTATATATTGCATGTATTCTGATTTTCTTAACTGGCATTCCTGGTTTCATTTAGGTCCTAAAGATATAAATGACTTTGACTTTTTACCAATATTAACTCATTTCATTAAAGCAAATCATTAATGACACCAGCAACATGGGTGGAAAGAACCTCTAAGTAGCAAGTTATTGTTTGACAGTCTCAAACTGAATTTGTACCCTTGGCCAGCCCTCTTATAAAGAAATGCTACCAGCTAGGAGGGTGCATGGAGAAAGGTAATTCACTCAACAAGTTAAGCATTTTATAGTACCAGGGTTTGGGGATTGGGAAGCAGACTTTTTAGATGCACCACCAATGATCTCTGCCTCCTGCTGTTCACATGCTTGTGGTATGTCCTGTTCCTCTGAGGGTGGGCTGGGCCTAGTGACTTTCTTCTAAAGGGGAGAATATGGTAAAAGTGATGGGATGTCACTTTTCTGATTAGGTTATAAAAGACTATGATTTCCTTTTTGCTGGCAATTTTTCTTCCCCTTTTGCTTACTTACTCTGATCTCAACTGCTTATTTTGAGGATGATGCTCTATGAAAAGGTCCATGTAGCAAGAAACAAAGTGCTAGCCAATCCTGAAAGGAAACGAATCCTACCAAGAACCATGTGAGTGAGCTAGAGAAGTGGATCCTTCCACAGCAAGCTTTTAGATGGATGGGATGCATGCTGAGTCAATTCATTGATTATAGCCTTGTAAGAGACCAACCTAAGCTGCTCCTGCATTCTTGACCTACTGTGAGATAATAAATGTTGTTCTGAGCTACTAAATTTTGAGATAATTTGCCATGCAGCAAAAGATAACTAATATAACTAATAAGATAACTAATAGAAGTGAATAAAAACACCATAGTGAAGGAACCAAGAGTAGAATAATGAATAGGTATCAACAATTTAGTAATGGGTGAGGGACATGTAAATACAACAGTAAGCACTGTATTAACATTTGTTTAATGAATGACTAAACCAACCAAGAGGATTCTCTCATTTACCTAGTACTCTAAAAAAATTTCAACCATATTTTACATTCATATTTTAATCATTGTGATATGTTCTGACAGATTTAACTTCTTAATTATACTCATATTGGGCTTATGTTAAGTTAGTTTGCATTCCCCTCACTGCATACTAATTAAGGGGGGAATAGTAGTCCAGAATCATCCTAGACAACAAGAAACAACCAGGCTGATTTAAAAAAATAATTTTTCAAAGATAATCCAAAGTGGAAAATCCTCATGCAACATTTCATAAAATATAACTGTTAAGAATTTTCAAAGTCTAGGAGTAGAAGAGAGGATGAGTAAAAATTTCAATCAAAATTTTACTAGCATAAAAAAAGCCAAAAATACCTTAAGGAGATTTTATAAATTTTTATAGGTAATTTACAACCTTTGCCTAAGATAATAAATATCATGTGTTTCCCATCCATTTTCCAACCTACATATACTTCATTTCCTTATTTTTAAAACTATCAGTGATAAAAGAAATTAACTAATTAGGTGAAGCAATATTTAAACAGTTTCTTAAAGATAAGAACAGGACTTGATTGAGCTAAGAAAATAATTTTATAAATATTTTTACATTTGTATAGTATTTTACAAATGTAGTATTTTACACATTTTCCATGGTGCTATTACATCTTTATTATGATCTTCATATTGACATACATGTACCTAAATAAGCAGGCAGATATAATCACATCCTCCCCTACCTCCAACATACTTACACTTTACAGATAGAAAAAATTGAGTCACAAAGAGATTAACTGACTTACTGAAGATCAATCAATAAGCTATAAGTGGTGCAACCCATACTACAACAGTTCTTTCAAACTGTGTTTTTGATCATGACATATTACCTCACCAAGTGACTAAAGGAGAGGTGTCACTGCGTAAGTCTACAAAGCCTTGACTGTAAAGATATCTGCCTTCAGGATTGGGGTGTTGCACATTCCAAGCTATTATGAAAGTGTTTTGCAGATGTTACAAATGTGCTAATATTTTTATAGAAAACAAGACGAAAAAAATCAAAGAAGTCAGTAAAAATCAACTAAAAAAACCTTAATATCCAAAGCAACAGTAAAATGAGATTAATGGTTATTCTCTGTACACAAGAGCAATGTTTTAGAACCTTTGAACTATTAAACAGATACCTAATACCACTGCAGCCAACAGAGGATATTTAACAGAGGCGACTTCAGGTAACACATATTAATTACTGCTGGACCTCATACTAGATCCTTATCTGAATAACCCCAAAAATCTGGACTGAAAATAGTAAGAATGAATTCTTTTGCCCTAGAAATGAAATTTAGATTCATTTCTAAAGCCATGTTAGACTTATTGGGATTCTCAAACTGCAAATATGGCTGCCAGCCCAGCCCAGTGGGCAATAGCACACTTGGAATGAACAGAATCTGGCCTTGGTGGTAAGGGCCATTCATTTTTAGGGCCAAGTCTAGGATATACTGATTAAAATAAAGGACAATTTACAGGGGGGGAAATCAATGATGTGGAAAATAAGGATGCAAAAAACAATGAACCAGAACAACAAGAAGAAAACAGAATCCAAAAACACATGGACAGTGTAAGCAGCCTCTCTTTTCACATCATGGGAGTACCAGAAGAAGACAGAAAAAGCAAGAAATTGGAAATCTATTTGAAAAAATAATGGAAGAAGACTTCCCTAATTTGGTGAAGGAAATAGACATGCAAGTCCAGGAAGCACAGAGAGTCCCAAACAAGATGGATACAAAGAGGCCACTCCAAGATACATCATAATTAAAATGCTGAAGGTTAAAGAGAAACAGAGAATCTTAAAAGCAGCAAGAGAAAAGCAGTTAGTTACCCACAGGGCAGTTCCCAAAAGACTGCCAGCTGAAGGGTCTGGCTAGAAGAGACTGGCAGGAAATATTCCAAGTGATGAAAAACAGGGACCTACAGCCAAGATTGCTCTACCCAGCAAAGCTATCATTTAGAATCTGGATGGAGGGAGACAAAAGGGGGAAAATTGGGACAACTAATAGCATAATTAATAAAATTTTTATTAAAAAATAAGAAAATGTTATGTTTACATCAATAAATTTAACTCAGACAAAATAGACAAATTACTTGAGAGACAAACTACCAGAGCTCACTTAAGAAGAAACAGATAACCAGAACAATTCCCTATCTATTAAAAATACTGGAATTACAGCGGTACCTCAGTACTTGTTAATTGTTTCTTTCAAGTCTGGACAAGTGCCAAAACCGGTGAGTACCAAACGACGAGCATTTTCTTTTGAGAGGCCACTGTAATTCCTACAAGTTCTAGCAAGTGGGATGAGTGCAGAGCCAGCGCTGAGTGCTGAAACACATTTCTCACATCAAAATGCAACGAGTACAGGGTTTGACAAGTTCTAAACCTGATGAGTTTCTGAGGTAGGACTGCATAGTTAAAAATCTTTCCATAAAAAAAAACTCTAGGCCCACTTACTTCACTGGGGAATTTTTTTTTTTTTAATTTAGGAATAAATAATACTAATTCTAAAAAAATATATAGAAAACTGAAAAGGAACACTTTTCAACTCATTGTATAGGGCCAAATCTCCCATTAATGTAGATGCAAAAATTCTTAACATTTCTGTAACTCAAGTCCAACAATAAATTTAAAAATATAATACATTATGACCAAGTGGTGCTTTTACAAGAAAAGCAAACTTGCTTTAAAATTTGAAAATGAATCAATGTTTAAAAAAAAAAACCTTTTATATAAGATTCTATTCCTTAATGTGGTATGCATGTTCTTATTTTCTTATTCTTAAACTGTACACCCCTATTAATTCTTTTCTTCATTTAAAAAAGAATATAATATCTTCCTCAAAGAGGAGTTGCAGTAATTAAACGAAAGCAGGAATGAAAAATGTAATGAAAGTAGGAGTGAGAGAGGGAGAGTGGGATTCCTCCATTAGAGTAATTTTGAGTTTATTTAAATCTCTAAATTTAAATGTTTCTTTTGTAAAATGAGGATACTAATACTCTCCCATCAGATTGGAGGAAAATAATGTGACATAAATGTTAGGTACTTGGTATGCTTGTACATAATAGCAGACTTATCATGTTAGTTCTCCCTTCCCTTCAATGCCAATCAGTCTCCAATATAACAGAAAAAGACATTCTGTAAGATCAATCTTCTCATTTAGAAAAGGGTAATGCCCCAAATCCAACATGACAGATAACAGCAATTAGCTCAAAACCAAAAGGTAAATGATAATTAATTCAAGAAGCATATATGCTTTGTTTCACCAATTATTATTGGTACAGAGAGACACTATACTTAACATTCTACAGTTTATTAACATATTCAGACTCAACACCTACATCAACTGAAGACATGATGAATATATTAAATAGTATTTTAAAAGTCAAATTTCTTAGTGTCAACTTAATTTCATTCAACTCCAAATACAAAAGTTTTGCTCTTGAGCTCTCAGCAATGAAATGTGACATCTCATTTGGTAATAACCACCAAATTCCACCCACATTTGTGTGTGAAATCTCAGGGTTCTTTTAAAAAATAACGTTCCAAGAAAGGAATAACAGAGTATATATGAGAACAGTCAATAACTGAAATAACTAAATGTATCCATCATACCCAGCAAGCCACATAAAGCTTTACACTTTATATTTACTCCACACTTGTTATCTTCAAAAAACAGTTTAATCAAAAAAATCAGGGCAAAAATTGGAAGTAAATAAAATTCTGGGGAATACTTGAAAAGTAGCCACTAGGTTACACTAACTAAAATCAAGCCTTCAAAGAGATTTTATAAAACATCTTTTTTTATTCATTAAGCATTCAATTTCAAAAAATCTGGACACAACTTTATTTTCTACTGATATATTTTGAACACTCAGAATCTAAGATCAATTATTTATTTTTTAGGAATAGAATGCCCTGTGTTACTTAGGTTTCCTCCTTTTAACTGCCTACTCTTTAATTAGTGTAATATTAAGACAATTTAAAATTGTATTACTCTATACTTTTCATATTTCTTTCACATCACTTTTTTTAACTCTCATAAACACAATTTGGTGAGAAGATAGGTAGTATTATCTCAGCCTACAAAGACAGCTGAAGATCTAAGAGAGGAAGTGATTTGCCTATGAGCAACATGTAACTGGAAGACAGTGAAGGTAGAATTAATTAGAACCTTAATCATAACCCACCTCACTTTCTACTTTATCACAATGCTTCAGGCAACTTGAAGAGAGAAAAGAGATACAAATCACTAGTCTCTATGTACATGGTAGCTAAGTCAATTATCTGGATGTAAAAGCAGTTAAAAATTATTGGTTACAAGGAGATACAGATTCAAATTTGCCAACTACTCCAGTGTTTTCACTACTTCAACATTCTTTTTAAAGGGAATGCTTAATAATTGCTATATTGCTTTATATGACAGAAAGCTCTGAACATGGGTAATTAAATGAATAAAGTGTGACTAAGCATATTTTATCTCATTATGAAAGTATAACTGTCACCAAAAAAATGGAGGAAAAAACATCAGAGCCACAGGACACAACCAAAGCAGACACTTGACTGCCTGCTTCAATACCCATTCCATAGCTCCAAGTGGCAGCACCTTAGAGAACTAATAAGGGTGAGCCTTATCACTGCCAGAAACTGATTCACAAACAACGAATCATGCCGATGACCCACGAAAAGGATTTCTGGTAACTTCTGGTTAAGTTTGTCCTTTCTGCTACGAAGAAGACAGACTTTTTCTTCCTTGCAGAACATACAGTTACTTCCTGGTAACCATCACACAACTATAAGGAAAATCCCTCCTTGGTATAAAGCCAGCATTACGGAATGGAACAATGCAAAGAATCTGAAAGAATCCTTGCTGTCTTCATTAAAGTACTGACCAAATCCTGAAGCCTACAGTGCCCCTGACTTCCAGTTATGTTAAATCAATAAATCTCCTTATTGTGTAAGGAAGGCTGTTTGAATTGGGCTTTCTGGTACTTACAGATGGAAGGGGCTTAACTGAAACAGACATGGAAGTAATACATGCTGATGGGCAAGAAAAGTTGCCTAAGAACCAAAATGAGCTCTTAGATTTTTAAAAAGATTTTTCAGAACACTTATTCTTTCAGTGGGTAATTTAAATATAGTAATATAAAACAAATGAAACAAATTATAAAGCAATTTTTAAAAAGAAATGTAACAATCTATTCTTAATTTTTATAATTAATATTTTTCTCTGGATTGGATATTCCTGCAACTTGGAGGGAGGGGGAGTTCGTGAGAGAGGAGAGGTGTCATTATTCTGCACTGCAAGACTTGCATGCTGAAAGTGATAAAAGATTGTTGAAAGACATTCAAGAAAATCTAAATAACTGGAAAGACATCCCATGTTTAGGAGTGGGAAGGCTTAAAATTGTTAAGATGGCAATATCCCCCAAAGCAATCTACAGACTCAATGCAATCCCTATCAAAATCTCAACAGCTATTTTTGCAGAAACGAAGAGTGATCCTCAAATTTACATGGAATTAAAAGGGATTCCAAACAACCAAAAAACAATCTTGATTAAAAAAAAACTGGAAGACACACTTCTCTTTTTTTTCCCTCTCTATTTTAAAATGTACTAAAAGCTACAGTAAGCATGCAGTACTGGCATAAAAAGACAGACATACAGAACAATGGAAGAAAATTGAGAGTCCAGTAATAAACTCACTCATCTATGATGAACTGATTTTTTACAAGGGTGCCAAGACCATCAATAGGAAAAGAATAGTCTTTTCAACAAATGTTGCTGGGATAACTGGATGTGCAAATGAAAAAGAACTTGGACCTCTATCTTATACCATATAGAAAAGTTAACTCAAAATGTAGCAAAGGCCTAAATATAACATCTTAAACCATAAAAATCCAAGAACACATAGGGTTAAATTTGCATGACCTCGGATTGGGAATGGCTTCTCATATATGACACCAAAAGCATGGGCCACAAAAGAAAAAAAAATGCATCAACTGGACTTCACCACAATTAAATTTTGTGCATCAAAAGACACTATCAAGAAAGCAAAAAGGAAGCCTACAGAATGGGAGAAAATATTTGCAAATCACATCTGACAAGGATCTAATATTCAGAATATATAAGCAACTCTTAAAACTTAACAGAAAGATAAGCCTATTAAAAATTGGGCAAAAGACTTGAATTGATCAAAGAAGACATACAAACAGACAGTAAGTACAATACAAGAAAAGATGCTCTGCATCACTAGTCATTAGTGAGATTCAAATCAAAACCACAATGAA
This sequence comes from Anoura caudifer, assembly GCA_004027475.1. Lineage (NCBI taxonomy): Eukaryota > Metazoa > Chordata > Mammalia > Chiroptera > Phyllostomidae > Anoura > Anoura caudifer. The sequence continues at coordinate 20,772 of PVKU01002712.1, forward strand.
ATGCCACTTCATACCCACTAGGATGGCTATATTTTTTTTAAAAATTAACATCAAGGATGTAGGGAAAGTGGAACCATCACACACTGCTGGTGGGAATGTAAAATGTTATAGCTGCTGTGGAAAACAGTACAGGGGTGGGGAAAGTATGTTTATGATTATAATACAAATAAATAATAAATAATAAAATAAAAATAAACTGTTTCATGCATTCACTATAAATCTACTTTTGCCCACCCCTGAATAGTAATTCCTGTATAAGTTAGTCATATAATTTCCATATTACACAACAATGTTGTTCCTGGTGGATATATCAAACAGGTGTTTAAAAAAAGAATTTTACACAAATATTCACAGTAGCAATATTCAATATTGCCAAAAAGTGGAAACAACCCAAATGTTCATCAATGAATGGATAAACAAAATGTGTTGTATCTACACTAGAAAGTATTATTCAACCATAAGAAGGAATGAAGTAGTGCTACATGCTACAACTTGAATGAACCTTGAAAACAATATGCTAAGTGAAAAAGCAAGACACTGAAGGGCACATATTGCTTGATTCCATTATATGAAATGTCCAGAATTGGCAAATTCACAGAGATCAAAAGATTGTTGGTGGGGAGGTGGGGGGGTGGTTGTGGAGAAAAGAGGAACGGGGAATTATTGTTTAATGGGTACAGGCTTCTTTTCAGTGTGATGAAATATTCTGGAACTAGATAGTGGTGATAGTTACACATTATTAATGAATTAAATGCTTTGCTGTAGTTTAAATTTGCATAATAATGTTTTATTACTAACACTTGCTATTATGAAACCATTAGGTGTTGAGAACAAGCAATGTACCTAACAGAAAGTTTTGCTATGGAGAATTATAATCAATGAATAATTAAAAAAAAAAAAGGTTGGAGCTGGAAAATCCATAGAGAATATCTTGATTAAACTGTTCAATACATACTTTAATGCCTCAATGACAGAATGTCTACTCTATTTCCATTCCAGTTGTTAAAAACATCGATATGTACCAATATTTCCCCCCTTCCTCTTTCATTCATTGTTCCTAGTTCTATTCTCTGGGGGCGCAAAAGATAAATTTAATTCCTCTTCCACATGCCATTCCTTCTTTGGTTTCACAGAATCACAGATTTGAGACAGAAAGAATTGGAAAGATCACTCAACTACTCAATTTTAAGGGAATCCTCCATTAAAGTGTCCTTTTTTCCAGGCTGAAAAATCTTAAAATGTTTCAATTATTTTGCAAGTAGCTGTTTCAGGACACTGCTTCATACTGATTACTCCCCTCTGAATACATTGTTTATCAATGTCCTCCTTAAAATGTGACAAATGGAACTGAGAACATTAAGCTAAAAGCAGAGTACAAAAGGAAAATCAACTATGTTTGGACAATATGCTCCAAAATAATGTTATTTTTAGTGGGTGTTAGCCTTTGGGGCAGTTATAATAAACCACTGACTCACCAACTTCAGACAAGTAAGAAGACAAACCCAGACACACACCTGCTTAAAAAAAAAAAACCCATCTACTGGTTAGGTCTCCAAGACCCCAACTCTGTATTTGTGCAGAGCTTTGTTTGTTTCTATCTAATATATACACATGAAATATAAAATTATTAGAACAAATAATTTCTTAGATATAGTCCTTCATTCTAATTATTAAAAATAAGGGGAGGAGGGAGGACAGGAAGAATGCTGATTCTGTCACATAACAAACATACTATTAGCACTCCCTCTCACAATTTTAAAAGTAAAAAAACATGGTACTGGAGAGTATTATGCTAAGTGAAATAAGCCAGGCGGTGAAAGACAAAGAGTATATGATCTCACCTATAAGAGGAACCTAATGAACAAAACATACACACAAGCAAAATACAACTAGAGGCATGGAACAAGGAAGAGAATGACAATCAGAGGGGAGGGGAGAGGGAGATAAGGGGGGAAAAAAGGGGAAGGGTCTAATCAAGGAACCTGTATAAGTGACCCTCAGACAAGGACAACAGGGTAGGGACTGACTGGGGCAGGGTGGGGGCAGGAGAAGCAACAGGGGGAAATTGGGACAACGGTAACAAAACAAACAAATAAATAAATAAACAAACATTTTTTAAATAGGACATGGGGGAAGATAGCATCTTGAGGCACACCACTAGGAATAAACTGTAGTTTATTTTTATCATCAGCCCATTAATCAATTACAAATCTGCCTACCTATGTAATTATTCAGACTAAATTTCTATTGCCTACAAAGTTATCTTAAAAGGCTATCACACATATTACTGAATAACCTTGGGGGTCCCTCTCCTTATTTATGTATGAAACAGGACTAAACAAGGCCATCCATGTTTACAGTGTATAGCACAAAACTTAAAACTGCAATAAATGTAGCTATAATTTTAGATAGGCTATAGTTAGAGTATCTGCTGGGGTACCTACCAGTTTACTTGCCCTGTACGAAAAGAAGTGAGGCTAGTATGGTATGATTTGTTCTCTGTGAACCCACGCTGGCTCCTAGTGATCACTGTCTTATCATTTAAGTACCAACAGTACATGGGTTTAATAATCTGAGAATCTGTTCAAGAACGACACCAAGGTTACCAGTTTATTATAATCAACTGCAACTTTTACCTCCTTTCCAATATTGTACATACTTAAGCTACAACACTGTTTTACACATAGTAGGTATTCAAAAACAAGGTTTGTTGAATTTGTTCAAAAGTTGAGACAAATTTCTTAGTTTTGATCAATGTGCCGTGATTATATAAGATGTTAACATTAGGGGCCCAGACCAGTGTGGTTCAGTTAGTCAGGCGTTGTTCCTGCAAAGCAAAAGGTCACTGGTTTGATTCCCAGTCAGAGCACATGCCTGGGTTGTGGGTTCAATCCCAAGTCAGGGCATGTGCAGAAGGCAACTGATCCATGTTTCGGTTCTGTCCCTTTCTCCTTCTCTTCCCCCCTCTCAAAACAAACAAACAAACAAACAATTTTTTAAAAAAGATGTTAACATTAGGGAAAGCTGGGTGAATGGTATATAGGAATTCTCTGTACTATCTTTGCAATTCTATGAATATATAACCATTTCAAAATTAAACATTTTTTAAAAATCCAGGTTATCTTCTACCACCTCTGATAAATTCTTTCTTAAAACTCCTCAAATATTACTAATTATTATTAGGTGAAAATTCTTTAGCAGCCTTTATAGCCCTATAATTAATCTGGAATAGGAGAGGCAAATTCCAGCAAATAGGAGCTCTTATAAAACCCCTATTCATCCTGGGCCACATACAGAGTTAGTATTCAGTGAACAACAGTCATCCCAAAATTTTATTTTTGGAAATAAGGGCCTTTAAAAAATCTATCCCAAGCAAATATCTTTTCCTTAAAACATTAAAACTCCACAGAATTCAACCTAAACCTCTGACTACTTATTTAGCAGTGGCATTCAAGTCAAGTTCAAAGACCTTAGACGTATGAGACAAATTACTACTGTTAACTATTAGCATGAAATCTTTATAAAATTTGTTTTTAAGATGTGTTTGCATTACGGCTGATTGGTTTTTAAATTAGGAAAATAAGAATTTAGTACTGACACTTGCAACAACATGAATGGGCCTTGAGAATATTATGCTAAGTGAAATTAGTCAGAAAAAACTAAGAACCATATAATTTTACTCATATGTGTGACAAAAAAACTGAAACTCATAGACACAGACAACACTATGATGGTACCAGAAGGAAAGGGGTGAGGGGGAGTAAAGGGTGAAGAGGCCAAATACATCATGAGAGAAGATGATTTGATTTTGGGTGGTCAGCATGCAATGCGATATACAAACCATGTATCATAGAAATGTACACTTGAGTCCTGGCTCATATGGCTCATTGGACTGAGAGCCGCCCTGCAAACTGAAGGATCTCTGCTTTGATTCCCAGTCACGGCACATGCCGGGGTTCCAGGCCATTCAAGAAGCAACCAACCAATGTTTCTCTTTGCACATCAATGTTTCTCTTCCTCTCTTTCTCCTGCACTTCCCCTCTCTCTAAAAATAAATAAAAATCTTTAAATAACGAAATGTACACTTGAAACCTATATGATCATATTAACCAATGTCACCCCAATAAATTTAATTAAAAAATAAGAATTTAGGAAAATGATGAATTTTATTTGCAATTAATTCAAGCTCAAACTATTACTGTTAATCAGTGAAGTCATGAAAATTTTGCTAAAACTGTAACCATTGAGCACAGAAATCCTAAAATACTTAAGAATAAAGTATCTTTCTGCTAAACATTCTTTTAAATACTTCCAAATAGCTTTTATACTTTGAAAAGTTTCTTTCAGGTACCAACTGTCTAAAACTTGGCTTTCCATTCTGGAACAGTACTATAGAATCGGTACTATAAACAGAAGTGCTATTGTCAAAGAATCGATCCAATAATAAAAAGAGCTAAGGCCATTGTCTTATAGAAAATTACTGCCAAATACTGCCAGACCCTGCTTTTCTTCCTTCTGGGCCAGTAGCCAGATACTAATCATTTTTAGACCCTTTCTAATTTTTATTACACAATTTAGTACACAATACCACATTTGAACAAGACACAGTATTTTAATGAATGTTCTCCATAATTCGTCTAACATTCCCTCCCACACACACACAACTTACAGTACCTCTGGAAGTATAGGAAAGGAACTGCCAACAGCGGTTGCCTCTGGGGCAACTGTTTGGTTTTTTTATAAGTATTCAAAAAATTAATTTTTCTATCAAAAGGAAAAACTACAACAATAAAACAATTCTAGTTGAAATATTTCACCTTAAAAATAACAGAAGAGGAAAAAATAATGTATGAGGCATTACCTTTTAAAAATATTTTATAGGAGAAAAGACTCATGGACATGGACAGCAGTGTGGTGATTGCTGGGAGAAAAGGGATATAAGGGGATTAAATGGTAATGGAAAAGATGTAAAAGATTATACAATAAAAAATGAAATAAAAATATTTTATAATGAGTTGTTTCAAAAACAACTTATAATGCTCAACTTAAAGAAATACAAATTACAGTAAGATCATTTTTGCTTATCAAATTAGAAAAGGTTTTTAAAACTAATATTGAGGGGGGTGAAAAAAACTAATATTGAATACTGGCATATAAATTGACATAACCTTTCTAGAAAGCAATGTGTCAATATCTATAATTTTTTAAGTTCTTATCTTTTCATTGAACATTTTTATTCCTGTCCTAAGAAAATACTCAAATATGGAGAAACATTTATGTACAAAGATTTTCATCAATATTATCATCAGAAAATAAAACATTCAATAATTGAAATAATTAAATCATTATACATCCACTCAATAGAAAATATGCTGATATTAAAATTAGGGTTTTTAACTTTTTAATTCATTAACTTTAGAGAGAGAAAGAAGAGAGGGGAGAGAGAGACAGAGGAAGACATCGATTTGTTATTTCACTTATTTATGCATTTTTTGGTTGATTCTTGTATGTACCCTGACCCAGGATAGAACCTGCAACCTTGGCATAAGGGGGTGGGGAGCATGGAGGGGTGGAGATGTTCTAACCAACTGAGCTACCTGGTTATGACCTAAAAATTAGGTTTTGAAGCATTTTTATAATCTTCACTAAAGAACATTTTATTGCTTTTTAGAGACAGTAAGGAAGAGAGGAAAGGAGAGAAACATCAATACGAGAGAGAAGCATCAATTCACTGCCTCCCAGATGTGACTGGGACTTACACACACCTGGACTGAGGACCAAACCTGCAACCTAGGCATTGCCGTGACAGGGAATCAACCCCAATCTTTGGGTTACAGGATGATGCTCTAACCAACTGAGCCATACTGGCCAGGGCAAGTTTTGAAACAATTTTAACAAAGTAGAAAAATCTTCATGATTTACTGCTTGCTGGAAGGATAATCATTATACAAATAAATAAATACATTCACGGGAGGAGGAAGAATACTCACACACACCATAATATTAACAATACTTAAATTTGGGTTGAGGCATTAGATTTCTGTCCTTGGTGTTTCTCCAAGTTTTTAAAACGAGTTCCTAGAAATTATAAAATCAGGGGTAATTATATATATATTATATACATATAGAACACACACAGACTTTTAAATTTACAATATTGCAAAACTGATGTGGTATTTAAACAGCTAAAATAAATTAAATTTAATCCTTCTGATTAATAACATTTATGGAAGCCAATGATGAACTAATCTAGGTACTATGTATAATTAAGATGATTCCTACCACACAGTAAGCACTCCCAGCTAGCTTATTTTTAAATCAATACAATAAAAAAGAAAACTTTAGACTATCATATGATTATGGACAAAAAAAATTAAACCCCAAACAGGATTAATAATGTAATTATGAGTTAAATTATAATACTTATTAGGATAAATAATACCCCTGGAAGAAGGAACTGATTAAACTAACAGATAACATCTAAATTAATAAATAAAACCAAACTTTTCCTTTAAATGGACTGAGTCTGCTAGTGGGAGAAACAATACTTACTATCCATATAGTTTGAAGGGTAAATAGAGTTTACCCCTAGAGATTATTTCTACCAGTAGTTGCCTAACTAGGAAATCACAGATCTTAGTCACCATTATGCTTAGCATCCTCCAGTGGGTTACCACTGCTTTAAATGCAGTCTTTACATTGGTTCTAAGAGTCTTCATGCCTTGCTTTCTTTCACTCCCTACTCTTTCATTTTCACTTGCTTTTTATGCTCTAGCCAGTGAAGTGTGATCCTTGAACCAGCAACATCTCCATCACCTGTTAACATGTTAGAAGTCCAAACTCATGAATCTCCTACCAGGAGATTCATATGCACATTATAGTTGAAATCCATTGCTTTAGCCCTCCTGAGTTGCCCGCAGACCCCCAAATGTGCCTTGCTCTCTCTCTCTGCAAATGCAATTCCTTGCCTATAGTGTGCTTTTACTCACCCCATTCCCTATCAGGTATCCCATCCACCTTGTTTCCTATTCCTCTTTCAAGACATATCTTAGGGGGAGGGGGATGTAAGTGAGTTAAATTATAATGAAAAAATACAATTAAAATTTTTTTCTAAAAAAGACTTGGCTTAGGAATCACTTCAAAAGGGAACTGAAAACTTTTCTGGTATGAGAAAAATATTCTCAGGATTTTTTCTATTATTGTAGGGGCTCTCATTTGCATTCTTTACCAACTAAGCCACTTCTAAAATGACTTAAAGCTATCAAAAGAAGTCTTTGCTTATCATATCCCCAAATATGTTATTAACACATGAAAGAAATAAAAAACAGATTCAGTTCATCTACCCATTGATTTCAAATTATAGAATAGTAAGAAAATATAATTATGGTAAAACCAGTCAGAAAAAATGACTTTTATTATGGAAAAAACATAGGAAAATAGACAATAAGCTCTGAAATTCACATTTTGAAATTAATTTGATGTTTCTCTTTTACACACATATCTCTTCCATCTTCTGGAGGAAGGAGAGCAAGTAATAAAGAATATGGGTTTTTTTTTTTAAGGCTAAGCAAGAGGAAAGAAAAATGTGTAAGGACTGTTCTCCAATATTTTTAATAAATTTGAGATAATCTCACAGTATATGATTAATTAATAATTTATCTTCAACTATTTAATGACCATCTAGGATGTGCTAAGAACAATGTGGGATTAAGAATTATGTGTATCTATCTAGAGAGAGAGAGAGAGAGAGAGATGAGGTTAATTCCTAGTTATTTAGCCAAGAAATGAACCTTATGCTCACTGAAATAACATGTATAAAATTGTTCACAGCAACTTTGTTTCTAAGAGCTAAAAACTGGAAATGGCCTAAGTGTTTATCAACAGTAGAATAGATATTTACTCATAAAATGGAATGCTATACAATAAAAAAGAATAAACTACTGGTAACTCTAAAAACATGAATCTCACAGACATAAGGTTGAACAAAGGAAACCAGATATAAAAGAATGATTAGATTCCATTTGTATGAAATTCAGGAATAAGCAAAACTAACCTACTGTGATGGAAATCAGAATAGTGGTTACCTTTGGGAAGTAGGAGAGAGTGTGAGAAAGGCTTCTAAGGTCCTACAAGTATTCTATATCTTGAACTGGTTGGTGATTACATGTTTACATATGCAGAAATTCATGGAGTTTTTCATGACTTCTGAGTATAACTTTTTAAAAGTCCTATAAAATTTTTTAGAAAAACATGGAAGAAAAAGTTCTTCTTCCTCCTCTGCACCAGCCAGAAGGGAGGGAGGGAGGGGAGGAAGGGAGGAAGGAAGGGAAGGAAGGGAAGGAAGGGAAGGAAGGAAAGGAAGGAAAGGAAGGAAGGTAGTTAGGTCAAATGATCTTCACGTTTCTGTTTTAAAGTTCAATTGCCTAATTCATTCAACAAAAATTTGAGCACCTACTTTGTAGCAGGTATTGTTCTGGGTGCTGGGTATATAGCGCTGAATAATATGTATAAAAAAACCCTGTTCTCATGGATCTTACATTATAATAGGGATAAAAAGACAATTAAAATATAGAGTATGTTGAAAAGCAAAAAGACACAAAAAAGAAAAAGTAGGGAAGAGGAATATGAAGAGTATGTGTGGAAAGGATATTATAATTTTAAATAAGGTAGCAAGTAAAGGCCTCACAGAAGGGGTGATATTTTAATTATGATCTGAAGGAAGCCCTTGACAGGTGGCTTGCTGGCTGGAGTATTAACCCTGACACCAAAAAAGTTGCCATGCGATTCATGATCAGGGCACACGCTTAGGTTGAGGGTTTGATCCTTAGGATTTGTACAGGAGGCAACCCATCCTTCCTTCCCCTCTCTCTAAAATCAATAAAACATATCCTTGGGTGAAGATGGGGGGAAAAAAAAAGATCTGAAGTAAGTAGGAAGGGGGACATATGGATATCTGGAAGAACATGTTTTAGGCCTTCTGAAAAAACAAGGCGGTCACTGTGACTGAAGAGGAGTGAGCACGGGTAAGGTTAAAAAAAAAGAGGTTCAAATTTTCCCCAGTCTTCCTCCTTTCACACCACTCCAACTCTTCATTTAAAGACTAACTTAAGCCCTGGCTGGTGTGGCTCAGTGGAATGCATGCCAGCGGGTGAAACGAAAGGTCATGGGTTCGATTCCCAGTCAGGTCACATGCCTGGGTTGCAGGCCAGGTCCCCAACTGGGAACATGTGAGAGAGAGGCAACCGATCAATGTATCTTTCCACACATTGATGTTCCTCTCCCTCCCTTCTCCTCTCTAAAAATAAATAAATAAAATCTTTGGAAAAAAAAAAAAAAAAAAGACTAACTTAAGATAAACCTTTTATACACAGAAACTTCTATAACCACTAGCCACTCTATACTTATTTCATCTTCCCTGCTTTTAGAGCTGTACTATTCATGGCATCTTTATATACTATCTGGTAATTAAATACATGAGTAGGCAAAAGTAGGTTTACAGTTGTTCATAATAATACAATAATTAATTAATAATAACAGAATGAACTGTTTTGCATACTTACAACTGTAAACCTACTTTTGCCAACCCTTGCGAATACTGCCTCCTACTCCCAGATAAACCAAGCCTCTTCAGAGCAGTGACTAGACTTTATGCTTTTTTGTATCCCTAGTAGTTGGCTCATGGTTGGCACTTAAATGGTTACTAGTAAAGGCCAACGCTAGTAATAACATCAGGCATAAGATTAGTAAACTTTGGATAGAATTTTAAAAATAAAAAAGAGGGAGGGAATGAAACCAAGACTAGGGAACAACTGGGTTGGCCAAAAAGTCTGTTACGTTTTTTCTGTAAAAGACACATTTTTCATTTTCACCAGTAACTTTATTGATCTGGATATTTTGAGTAGGCCAGCTGTCTCCTGCTATTGGCTTCTAGTGGGTAGAGGCCAGGCCAGAGGTGCTGCTAAACATCTTCCAATGCATAAGACAGCCCCACAGCAAAGAATTATTTGGCCAAAATGTCAATAGTACCAAGAAACTTCACAAACCACTTTTGACACATTTAATCAGTCACAGCACCTTCTCCATAAACTGCACAAATCTTCTCTTTGCATTTCAGTTGCATTTTTACCTTTCCTGAAGTAATAAAGCATAATACCCCAAAACTATTATGTATTTTCTTCTTTTTTAAAGTTGTTGTTCAAGTACAGTTGTCTCCATTTTCACCCCACCACAGCCCCCAGCCCCACCCATCCCCACCTCCCACCCTCGAACCTACCCCCTTTGGCTTTGTCCATGGGTCCTTTATACATGTTCTTTGATGGGTCTTCCTCTTTTTTCCCCCCATTATCCCTCTCCCCTCTCCCCTCTGGTTACTGTCCATTTGTTCTTTATTTCAATGTTTCTGGCTATATTTTGCTTGCTTATTTGTTTTGTTGATTAGGTTCCATCTATCTTCAATATTAAAATGGATGCATAAAAATTCACTAATTTTGATAAATTTTTAAAAAGATTTTATTTACTTACTTTTAGAGAGAGGGGAAGGGAAGGAGAAAGAGAGGGAGAGAAACATCAAGGTGTAGTTGCCTCTTGCATGCCCCCTATTGGGGACCTTCCCAGACACGAGCCTGACTGGGAATTGAACTGGTGACATTTTGGTTGGCAGGCCAGCACTCAATCCACTTAGCCACACTAGCCAAGGCTGATAATTTTTTTTTAATGTACGCTGATATGACGACTGCCACAAAACAATCTAACAAAGTTGTTTTGAATGAAGTTAAAGACAATAAATACTACTAGAGCCATCATATGGAAAAAAATGTAATGGACTTTCTGGCCAACCTAATACATGAGTAAAGGTACTGAGGTGTGTCCATGTGTCATGATCCAAAGTCAGGATTATCTCTGAGCCATGTTCTTAAGACTCTGAAATCCTCAACATCACTTTTCTAAAGGCCACTCTAAGCTTTTTTTCCTGCAGGGGGCGGGCAGGTGGGGAGGAGCAGTGGGAATCTGGCATCTGGTATTCCTCTCAAATAATGGTTTTATAATACTAATGTTCACAACTAACAACTCTTAACCAACTGGCTCTGTGATTTTGAACCAGCCATTCAACTTCTATTGCCTATGTAAGTTCCCTTACATGCTAAATGAGGGAGCTGGATTAAATAGCCTCTAAAGTCTTGAAATTCTCCACTTTAGTTTTTTATGAAAAATCTGAATGAATAAACCTTACAACCTGAGTATTAACAAAATACAATTTACAAAATGAGTAAAGTATCTATTAATAATTTTAAATACTCTAAATAAGCAGTCATATTCAGGAAGCAGTGTAGTAATTTGAAAAATCATAGAATCTGAATGAAGTGAGACAGATCTGGATTTAAAGTCTGCTTCTTAGTAGACAGTGACCCTGAGCAACTTATTTAATCTATAGGACTTGTTTTAAAAACTAAAAGCAATGTATGTAAAGCAATTATTAAGTGAATATAAAAACTAATACACATTGGCAACAATAATTTCCCAGAGAGAAACCAGCAAAGGCAAAATATCTATCAAATATCGGATATCCAAGATCTGAAATACCCAAACTAGTTCATAATTCTCTTAGCAATTTTAGATATAGAGATTAGTGGTTGCCTCAAAATTCTGCAAGACTTTTCTGCAAGTTAAATAAAGTACTCTTAACTTCTATAGTGCTGGGGAGTCTCACATCTTAAACGAGGATAAGAACTACAGATCTACTATTAGTTTGAGGTCACTGAGGCAAGAGAATAAGATAATTCATAAAGACCCAAATTTTAGAAAAATAGGACAAGACTGAGATTTGTACTTATCTCAGATATTATGAAGACATTAGTCTTGACATTGTGAGTTCCAAATATGTAATGAGTGCTAACAGTGTAAAATAAGAAACAGAGATATAAAAAGTAATAAGACAGCTCTGGCTGGTGTGGCTCAGTGGATTGAGTGTGGGCCTGCGAACCAAAGGGTCGCCAGTTCAATTCCCAGTCAGGCCAGATGCCTGGCTTTCAGGCCAGGTCCCCAGTTGGGGCGAGTGAGTAGCAACCACACACTGATGTTTCTCTCCCTCTCTTTCTCCCTCCCCCTCTCTGAGGTAAATACATAAAATCTTTAAAAAAAAATAAAAAGTAATAAGACAAATATAAACCTGCCTTTCAGTCCAGGAGGAGACAAACAATTACAGCAGACTAAGAAACATGAGAATGAATGAACAAGACATACAGAGTGAATAACCTAGTGGAGTGGGAAGAGGGAGGACCAGAGGACACAGAAGACTTAAAAAGCTGATAGTGCTTAAGTTGTATCTGATAAAATCAGTAGCCTTTGTCAGCAAGGCAGGAGAAGGAAAAGCATTCTAAGCAGCAGGGAGGGTACAAGAAAAGACTCCAAATCAGGAAACAGTATGGCTCTTTCAGTGAATTGGTTTTATTAGTACAGTTAGAGCTCCAGGTTTATGAAGGCCTGAGGGGCGGGGTGGGGAGGGGGAATGGCAAGGGATGAATCAGATGATGAAGGGCCTTGTAATGATAAATAGTTTGGACTAAATACTGTAGGTAAGGAAAAAGTATAGATTTTAAGGAAGAGGCACTGGATAGATTTGCATTTTAGAAAAAATCAGCTTGGCAGTACTGTAAAGGATAGATCTAGATACCTCATTCTACAATCAGACTTACATTAAGGACATTAGATTATCATACAGATATTCTACTACAGAACCAGGAATCAGAAATAAAAACAACAATGCTTTAACAGTTAAGACAAAGCTAAATTATCAAAAGGAAATCATTTACCCTTATGAATGTATATTTGGGAATTAAGTATTTCCTATATACCTTAAAAATGAAGAGGCTTCTAAAATTAGGTATAAGATGTAAAAATTACATGGAACTAGTTGTATCCTGAGAACTAGCTATTCTTATGGCATCTGTGTCTTTTTGTACATATACTACTGCAGATCTACAACATAAAAACCAGTGCAATAGAATCTTTGGAGTTGGAATTTATATTGATTAATTAGAGAGACTTCTTTTGCTTTAATTTTATACATGCAGAAACTGAGGCCTTGAGAGACTAAGGAATTACCTATGGTCATATGGCTAGATGCACAGTGAAGAATGGAATTTATGTCTTATGATTTCCTTTCTAGAAACTGCCTTAGTATATCATATTTATAATTCTAGAATGTTGAATGATAATCCAAAAGACACTCTGGTATTGTAATTTTCAGTAGTGTAATAATGAACAATAAAACTATTTTTCTGTTTCACATGCCTCACAAGAAAAACATATTAGATCTGCATATGTTTCACAAAAAGAACTCTCCCCTACGTCAGTGCTACAAAAAAACACTTCCCTCTCTGCCATAAAACCACACCCTATTCTTCTGTAGGGAATCTAAAAACTTCCTTTGTCAAACTTAGGACACAATTAAATTTGAAAGAAGAAAGGTCTAAGATTAATTTATCTTTATACAATTAAATTTCCAATACCTTGAACATGTTTTAACATTTTACTTAGGTCCCAGTCTTTTTCTTATTTTGTCGTGCTCCCCACCCCACCGCTATAACTCTGGGATCCTGAAATACGTGTGTTTCCTCCACTAGTGCATACAAGTAGAAGTGGCAACACTGACCCGAGGCCCGATAAATACTGTACTTTTCACAAATTTGCACAGTGACCAAAATGTTTTAAATTTTTGACTTCTCCAATTTACACTTAAGTAATGTCTGCTCATTGAAATAGATTTAAATAATATAAAAACATAAAATTAATAGCTGTCTTGCACCTTTGTAATTTTCTCTCAGAAAAAAACCCCAACACTGATAAATTTGATGTGTGTCCTTACAGACTTTTTATGCTTACATAACAAAAGGTGCTAATCCTTGGAGACAATACATATTTAACACCCAAACTCTACTTCTCATAATTTAAATATTTCTTTAATAATTCAGAAGGTAGACCATTATCTTGCTTCGTTTTTAGTTACCACAATAGGCATCAATTATATTATCATTCAGAGGTGTGAGCTAAACCCCAAGCATGCTGTTTATTTCTTCCTTATTAGCATCTTGATTATTTTATGTATGTATTTATTTGTTGTCTTTTCCTCTCTCCGCGTAGGTTACATGAGAGCCAGAATGGTTGTACCTCCAGTGCTTGACACTTAGGAGATAATCAAATACTTGTTGACTGATAAATATGTTTACTTGGAAATTAGAAAAGCTGTTTTTTAAAAAAGTTATTAAAATCTGCTTAATAGCTCATTTGTCTTTCAAAAGTGAGGGGGGAAAAGTCTGCTTAATTTTTTTTTTTTTTTACGTAGTTCCATACAAATATCTGCTCAGCTGATCAGTTTTGATAGTTATAAAAGTCAATCTGGTATTTTGGTTTGAATTATAACCAAAAAACAATCTAATCTCTGCAAAAAGTTAAATATTGCTGTGTAGGATTCCACTGTTTTGTGTTTTTTTTTAATGATTGCAAGATTCAAGGATTAAGTACTTTATCCTTAGCATTTCTGGACCTAAGACCAAAAGAAAAAGACTAAGGCAGGCAACATTCTTTGCTTTGAAATACTCAAATTAGTCTATTTACCTAAAGTTACAGAATTACTATTTGTACAGGATTCACTGCCTGCCACATTAGACTTCACTTACAGGCCTCTATCATAAAAAGCCAGGCAAAAGCACAAACTTTCTGACCTATAGATTTTTATTAAACCTTATACACATATATACAGATCATTTTAATCCCACCTTAATCTGGGCTAGTTATGAAGAACTCTGCGTAAGTTTCACCACTAACTGTACTTAACAATCAAAATGGTAAGCGAGGTTCTCTACAAGAGCTCTGTTAGTCCCCCTTACAGGTCTCAAACGATGCTGTTGCAGAATTCTAGCTTAGGGACTTCAAATTCCAGTATGTTACTTGGAGGCTAAACTTGAAGTTATCCCTCTCCACAAATGCTTTTCAAAGGACAGAATCCAGAACACACCTCCCAGCACGACCTGCCTCTGCCTAATATTCAGGCAAGACTTAAGTACAGATCTAATAATGCAATATCAGCAAAACAGACCAACTACGAAAAGGAAGCCCAAACCACCAAAAGTACACGTTCTTCCCCACCTTTAGCAGATTCCACACCCAACCGTAGGGCACTCACCTCCTAAAGAACCTAGAATCTACACCCCCACCTAGAGTGCTGCTGCTCACGTTCCCTGAGCAGCTAGACCAGCAAGCCCCACAGGGATCCTGGGACAGAGAAAAGAAAACTGCAAAACAAACCCACTATTTCTCCAACTAGGCAACAAAACCGATCAACCCTTTAACTAAGCATTGAGTACATTCTCATCTGGAAGGAAAGACCTGTTCCAGGATGCCACAGACTGTCCACTGGGCCGACTCAGGATGCGACTTAAAGCCCCCTCTCTCTGAGAGCCACCCTAGCGCCTGATGTGCCGCACCCTCCATTCAAGATCACCCGGGGACCCGCCTAACTCGCCCTGTCGCCCCCGAAAAGACTCGAGACCATGCCAAGGTACTGCCCCCCTCTGGGCAAAGCAAAAACCCCGGTAAAGACGTTGATCTAAGGTACACCCTTCCACCCCCAGCAGCATACCAAGGCGGCCAAGTCCCTGCAGGACGCAGAGACATCGCACTCTAGCCCGGAGACCCAGATACACAGACCCCTTTCCCCGGAACCCTAATAAACTGCTTCTGCCTCCCCGGAATGCGAAACAGACACCCGCTCCCGCTCTAAGGACCCCCCAGACCCCCATGATCTGCCCCTTCAGAGACCCAGCACCTTGCTAAACTGAATCTTATGCCCCCAAACAGCCTAAGACCCCGATAAAGGATCCCCTTGTCCCGGAACCCCGCTACAACACCTCAAGGAACCTCAGGACCCTGATAAATCTCCCTGGATCCCAAAGACCCGGCACTCTCTCTGCCACCACCCACCTCCACCCCAAGTCAGAAGAGCCCTAGGACCCCCAACAAACCGCCCCTCACCCCGAGGAGCCCTGGCACCCGCTACACCCGCCCGTGGGCTCCTGCACCCGACCCCACTTCACCGCCTCCTCACCCTCCGCACTGCCGAACCCAGCCAAAGCCTTGTGCCCACCAGGCAGCGCCACGCTGCCCCGGGAGCCGCCCCCGGAGCCGCCCCCGTCGGGAGCCCGCTGCCCCGGCGGCTCAGTGTACCCGCTCCTCGGCAGAGACGCGCTCCGGACTGTCTTACCTGGGCAGCGTCCGAGGGCCAGCGGACAAGGAAGCCCTGAGGAAGAGGAGGTGACAGAGAAGGGGTGGCCCAGGCCTGCGGCTGCCGCAGCTCCCACCTCTCCGCGAGGAAGCGCTTGTGTGAGGAGAGCCCTCCCGCTCCCGGCGCCAGCAAGAACCCCAGCCACAGCCGTGCCCGCAGCTCTTCCCGCGAGATCCCTGCCACGGCGAGGGGCGGGGCCACGACGAGGGGCGGTAACGGCGGCTCGAGTGACAGCAACCAGAGCCTGTCCGCGGCGGCGTAGGAGGCGTGACTCAGACCCTATTAGGACCAATTGTAAAATAAGAAAGGCGATTCGCCCCGCCCACCGCGTCCTTCCCTCCTCCGCCCCTCATCAATAAAGGAGGAGCAAAGGTAATGCCACAGACCTTAAGTAGTTGGAGGCGGTGGACGTTCGGGGGAAAGTAAGTTGGATAGCGAGTTTGGCTTGCGTCTGGACCTGCACAGCCTTCGCGGATACACCTGGTTTAGGGAAGAAGCTGGTCTTCACACCTGTGTAGGCAGAGGCTCTGTTGCCCTTGGTTACAGCTCTACCTGAAGTGCGCACAAGGTTCGCATCTTCTAGTGGAAGGCGCACCCTCTTTGGCTACCCTGTCTGAACTACCATTCCCCCCATCTCGGCCTCTCCTCCCTCTCCACCTCAAACATGGTGCCGTTCAGATGCCCGTGTTTTCTAAACCCCAATTTAGGACATCTGGTCTGACAACGTACTCTCTTTTGATTCGTGCATTTATTTCTACTTAAAGCCTTCTAGAAAAGTAAAAAGTAAATCTTCCTTGAGTCACCAGTACAGCAGATTACATGAAAAGTCGTGTCTCTGTAGACCCCAGTGTCTGGCACGCACAGGACACTGAGTAAATGTGAAAGGAATGCATGAAGAACGTGATATTTAAATACATGAAATCTGATCCACCCCCCCCCCCAAATTCTGGCTGTCCTAGCTTGTCCTCTACACGGAGAGTCACGCCCTTAAATCCAGTCTCTTGTTGTTAACGCCTGTTCTATAGCCTTCTTTCAACGTCCCCTCATTGCCTTACCTAGAGAAGCAAGAAGTGCCTTTCTTCTCATCAAGATTAACCCCAGCACCTGTGCACTGGATCTCAGCCATTTCCAGATTTTGTTTAATCAACTATCTTTTCTTTCCTCATCAGTATCCCCGCTCTAATCTAGCACTTTTCTTCCGCAAACACACTCAATCTCCTCCATCTTTTCAACAGAACAAAACCACCCTCTCAAACTACCCTAGCTCCTTTCCTTTCTTTTCAGAATCATACTTTTTGAGACACATTAAAGTATATTTGCTATCTCTACTTTCTCATCTCTATTTTCCCCCACTATAATGTTGCCTTTGCCCACACAATCTGCTGTTCTCTCAGTAATCACAAAAGGCCTCTTTCGTAATGGACAAATGGCCTATTTGGGGACATCTTTCCCAATGACCTCTCTGCAGCCTTTAGACAATGCTGACCATCGCCTCCTTTGGAACCTGACTAACCATATTCTGCTGATTCTCTAGCTATTCTTCTGACTTTTTAAAATATCTCCTTTCCTGGTTTGAAAACTGTTGCATATTGATGTCTCCTTATCTTATAGCCACACATTGTGCATAATAAGAAAAATGACTTCACACGGTTGTACACTTTGAGTGCCAATAAGTGGCTCAAACAAAAGCTATTAGAAGAGTCCAGAGGGAGGAGACACAACTATGAGGATGGGTCTTAAAACAGTAGCTTGGTCTATCCAAATGCAGGACAGAAATGGAGGCCTTTTAGAGAAAAATAGTGTGAACCCGAACACAGAAAATGATGTGGGCAGAGCCTGGTGATGGGTAAACCAGTTTGGTGAATGGGACATTCCTGCAGAAGAGCAGTGGGAGGAAATATTAGAGAGGAGCCAATAAAAAAAGGCCTTAAAAAAACCAAGCCAGCTGATTCAACTTGCTTCTGTATTAAACGAGGAATCAGAAGGAACCGTAATGTTTAGAAACCACAAAAATGCTACATGTGGAGGCCCACATGTCAAATGTCTAAATATGTAAAAGCTATAAAACAAGCCAACAATATATGAAATTAAAAAAAATTGGAAGACCAGGTTTGCATTTAGAATTCGGGGACTTCTCAGTGTTCCCTGCTGGAACTGGGAGAGCTGGTCCCCACAAAGAGCAGTCTTGCCCGCTTTGCTTCCCACAGCCAGTTCAGCCCACACTGCAAGGTACTCCACATTCCCTGGGCACTCCAACCCACAAGTCCAAACTTTGTTCCCATGTTTCCCTCTATAAAGCTGTTATTTCTTGGCTGTTCCACAGGTCCAGGAGTAATATTTCAGGATCTAGGGGAAGAGCCCATATGGGCCCTGGATGCAGGCTCAGGGCCATTTGGGCAAAATATTCTGGCTTCTGGGTACCTGGAGCAAGGTCTAAAGAAGTTAAGTCAGCTCTGGACGGGCACATTATTTTCCATTTGATGGTCTCCTGTTCAGTAGGTAGGAGTGCAGCTGGCAAGGGGCCAGGGCAGAGCCTCTTAAAGGCAGGCCTCTCCCACCTGCATCTGTAGGTAGTACCAGGAGAACCACTGAATTTCTTTGGTAGGGTAATGACTCATATAATCTATCTGCATCTTGAAGTATAAATCTCTGTTTTCTATGTTTTCCCCCCTTCTCTGCTCTTGCACTGGTACCTTAATGGCAGGAATGTACTGGAAAGAAAACTTATTCTTCACTCTACTTTGCCTTTATATGGCATTTTCTTTTGCTTGAGTTCATAAATTATACCATTCTATGATTCCTTATTAGTGTATCCGAAACCCAAGTGTCTCTAAATGTGGGAAAAAAGAAAAGCTATGAAGTGCTCAGCCTGGACTAAAGCTTGGAACACTTACATTTGACTTCTAAATTAAAATGCTTTGGAAGTAGAAGCTCTTGAAGAGGCCCTATGTGAAGGGTACACAGGCAGGGTAAGTACTAAAAAGGCAGTAAGCCACCACAGACGGGGGCATCCCCTCTCACCATCTGTCTTTATGGCACGATGCTTCACTCTGTGGTCTGACAGTCACGCTCTGTTCTTGCAACCTCTCCATCTGGTGCCAAGCGCTCCTTTCCTCAATAAAAACCAGAACCACCATGGTTTCTGTTTTTGAGATCCAAGCCTAGAATTCCTCCCATGGATTCTGCACATCTCTCAGTGGTGCTGCAGATAATTTCAGCAGGAGGTTTTGGCACTTGCTTGATCCCAAGAGTCAATTCTACTCATAGTCTCACTCTCACCATCTGTGGCTGATCTTTGCCAATCAGCAGCGGAACAGTACCAACTAACTCCTTACTCAGGTCTTACCATCTGCTGCTTGATTCTGACCTATTCAGGCAAGTACAACCAAACACAAACACATCTATCCCTGTTCAGCATCCATCCTTATTGCTGTCCCACTCTGCACATACCCTGGGAAGAGCTACCTACCTCCTGGCCACTGCACATTTGCAAGGGACACAGAAAACAGTATTATGTGAAAAGCTGAAAGAAATCTGCCTCTCTTAGGCCCAGCCTCCACTCCATCATCCTTTTAGAATTTGGGTAGAACACCTCTTTGGTTAGGTTGGAAGGCTGAAATTCTGTATGACTTACCCCAAGATTGAGGGAGCAGTATTCATCTGTCCATTTCCTGACCATGAACCTCTGACATTGGTTTATTTTTGAAAATGCCCTGTAACAAAGTGAAGAAATCAAAAGTAGTGGTTTAAAGTATGTCCACAAATTCTTTGACATACATCCCTTCAAGAGGTGGAGCTTAATTCTCTTCTCCCTGAGTATGGGCTAGACTAGTGATTCATTTCCAATAAAAATAAAGAGAATATGGCAAAAGTGGCAGTATATGACTTCTGAGACTTGGTTGTAAGAGACATTGCAGCTTCTTCCTTGGTCTCTCTCTTTGACCACTCACTCTGGAGGAAGCCAGCTGCTGTCTTAGGTACATTCAAGCAGAGACCCACATGGGAAGAAACGTAGGCCTCCAGACAATTGCTGTGTGGGTGAGCCACCTTGGAAACCCCAGCCCAGCCTTCAGAGACCTACAGCCCCAAGCCTACACCTTGGTATACCCTCATGAGAGGCTCTCAGCCAAAACAACGCAGCTAAGCCTCTCCCAGTCCACCCAGAAACTGTGTGAGATAATACATGTCTATTGTTTTAAGCCACTTCATTTTGAAATCATTTGTTATGAAGCCATAGCTAGCAATTATGAGAGTCCTGAGAATAGTTCAGTCCACTCCTACTCCTACTCTAAATAAAAACCTAAAAACTCACATCCTTGTAATCATCAGGCACTAATGTGACCTAAAGGGCAAAGAACAATGGATTTGTTGCCATAACTTGCTACATCTAAAAGTCAAGTTGTGTTATACCAAAAGAAAATGGAAGAAAACATATCTTGGTGGGAACAAAGATTTTTGTGCCCTGCAGACTATTAAGAGCATCATAGCACCCAGAGATAACCCTGGGGCGGGGGGGCATTTGGAGGCAGTTAATAGTAGGTTTTGAGCATAGAGACACTTTTCACTCTCAAAAACTTAGAGTGTTTTACAGACATACTACTGTCATCCAATCTTATGATAAAGTATATGATTCCATGAAAACACAGAGGGAAAAACCCTCAAACATCCTCTTATCCATCCATATTAACTAAAAATAAAAAATTGAAAATTCCATCTACAGGGGCTGTGTCAAAATTAAATTGACATCCTGACTATATTAAGTGTCCATGTTAGAGCAGAGTATGTTTGACAATAAGAAGATTGAAATTCTTTCTAAATATAAAACTCTGTTTCTGAAGTCATAACATTGTGAATTAAGCTTCAGTGGGAGAGCAATTTGCCTATTAAATAAAAAATGGAGATAAGGCATGTAAAAAGGAGACCTGTTAGCTAAGTTACATATGTTGCCTGTCTAAATTCATTTTACAGATGTAAGAGTCATATAGATGGGTTGGTCATACATACAGAGTCAAATAATTTACAAGTTACCCAGGAGCTGACTTACAGCTAAGTAGATATATTGGAGATTCATTTACATCTCCATGATTTAAATGGCCATAACACAGATGTGGTGATCTTTCATTCCCTTTAACAGTGAAGGCAAAAATTAATTCTTTGAACCACAAGATCTCAGAAAAACTGAATTCTACACTCTTCTCTCAACCCTTCACCACCAGTTTGAAAAAAAAATCAACAAATAGTTGTTGGAGGGCTACTAAGTGCACAAGCCATGTGAGAATCAGAAATATACAGTGCATTGAATGTAGTAAATTCTCAATTGCTAACAGAAGTTGATGACAAGGCTCCCTGGGCAGCCACTCCTGATTCCCTAGCCAACAGCAAGAACCCCACCCCCTCTTTCTTTCTAACAGAGCCCAGCTTTAGATCAGCAATACCCTTGCCCCAGGAATGAATCTTGTTTGAGTTAATCCAATCTCCACTCTTCCATTCCCCTTTGCCAGATACAGTAAGTCCTCACTTAACTGGATAGGTTCTTAGAAACTGACTTAAAGCAAAATGATGTATAAGGAAACCAATTTTACCATGGGCCAATTGATACTAACAATAATCAAGTTCCTATGGCTTATTTTTGGTCACAAAAATGTCACCAAACTTCTAAATAAAGACCCAAAACATTTTCTAATATAAAACACTGAACCAAGTATGAGCTATACATACGTTTATGAAAACAAGTAAGAGAATTGTTTTCCGACCTGCTTATTCCAGTTTACGGTTTCAGGTGGCCAGAGCCTCTCCTGGCAGCTCAGGGCACAGAGCAGGCACCCACCCTGGGCAGGATACGCTTCCATCTCAGGGCCAATCATACCCACTCACACTCACTGGGACTGTGATAGACACGTCAGCTTACCTCATGTACACAGCGTTGGGATATGGGAGGAAACCAGAGTCCATGGACAAAATCCACATGGACATGGGGAGAACATGCAAACTCCGCACACACAGTGGCCCAGCCAGGTATCAATTTCTTTTCTCATCATTTACAATGAAATGACATTGAATGAAATAATGTTATTTGAGGACCTGCTATACATTGCACATGCTCAACAAATATATGTGAAAATAATTAGAAGGTAAAAAAGAAATCCTATAATTTTATCAACGCTTGGCATCTATTTCAGGCAAGTAAACTAACTCTTTCTCCCTGAGCCTGCAAGTATCATGTATTGGGAAGTTGAGGGACAAGGAAAGGGGAGAAAAGAACACAAACCACATTCTCCAGAAGTCCTCAGGCTGTGTGGAGTATGGCTTGTGATCCAGCTGGTTCTGGGATCGCAAGATAAGACAATGGCTTTGCCCTCCAATGAAAACACAACCAACTTTTCCCCGGGAAGGCTGGGAGCCTGGGGAGTGGTCAGGGATGGAACCCGTGAAACTAGTGGGCAGATAACCATGGCAGGCCCTGCGTTTCTGTGCCAGCACCCGGGCTGCGGTGACCGTATGTCTCTGAGGCCTCACTTGCAAAAGCCACTGCCCTTCTTCTGACATTTTTTTTAGTAGCACCTAAAACAAACTGTTCATTAGCAATCCCCAGAAGTTTTGTTTAAACATCCATATTAAATCATTATTACTGACCAAGAGTCATCCAGACCTATAAACTTTTGTACATATGTTGGGGCAGAAAAATCTGAGAAAAAGTGCTTTTGAGCAGTTAAGGATGGCTTCTCTTTCTTTCCATGCAATGCAAACAATAAATCTTCCATTTTCCTTGTGCACATTTGCCCACATTCTTATAATCCTCTGCTATTAGAAAAAAAAAAACCTTCTGGAATAGCTTAGTAAACTCGCTGTGTTAGTGGTAACTTAACCTTTCACTGATTTTAAATTAATCAACAGGGAAACAATAAGTTGCCATAATTAAAGCATTATCTTCATTAAAGATTATTAGATGGGGAAGAAAAGGGCTCCCTGAAAACCAGTATGTGCTCTCTGGGTGTGACAACCCCAGAATTTTGAAAACAGAATGATTGAAGGGTCCAGAATTGAATTTGATGATTGGATATCTTTGCAAAATATGAACCACGTTAACAATGATTCTTTCTCCCCAGTGTGTTCTAAAGATTGTTTCCATGGCAATCCACATTGTTTTGTCTAAATTATTTTTCATGCCATTTTCCCCTTTATCTAGATATT
Source organism: Anoura caudifer (assembly GCA_004027475.1). Classification (NCBI taxonomy): domain Eukaryota; kingdom Metazoa; phylum Chordata; class Mammalia; order Chiroptera; family Phyllostomidae; genus Anoura; species Anoura caudifer. The sequence goes on from PVKU01002712.1 coordinate 44,242, forward strand.
TGTGAGGCACCTATCACTTGAGTATCTCTTTTCTGAACAAGTCCTCAGGAGGAAAAAGAGAATATTTCTTGGAAGAAATGAAAGGCTGACGCTTGTCAAAAGAGCCCAATTTGTGAGATTATGTAGAGCCTGAGGTTCTCCGCAGAGTGGCTGGGATCCATTTTCTGTTCAGGGAGTAGAAAGACAAAAGCCCTGATCTACATCTTTAGTCATTTCTATGATGTTATCTCAGGAGTTCAGTTCTTTCTAGGCTTTGGACAGAATGATAAACTGGGGCAGGGGGGGTGGGCTAGATTGGGAGGGGATCACATCTAGAAAACATGCCTCCTCTATGTAGCACAGACCATGTTATTTGTACACCAACCATTCCTTTTGCTCCTGACACACAGGAAGACTGCATTTTCTAGATGCAGCCAGGTACTCGTTCTAATCAGTGATGAGGGCAGAAGCCAGGTCCTGAATCACCCTGTGGTAGACTGTCGAACACTTGAACTATGTGGGTGAGAAATAAACCTATTGTTAGTCGACCAGAGATGAGATGGATTGGAAGAGAGTCAGAGTTCAGTTTAGGGTCTTCAAGGTGGTGTTAGCTTGTCATTAACTGAGCATGACAAGAGGGAGTCTTGGGATCCAAGGACTGGGGATCCCCTCCCACAGGACTCCAGCTCCTGAGGGCACTGTTTCCACAGTGATGGTAAGACAGGACCCGCATTCCAAAGAAACAAGGTGGAGCATTTAAAAAGGAATGGGGCAGAGCAAGGGTTGGAGCAGAAGGATGAGATATAAACCTGGTGAGTAGGATCGCAGCACCTGGCAGAGGCTTGGACGTGGGAGAGCAAGGCAAGAGCCTCTCCCCTGGCCTAGAGACATTTCAGAGGAACAGAAGCAGTAGCCATAGTAGGGCTGACTCTGTCAATCTTCTGGGGTAATAATACTCAGAGAGGAATCTTGTAGAGTGGTGCTTATAGGAGGGTACAAAGTGGCATTGGTGAACATTGTCAGAGGACAGCAGAGCGTGGAGAAAAAGCCAGTTGCACTGTGGAACATCGGGAAACCAGAGCTCAGGAAGACAGACAAGAGTCAAGAGACCATCTATAAGGTCAGGAGGTGAGAGATGGCAGGAAGAAGAAGTTAAAAGAGTAATCTGAGAAAGAGCAGTAAGAATAGAGCTTAATGATCAGCCAATTGCCTTCTAATACTAGGTTAGGTTGACTTGAAGGGTGGCAACAAGTGGGAGATGAGAAGGGGCACTGATGAGCTAGGAGGCTGGGCAGTACCTGGCACCAATCAACAAGGAAAGGAAACCAATCACCCCAAGGCAACATCCTCGCTCCTCCCTTGCAGCACTGTGGGTGAACTTTGTCAATGTGTTGCTGAGGTCTGGCTTTCCCTGCACATCACTATAATCCACATGTTCTCATATAGGAAATCAGCACTCATCTCATTCAGCTAGTAGGAGGTGGAATTAACACTCTAGCTGCAGGCACTGGACAGTCGCCTGTTACTTAGACACTCATAAAGAGTTTTATAGGCAATGGGCTATGAGACTGTTAACATTTACATTCTGTCCTATGCCTAGGAGTTTGGTTTGCTGTATGTGAAGGATAAGAGTTCTGTAGTTGGTCATTATGGGGTGTACTGTGTGTTTATTGGAAAAAGTGGTTAGCAGCTCTTGGGGTAATTAAGCTCTCATCCAGAGACTGAGGGAGCTCAAAATGAACAAGAATGATAAGTACATTCAACTGGACAACTGGTTAGTTGAGCCTAGGATTCGGTGTCTGGTGTAGAATGATAGATGTTTCCTCACAAGACTCTCACTGTGGGCTGAAAATTCACTGACTGTAGAAAGAATTTTTACAACATTAAAAGAGAGAGAGAGAGAGAGAGAGAGAGAGAGAGAGACAGCCTTTTTTTTATTTTATAAGCTGAAATCAAATTTGTAATTAAAAAAAAAACTCTGCAAGAAAGAATTCACTGGTTTATAGGCTATAGATAATCTCATTTACACTATAATATAAATGGCTAATGTCAGACACTTTCCGGAGTAGATTTTTAATTGTGGGGACAGGGTCTCTCACACAGGCAGAGAGCAGGGTCTCAGAAATAGGGGTAAAGTGGGACTATGAAGAAGATAAAACTCACAGAAGGAGAGGTAGCTAGGAATGCTACTGATACTCTTTCACAATGTGACCTCAACTTACTGCTCCAGCTTCCTTCCACTTTTTACACCTGCCTCCAACACTGACCAGATATTGACCTTTCTCAAAACACATTATGTTCTTTTATGTCTCTGTGCCTCCCATGTCTACTCCCCATGCTTGGCACCTTTTCCATCCATGGTCTCTGCCTGGACAGCTCTTACCTCCCCCTCCAAGTCTAAATTAAATGTTATCTCCCTTGTGAAGCTTGCCAATGTCTCAGGCAGTGCCTGTTGCTGCTGCTTCTGTGTTCCATCAGCATTTTGGTCAGGTTCTCTTTAACACTGGTTATGTTACATATCTTTTCCTTTAGGCTGTGAAGCCCTCAGTGGCAGGGATCATTGTTAATTTCTCTCAGGATTCTATGTCCAACATAGAACCAGGTACTGTCACTTCTCAATCCATGGCTGCTGCATCGGTGAAATTTTTCGACTTCACAACTTCCTCCAGAGTTCAACTCTTTCCTCAGACTCTACCTTATATCCTTGGTTCTCTCAGTCTTTCACCTCTCATTTTTTTATTGGTAAAATGGAAGTAAGTACACTTAAGAGTTGTGAGGATAAACGAAGAAAGAGCTAAACTTCAAGTAGGAACCATCAAAGCATCAAAGCAACCTAAAATGATTGTTTATATGGCCCTGACTTTGGAAAGGATTTAACATCAGTTGTTGATTCATAAAAAACAAACAAACAAGCAAACAAATAATAAAACAACCCTTTTCTAAGTACCAGTTATGCTCCTAATGCTTGACTGGAAGCTAGCCTTTTAACTTAATTTTAATAGAGTTTATATACATTTTCCATTTCAATTTTTTATTGAAGTATAATTGAAATGAAACATCATATTAATTTCAGGTGTACAACATAATGATTCAATATTTGTGTGTATTACAAAATGATCACCACAACATCATTCCAGTTTCTTGAGAATATATGAGACCAAAATATTGCATGCACCATTCTTCTGGACTGGTCATGCACCACTATGATGAGTATTCATATTTGAGTGAAGTTAATGACCAGTCAATTCAGAAAGATAAAACTCAGAGCCCAAAGCAACATGGTAAAATAGAAGGAACTCAAATTTGAAGAAAGTGGTTCATGTCCCAGCTTTGCCATTAGTAGATATGTCTTAATTCTTTGTCTTTTTCTTCATCTTCAAATAAAGAGGGCTTGGCAGACTATTTTCCAATCATGGCCACAACACTATCTCCCATCCCATGTACTCTTTTTATACGGTGACAATGATTCTTGTCCCATCTTGTCCTCTTCCTTGATCATAGGTAAAAGTTTGGGACTGCCTCAACAAATAGAGTATAGCAAAAGAAACACTCTGTGACATCTGAGTTTAGATTATTTTAAAAAGCCATGTAACTCTGCCTTGCTCTTAGAATACCAGCTCTTTGAACTCAGCTGCAATTGTGGGATGAAATCCAAACTAGCCCCTGTGACACGGACCACAGAGAAAGGCCATGTGTAACTGTTCTAGTCAATAGATAGACATGTGAGTGAAGATACATCCAGATGAGTCTAGCCATTGGCCATGAATCACCCCCAGCTGTTACATCTTCCCAGCTGAGGTCCCAGACTGTAGGGAACTGCTTCGTGTGGCATAGAAATGTAGCTCAGCCTCCACGTGGAAAACTGGTAGGGAGCGAGGGGCACATAGGACCATGCCCGTGGAGAGGTTTTCCCATGGGGAATGAGGCCTGCATTGTACCTAGACCCATATGAGATTTGCTTTTGCTAAAACTCCCTCACCTTGAATTAAGGTAGTAAGTGCTTACTGTAACTTCCTAAATTCTGTGCTAAACCTCCCAAGTATGGAGTGTAACCGGTTCAACCACTTTTCCCCTTAGTCTGCAACATCCTTCTCTTTGAAGTAATTAGCAACATTCTTTCCTTTGTTATCTGTAAAAGATAATCCCCTGCAGTGAACCTGTGCATAGTAAATGAGGACTACCCTCCATGTAATGTACCCAGAAGAGCAATAAAAGCCTGTCCAGGTAGGGGCCAGGGGCCCTCTCACCCTCTCTCTTTCTCAGAGAGTGGCCATGCCATCCCTTTTCTCCACAAGACTTCTGTTGTCCATGTGTATTCATGTGAAGTGTTTCCCTACACCAGATATCATGGATCAGAGAAACAATTTCTTGCTATGCTTGTCTAAAATATTGACCCAAGGAATCCATGAACATAATAAAATGGTTGTCCCTGGAGGACACCTACTACATAAGGACACCCTACCAAGACTGGGAGTCATAGTAGATCTATCTAATACATAGAAATAAACACAAAGAAGGAGGCAAAATGGAAGACAAAGAAACATTCCCCAAATGAAAGATCTAGAGAAATTTCTAGAATTCGAGCTCTGGAATGAAATAGAGGCAAGCAATTTATCAGATATAGAGTTCAAAGAAATAGTTATAAGGATGCTCAAAGCATGAAGAAGAACCATAAAAAAGAACCAGTGAGAAATGAAGAATACAGTATCTGAAATGAAGAATACACTAGTAGGAATAAATAATAGGTTAGATGAAGCAGAGGACCAAATCAGTATTTGGAAGACAAGGTAGATAAAAACACCCAATCAGAGCAGAAAAAAAGAAAAATAATTTTTTTTTAAATGAAGGTAGTTTACAGGACCTTTGGGACAACATAAAGTGTAACAACATCTGCATTATAGGGGTACTAGAAGGAGAAGAGGGAGAGCAAGTGACTGAGAACCTATTCGAAGAAATAATGGCTAAAAACTTCTCTAACATGGTAAAAGAAAAAGGCATACAAGTACAGGAAGAGCAGAGAGTCCCAAACAAGAGGAATGCAACAAGACCCACTCCAAGACACATCATAATTAAAATGCCCAAGGTTAAAGACAAGGAGAGAATCTTAAAAGCAGCAAGAGAAAAACCAATTAGGTACCTATCAGGGAGCTGCCATGAGACTGTCAGCTGATTTCTAAACAGAAACATTTCAGGCCAGAAGAGATTGGCATAAAATATTCAAAGTGACAAATCAACAAGGAAACAGTGGCCTTAAATGATACACTAGATCAGATGGATTTAATTGATATCTTTAAAGAATTTCACCCCCAAACAGCAGAATATACATTCTTTTCAAGTACACATGAAAAACATGAATAGATCACTGTAGGGGATCTGTTTGTTTGTTTTAGTCTGGCAAATGTGACTCAGCTCTGTATGGAAAACCTACAGAAGCAAGGTGGTGGGCAGGAGCCAGGCCTTCAAACTGAGTTTTCTCATGGGAATCAGGCCTAGAATGCATACAGGTTGTTATGGCTTGCTCTTGCTAAAACTCCATCACCCTGGTCTAAAACAACAAACGTGTATTGTCTATCTTCAAGGTAATTTCCAAAGCCTGTGTGAATCTTCCCAAGGATAGAGCTAATCAACTTGCTGCCATTGCCCTTTACATGTTTTCATTTCCTTGATTGTACCTAAAATGTAGACAATAATATTCTATGTAATAGATAATAAATCCTTCGCTGATGTAAGACTCAAGTGCAACACTAAAAGCCTGTCTAGGCAAGGGTCAGGGTGCTCTCCTCTTGAGAGAGTGGCCGAGTCACTCATAGGTCCTCTCCTCTTGAGAGAGTAGCCATGCCAGTCCCTTATCCCCCACAGGATTGTTGTCGCCTATGCATTTGTTCTCATCTCCAGCCGAAACAGGTGGATTCTGCTGGCCAGAGTCCACCACAGACCATATATCAGGACTCAAAACAAATCTCAATAAATTTAAGAAGACTGAAATCATACCAAGCATTGTCTTTGACCATATGGTATAAAACTAAAACTCAATCACGAAGAAAAAAGTGAAAAATACACAAAGACACAAAGACTAAATAACATGTTACTGTACAATGAATGGGTTAAAGTGAGATCAAGGAAGAAATAAGGAGATACCTTAAAACAATGAAAATGAGAACACAATAACCCAAAATCTATGGGACACAGAGGGAAATTCATAGTATTACAGGCCTATATCCAAAAAAAAAAACCCCACAAAAATTCAAATAATTTAATTTTATACTTAAGAAAACTAGAAAAACAGTAACAAGCAAAACCCGAAGTGAATAGAAGAAAGGAAATAATAAAGATCAGAGCAGAAATAAAGGAAATACTCTAAAAATATATATATAAATCAATGAATTCAAGAGCTAGTTCTTTGAAAAGATAAAAAAAGATTGACAAACCTTTGACCAAACTTATCAAGAAAAAAGAGAGATGACTCAAATAAATAAAATCAGAAGTGGAAGAGGAGAAGTAATAACTGACTCCATAGAAATACAAGGGATAGTAAGAAAATATTATGAACAAGTGCATGCCAAAAAAAAATTGGACAATCTCAACAGAATGGATAAATGTCTAGAGATATACAATCTTCTAAAACTGAATCAGGAAAAGTCAAAGAATCTGAATGGACAGATCACAACAATTGAAATAGAAGTAGTAGTGGTAATAATAATAATAATAATAATAAATAATAATAAACTGGATGGCTTCACAGAAGAATTTTACCAACATTCAAAGAAGAACTAACACCTACCCTTCTCAAACTATTCCAAAAAATTCAAGAGGAGGGAAGACTTCCAAGCTCATTTTATGAGGCTAGCATTATCTTAATTCCAAATCCAGATGAAGACACCACAAAGAAAGAAAATTATAGGCCAATATCCCTGATGGACATACACGCTAAAATCCTCAACAAAATGTTAGCAAACCAGATACAGCGATGTATTAAAGAGATCATACACCACAATAGGTGGGATTTATTCCAGGGATGCAAGGTTGGTACGGTATCCTTAAATCAATAAACATGATGCACCACATGAACAAAATAAAGGATAAAGATCATATGAACATAACAATGCATGCAGAAAAAGCATTTGCTAAAACCAGCACCCATTTATGATAAAAATTCTCAGCAAGGTGGAACAGAGGAAACATAACTCAACATTACAAAGGTCATGTGTGACAAACCCACAGCTAATATCATACTTATGGGCCAAAACTAAAAGCTTATCCCTTAAGATTGGGAACAAGACATGGATGTCTGCTTTCACCACTCTTATTCAATATAGTACTGGAAGTCCTAGCCACAGCAATCAGACAAAAAGAAAAAACAAAAGCATCCAAATTGTAAAGGAAGAAGTAAAACTCTCATTATTTGCACATGATGTGATATCTATACAGAGAACCCTAAAGATTCCACCAAAAAAACTACTAAAACTGATAAATAAATTCAGCCAAGTAGCAGAATACAAAATAAATATCCAGAAATCAGTTGCATTTCTTACACCAATAATGAACTATCAGAATAGGAAACTAAGAAAATAATCCCATTACAATTGCATCAAAAAGATAAACCTTGGAATAAATTTAACCACGGATGTAAAAGACGTATGCTTGGAAAATTATAAGACACTGAAGAAAGAAATTGAATAAGAGACAAATAAATGGAAATACATACCCTGTTCATGGATAGGGAGAATTAACATCATTAAAATGTCCACACTACCCAAAGCAATCTATACATTTGATACAATTCCTATCAAGACACCATTGGAGTATTTCACAGATCTAGATCAAATATTCCAAAATGTATATTGAACCACAGAAGACCTCAAATAGACACAGCAATCTTGAGAAAGAAGAACAAACTTGGAGGAATAATGTTACTGATATCAAACCATACTACAAGGCTATAGTAATCAAAACAGCATGGTACTGTTATAAAAACAGACCTATAGATCAATGGAACAGAATAGAGAGTCCAGAAATAAATCCACATATTTATGGTCAATTAATATTCATCAAAGGAGGCAAGAACAGACAATGGGGAAAAGATAGTCTATTCAATAAGTGGTATTAGAAAATTGGACAGATAAGTGCAAAAAATGAAACTAATTCATCTTCTTACACCATATACAAGGATAAACTCAAAATGGATTAAAACTTAAATGTTAGACTGAAAGCCATAAAAAGCCTACAAGAAAACATAGGCAATAAAATCTTGGACATTTCTTGTAGAATATTTTTTCTGTTTTATCTCCTTGGGAAAGGAAACAAAGAAAAATAAATAAATGAGACTACATCAAACTAAAAAGTTTTTGCGCAGCAAAGGAAACCATCAACAAAATGAAAAGACAATCCACTCAATGGGAGAACATATTCACCAATGATATATATGAGAAGGGGTTAATAACCAAAATTGATAAAGAACTTATAAAACTCAACACCAAAATAACAAGCATTTCAATTAAATAATAGGCAAAAGACTTGAATAGCCACTTCTTCAAAGAGGACATACACATGGCCAATAGACATGTTACAAGATGCTTAATGTCATTATCTTCAGAGAAATGCAAATTAAAACCACAATGAGATATCATCTCACACCTGTCAAAATGGTTATCATCAATATATCAACAAACAAGGAGTGCTGGTGAGGATGTGGAGAAAAGGGAACCCTCATGCACTGTTGGTGGGAATGCAGACTGGTGCAGCCACTGTGAAAAGCAGTATGGTGATACCTCAAAAAATTAAAAATGGAACTGCCTTATGACTCAGCAATTCCACTTCTGGGAGTTTGTCTGAGAAATCCGTAACACTAATTTGAAAAAATATATGCACCCCTATGTTCATTACAGCATTATTTATAATAGCCAAGATTTAGAAGCAGCCCAAGTGTTCATTAGTAGATAGGTGGATAAAAAAGCTGTGCTGCATTTACACAATGGAATACTGTGTGGCCTTAAAAAAGAAAGTAATCTTACCTTTTGTGACAACATGGATGGACCTGGACAGCATTGTGCTGAGTGAAATAATCGAGTCAGAGAAAGACAAGTACTACATGATTTCCCTCATATGTGGACTCTAATGAACAAAATAAACTAACAAAATAGAAACAGACTCAGAGAACAGATTGAGCTGTCAGAGGAGAGGGGGTTGTGGGGCTGGGTAAAAAAGGTAGAGGAATTAAGCAAACAAAGAAAAGAGAAAAAGCTCATGGTCACAGATAACTTTATGGTGATTACCAGAGGGAAAAGGGGTTGGGGGGAAGTAGAAGAGAGTGCAGGAGGGACATGGTGATGGAAGGACACCTGACTTGGGGTGGTGCGCACACAATACAACATACAGATGATGTATTATAGAATTGTACACTTGAAACCTATGTAATTTTATTGGCCAATGTCACCCTAATAAATAAAGTAAAATAAAATAACATAGTTGTCTCATGCCATCAAGTTTTGAGGTGGTTTGTTATGCAGCAATAGGAACTGGAATAGATGGTAACATCTGTCCTGACTACCTCACAAAGTTATAAAGATCAAATGAGATTAGTATGTAAGACCATGCTCTACACATTTAAAAATAGTCTACAAATAAAATTCACTAAGCTTATGTGAAGCTGTTGCACCTGGCATTCACTAACCTCCCAACCTCCCTGCCCTTGTAGGTTCTGAGTCACCACTCTGGAACCGTGAGACCCTGAGGAACCCAGTTTGAACACTGTTCTCATCCAATCCATTCATTCTAAGGATGAGAAAATATAGGCCCACAGTGACTTGGCCAAAATCACAGCTGGCTATGTGCTTGCTCCAATTTGTCATGCTGCCTGCAAAAAAAAGAACTATTTAAAATAGGACCATCCTTGTCTGAGAGCCAGAAAGTTGCAAGCAGGGACAAGTAAAATCACTGTGCGATATTTCTTTTCAAGTCTCAAACAGACACTTTGAGCTGTTGCTCAAGCATGCCAAAGACAAACCTGTTTCATTTCCCTCGTTCCCTCCCCTATACCTCTCCCACTCAGTCCTAGTAGCATAGATCATTTCGTTGCGTGAAACAGAAAGACTGAGCTGCGTGCTCCATCCACATGGAGCTCTGGAGGCTGTCAGCTCAGTGATGAATTGAGAGCTGAGCTAATGTAATGCAGAAGTCCACTGGGTTTGGGTGAAGCTCTGATCACCCGTCATTGGCATTCACGGAGAGTTCCTAATTGTCACTTGGTGATGGGGTGCTGCACTGTGGTTAAGTGCATGGGGACCTCTCTTGGTTATTAACCTTTATGTTGCCTCTATAGCAGCGAGGGCAGAGGCAGGCTGGGATTCTGGTCAAGTCATATTTAATGCACTGCCTCTCTTACTCAGCTAATATTGCAACTATTTCAATCAAAGGAAAAAATAATAAACCCCAAAATCAAACCAAGCAGGAAGGATAAAGGTGAAAACCATTGACCCGAGTTCAGTAAAGGCTTTCCATCTGATGTGATACGTTCCTATACCTGGAAAGGCCCTGTGGGCATTGATGAAGGACCCCTGACATTCTGAAAGCCACAGATTCATAAATCATTGAGTTTAAAAAAGGCTTTGGTGGCTGTCCCCTGAAATAAGGGTGGTGTTCACTTCAGATTTATGGCTCTAGGGAAGGGGATATATCTAAATGGCTACAGAGAACATTAATGGGAGACTAGTGTTTCCAATCTGGTGGGAGCCATGAAGATGGGAACTTTACATGGGAACCCAGAAATATCAGGTTTAAATGAAACTTCAAAAAATCTATGAATGCAGAAATTACTGCATAATCACGTGGTTGTAATATTAGCATCTGTATACTCAAGAATTAGATAATGAATTATCTTTAAAAACAAAGCAAGGCATTTGTTATAGTGTTTCATGGTAGAGTATGGGAATTTTACATTTTAAAAAGACTTAAAATGAGCATTTTTATTACTGTAAAAGTGCATGTTCACTGAATAAAACTTGGTATATATAGAAAAGTCTAAAGAAAAAATTCAAGTACCCATATTCCCACTCTGCAATAATAACCACAGTAAATATTCTGGGTGTCTTTTCTTCTAGTCTCTTCTCTGTGTGCACATGTGTACACACACACAATTTTATATGCACATATATAATTTAAAATTAAAAACTTTTGCACAAGTGTTGCATTCCACTTCTTTACTTGACATTATGTGATATCATTTCACATTCTTCAAAGTATGCTTTTTAGAAGCAACATGACATTTAATCATATACATGCACCATAATATATTCAACAATTCCTCTGTTATTAGATGTCTAGTTGTTTTCAGCTTTCACACCGTCTCTGAAATTTTCTTTAGGTAAAACCCTAAAGGGTGAGATTCCTGGATAAAAAGATGCACACTTTTTTTATAGGGCACTTGACACAAATTATCTTTATGATTTCTGAGTCACTTCATTGTTTCTCTTCTTTTGCACTCCAAAAAAGGGACTGCAGCTTGACTTGTCACCCTTCTCCAAGAACGACCACTGGGTGTGTCATTCCGTGCCTCTTCTCCCTAGCCCCACCATTCCACAGTTTGGTGGTTTGCCCTTGTGTTGACCTCTCTGGTACCTTATCGGGGAATTTGTTTACTAGTTGTTCCCTGTACATATGCTGCCTTTGTCACCCACACTCGCTTGTCTTCTTTTGGCCCCTTCCACAAATCCCACCCATCCTCTGGGTCCAGTTGAATCTCTCCTCCCCCACAGAGCCTTCCCAGAGGACTCTATCCACCGCTACTCTCCTGAACTGCTCCATAATTTATTGTCTTCACACCACTCCTCTGACAATTAATCAGCACTTACCAGCTGTATGACCTTCAGTAATCCCAGAAGCTTGTCGTGAGAATTTAATGAGATCAAGCCTATAAAATAAATACCTATCACGGATTGGGGCGCACACTGCAATTGAGCAATAAACGGAAGCTGTTATTAGTATTATGGCCAGATTGCCTTGTGACATTTCTTCTGTTTAATGTTACATACACCTTCTCCCACTGCTATTTAACTGTGTGTGACCTGGATTCCAGATTCCCTGAGGGCAACTGCTCTATGGTCCTGAGAGCAGCTGCTCTATGGTCCTGAGAGCAGTGTACTCTCAGAATATTGAATATTGCTGCTTGTGACCAAGGAATAGAGTCATCCAAGTCTCTCTCCCTTGCTTTCTCCCAAAAGTTTAGCTTCTTAGATGAGCTTGGGACCCAAAGCTCTGAACTTTTCTGGCTCTTGGACGACTGTCTAGGCTGCTGAAGCACATAGCAGGATTCAGTAGATTTCAGCAGGATGTAGTGGTTCCTTGCCAGTTTTGATGGACAGGCAGACATGTGACTATGTTTATGCATAAGAATTTCTGAGTTGGGAGCTTATAGGTCACCTGTCCCTGGGATCCTTTCTCTGGATATGGAAAGGTACCCAAGTGCTGAGCCTGGGTTGGCAGCTACGAGATCCGAACTCTGGCTCTTCTGTTTATGAAGTTTTGCAACAAGTCACTACCCTTTCTGTTTTTCTGATTATTCATCCATAAAATGAGACAGTTGGAATAGATAATATCTAAAGTGCCTTCCAACTAAATTTTATGATTCTGTGAAACTGAAGCCACAGAGCTTAAGAAACTTTTCCTAAATTATGGAGACCTAAGACAAGAATAAAAATCTGACCCAAATTGCAGAGCTTTGTCAATTATGCCAGTCCATCTTGTCAACCAGAGGCATTCATATAATGCCTTCCACATTTTAGACACCATGAGGTGGCCCAGTTCTCAAAAGCTTACAGTTGTGCTGGGAACACAGACACAAACAAAAAATTACAAACCTGTTAGGTTGTCCCCCAATATCTATTCAATCTTCTCACTCTCACAATATATAGAACTCCCAATTTTAACTTGACATGTAGTCACACGGAATAACGTTTAATCTCTCAACTCTTTTTGCTGCTAGGGATGGCCAAGTGATTAAGTTCTGGATGGTGAAATGTGATTAGAATTGTTCTATGCAGCTCCTGGGTCGTTGCTGCCTCTCACCTCATGTTTCCTTTTCCCAATGGCTGGAATATGAACATGGTGATGAGCCATCTTGGACCACGTGAATGAAGGCGCTATCCTAGATTTGGGCTATAAGATAGCAGAAGTCTGGGTCCCTGGTTACCCTGGAGCCCTCACTGGAATGATCATTCTTGCACTGTTAGGGAAGACAGAAATGTATCTCTGGTGTTAAGTGAGGCAAAAATGTTATTTTGGATCTCTGTTACAGCTTCTAAACTCACTTCCTAACTAACAGCTGCACTAGTTGAGGACCAAAGATGTTGGTGGAATACAGGTGAAGGGGCCATTCCTGGAAGCTGTGGTGATCAAGACCTTTGTAGATGGATGGAAACAGAGAAAAGTCAATCTAAGCGAAGTCCATGGCATTGAGCAAAGTAACAGAAAAGGTAAATTGGAAAGTGAGTAAAGAAAATGTTTGTGTAAAATGATGGTTTCCAAACCAACTCATCATTGTATCACTTGGGAGAATTACAAACAGATTCCTGGGTGCCAGTGTCAAGTATTATGGTTGCAGTAAATCAGGAATGGGATCCAAGAATCTGTATTTAAAAGCGTCCAGATGATTCTGATGATGGACAGCACTGGGTCTGCAATAAGAAGAAGTGAGACTGGGACCAGATTATGGAGGGAGGGCTTTAAAAACCATGCTGAGAATCCAGTGTTCCCCAAGACTGTGCTTAGCACCACCCACCACCCGAACTTCTTAGATCGTGCTTTAAAACCAGTTGTCCGTAACACCTACAGAGGATGAAAGTCTGAGCTCTTCACTCTGCCTTTGCTGGTGTGTGTGTGTGGCCACATTTTTTCCTCCAGTTTTGGCTAAAGTGGAGCAGTTATTGTATAAGGTTTCTTTCTTGATTGAAGTGAGTGGGTGGTAGGAGAGAGGACAGGTCACTTGAGGAGAGGAGGTTAAGCACCTGAGCAGCCAGGGTATTGGAAGCATTGTCTACATTTACATTTAAATCTCTAGGAATTCAGAAAACAGTAGCCTTAGAGAGAATGACAGGAGGCCAGAGTAAAAAATCTTTGAGAAATAAATTTGTTGGTTAGTCACTGATGACATCTAGTATCATGACGATTAAAACTGAGAGTTTCAGGGAGGCAGGGAAGAGAACGGCCTTCTACACATGCATGTTGGGAGGGGGTGCCTGTGCTCAGTCATAATGTTTTGTTGTTAAATATAGTTTTATTGATATTCACCTGAGTTGTTGGATTTAGCTAGCTAATATTAATTCAGGATTTTTGTGTCTACTATCATATATGGTATTTATTTTTTCTTTCTAAAATTGTCACTAATCTGCTTTTGATATCAAGGTTAAAGTTACCGTAAATGGAGTTAGGGATTTTTCTTCCGTTTTCTTCTTTGTCACTTTTTTAAATCATAAAAAGTATTGTACATCTAAAAATAAAAAAGCTAATTGTCAGGTAAGAGAAGTAAGTCAGAGCTAGCCTCACATTCTAGCTCTACCCCTTGCCAACTATGTAACTGGGAACATGAGCTGCAATTTCTTTACCAGGAAAAATAGAGGAGAAAAGCATTGCCGTGGAGATAAAATGGGGAGATGTGTGCACAAATATCTAGCTCAGATTAAACACCTGATAATGTCACTGCAATATTAGCAGCCCTCCAGGCACTGTGCTCTTGCTCTGCCTGTTGTGTAGGAGGTGGAATGATGCTGGGGCCAGGGGTGGGAGTGGAGTTGTGGGGTGGGTGGTCAAGAGGGGAGGACTGCAGCCCTGCCTCTGGCATCCACTCACTGTAGACCTTGGAACCCTGCTGGGAATGGACCATGCCATCCTGTGTCACTGGCTCCTGGATAAATAATTCAACCTTGTTATTATTTAGCACTTTGTGGTCACTGCTGGAGACTGGCCAAAGCCAGGCCAGGCCTCTGAGCACTACAGGGCTCCTGTGGACCCCCTGCAAGCTCAGCCTTCAGCCTTGATCTCCATTAGTTCAGGATGGAGGAGAAAGGGCACATCTTGGAAGCTCTCAGCGCTCTGCATTGAGATTTAGTGAAAATAAAAGGGTTTAATTACTTTGGGCTAAAGTACACAGGCATTTGACATTTTGAAAAATGATGTTATGACATTATTTTGATAGGTCTGGACCAGAGGCAGCTGCTTATACTTTAAGGAGGTGACAGAAAGGAGAAGGAAGCGAGCAAGTAGGGAACCTCAGTATTTTAATAACACTCCATTATATTTACAGAGTGCTTTATACTTTGCAAAGCAGCTTTATATTCATTACTAAATTACTTGATATTTACAATTACTCAATAAGGGTGGGCAGTGGGTGAAGAAATTCTGCCATTTACTAACTTGATGCATGCTGGCACATTAACTTTTCTAACCTCAGTTTTCTAATTTTTAAAATGAGATGTTCCCTACTATGTCAGCTTGTGGTGACAATTAAAATGAAATGCAAATGACAAAGATCCTAGTATAGCTACTAACACAGAACAGATGGTCACTAGCTGAGAGTTTCCTTATTGTCTGTCCCATTATAGAGGTGGGACAACTGAGGAGAGAGAAATAATGTGAGTCCATCAAGTGAAATGAACCAGGGTCTGGGTAATGCCTGGCCCAGGGATTTTTCTTACTACAACATAGACTCTCAGGAAAGGATAGGTCACCAAAATATGACAAGTACTGCTTCTCATATTTCCCCCTAAATTTCAAACTGGGAGTGGGATCTGAAATGGATCTGTTGGGCTCCTAATAAGCAGGATGAGAAGCAAGTAGGACGAGAGAGACCCACTGTGGAAGGCAACAGCCAAGCAGATGGATGCAGGGAGAAGGAAGCTCATGGTGAGTCTGGCTCCTGACAGTGTGTCTTCTCGCCAAGCTCCCAGTGGAACAAACTGGCAGAGCACACAGGAAAAAAAGCATCCAGAGCTAGAAAAAGTTCCAGCACAAGGCGGGGAGGATCTGCCACAGCAATGCACCACCAAATCAAGGCCAGAAATGATTTTGACAGATTGAATAAGTGACCAATATGAAATCCAAAAGAACTAAAACCAAGGTCATGCATTAGATTCCAAACCAATAGCACAAAATATTGAATGAGACAAACTGACTTGAAAGCAGTAGATGCTTTCCACTTCTCTTCTGAAATGGCAGCCAATCAAAAAGCAGCCTGATGTAGTAGAAAGAGTACCACCTGAGGAGTTAGGAGTCCCTACCCTGTCCAACTCTACATAAGCTGTGAGTCACTTCACTTCTCTGAGACTCAGTTTTCTTTCTTGGAAAATTAGTGGATTGGTCTCTTCCTTGGCACTGCCTATAGAGGTGGCAGCCATCACCTACTTGACACCATGGCTTCCCTCTGACCCTTCATGAAACCCAAGATTGTCAAAAACAGGACAAAGAAGTTCATTTGGCACTAGTCAGCCCAATGTGTCAAAATTAAGAGGTTCTGTCACTGCCAGAACCCAAGAGGCAGTGACAATAGGGTATGTAGAAGATTCAAGGGCCAGATCTTGATGGCCAACATCAGTTATGAGCAACAAGAAAACAAAGCACATGTTGCCCAGTGGCCTTCAGAAGTTCCTGGTTCACAATGTCAAGGAGCTTGAAATGCTGTTGATGTGCAACAAATCTTATGGTGCTAAGATTACCCGCAGCATCTCCTCAAAGAACCACAAAGCCATTGTGGACGGAGCAGCCCAGCTGGCCATCAGAGTCCCCAATCCCAATGCCAGGCTGTGCAGTAAAGAAAATGAATAGACAGATTGTGTACACACTGTATTTGTGTTAATAAAATGAAAAAAAATTCTGCCATCTGGCAAAAAAAGAAAAGAAAGAAAACTAGTGGATTGGACTTTTAGATAATTCTTATGGTTTATTTTAATTTTAACATACAATTCTATCTCATTTTAGCAAAGTCCAGAAGACTTGGTAGTTTTAATTGGCTGTAAGTTCAGTAACAGCCAATAATTTGCCAATAGTAATTGATGCAGACTTAGGGTATACAAGTAGGACTATAGCAGTTACTTAAGACAAGGCAGTTGTTCAGTTGACCTCAATTTCTGAGCAGACCTCTTTACAGTAGTCAGAAGGGGGATAGGGCATATTTTGAGGGGTCTATAGCAAAACTAGGGTCTCTCCAGAGAAAGCTCCTCTGGACTGTGAAAGATCATATTTGAATTTGGAAACATTGAGAAAATGGAAATATTTACTTTGAAGAAGAACATCCTGAAAAGAAACATAATAGCTATAATTCCAGTATCTGACAGGCTGCAGCTCAAAAGATGAATCAGGATTACCCTGAGCTCTAACTTCTGGCAGATAAGTGGGTCAACTTAAGCCCAGCATATGAATCTGCCACAGTGGAGCTGGGGCAGGAGAACCATTATGCATCGAGGGCAGGATATTGCTAGAAGTGCAGGCCAGCAACCAGGAGCCAGCTTCCGGAAGGTGCAAGCTGAAACGTGATGCATTCCAAGGTCTCTTCTAATTCTGAGTCCTGAGGATTCAAATCAAGGAAGGAGAAGAGTAGTCTGAAGATAAGGCCACTGGAAAAATGAGAGGAGCAGGGTGAAGGGAGGGGAAGAGGAGAGAGGGCCTGGGGCCTGGCTGCCTCTGTAAATGCCACATTAATTACGTGGCCACTGCAGATAGTGATGTTACAGCAATTAGCAAGTGGGCAAGAAGCAACATGGCCAGTGGACTGCCCCATACAACCTGAATGCAGGGCAACTAATTAGGGTGGGGGCAGTGGGTCAGCAGAGCTCGGTGAATTCCATTTTCTGTCTGTTTTTGTCTTTTATATTGTTGGACCCCAGAGAGCAGCGATCTTGCTTAGACCTTTCTGCTTCCCCATTGGTTAGCTCCTGGCACCACTTCAGACACACTACTGGTACTCAATAAACATCTTGTCAACTGCCTGTGTGAATGGACAAAGGAACAGCCAGAGCTCAATAAAACAGTTCTTGACTCGATTAATTAATTAATTAATGGAAAATTGATTCAGGCTTTCATTCTGATCTCAGGAGGGTGAAACTATGAAAAAGGAAGCTCACAGTAGAGACAAAGATGAAGGTGATGAAAACTAAGGAAGCAAGAGGCATTTGGAGGAAGGCAAAGAGAGTGAGGTGAGAAGGAAAACCAAAATACAAATAAAGATTAGTAATAGAGGACCATCAATACTGGCTTTCAGGAATGGCACTTCATCCATCCATCCATCCATCCATGTGTCCATGAATTCATTCCATTATTCCTTCATTCCTCTGACCAGACATTTTCAAGGACCTACTATCATTTCAGCTTGTTCTAGAAACTACCCAAGATACCATAAGGTATGAAATCCAGCTACTGCTTCTAATGCTTATACCAAAGACTCATTAAAAAAAAAAAAAAAAAAACTCTGTAGTTTCCTAGGCCATCATCAGATACCAGATTGGAGGCAAGCTTTAGGAATACTATTTTAAAAATATTTATCTGGCTGTCTTTTATCCATTCTATGGCATGTCAAATTTCTTCCCATGTAGTTCTGAGGGTTCCCAGTGGGTAACACACTATGTTTATAGAGGCCTCAGGGGACTGGACACCAGCCTGCTCATCTGCTCTGCCTTGCTGAGCTAAGGTTTTCAGTCATCTCCAATAGCATGGGCAGTAGCCACAGAGGGAGCTTGCCAAAGCTTGGTTCTTTGGGGCACCACCAGGACCCTGCTGCTGCTGGTGTTCTCTGGGACTTGTGCTGAAGCCACGCATGTCTAACATTCCCTCATGCCCCACACCAGCCTATGCCCCATTCCTGGCATAGGTATCCAGAGAGACACTATCTCTCGTCCCACTGAAGCAGCAGTTGGGGGCTTCAAAGCAGCATTATCTTAGACCTTTAGCAACTGCAATCATCATTGTGAAAATAATCTTTTACGTATTTTTTGTAGCCCTTCCCATCAATAAGGACTCAGACATCAGTCTGGTGGTGCTGGGCTAGGTCATTTTAAGCAGCAAAATCCATACCCCTATTTCCACACTATGGGCATTGCAACTTCAATCTAACTTCTGTGACTCCCTTCTCTCTTCTCTTAGAATGAATTGTTTTCCAGGGGGCTCCTTGGTTCCTCATGTAAACAGATCTCTATCGGGTGTCCCACCCATCCACCAAACTGGAACAGCCTCACTCTTAAGGGATAAAGCAAATGAGATGAAAGTGGTCTAGGTTCTAACTGGTGTGCAGCCTGGAACACTGGGTTGAAAATTCTGAGGACTTATTTAAGCTTAACAGGGCATAGCACAGTGCAATGATTAATCACTGATGCCTGTCACATACATTGCAAGGGCAGGGACACCACCACATCTACACCCTCCCTGACCTAGGCTACTGTTTGCCTTAGAAGAGTAATGAGTGGTAGGAAGGGAATGAACTTAAGATTTGCTTATCAGATATTTAATAATGAATATCTCATTACATCTCACAACTCTGAAAAAAGAAATGTTACAACATACTTTATGGATGAAACTCTAAAGCTCAGAGAAGGTAAATAATTCGCTTAAAACCAGACAGCTACTAAATGACAGAAGCCATGCTTTATCCACTGTCCCACATGGTCTCCTAGTGCATAGGCTGAAACAGATAGACCAGAAGACCACTGAGGGAAGTGATGAGGACTTAAGTTGTGTCCTACATAGAGCTTTAGTCAAGCACCGTATATCAGCAGGCATTCCAGTAACTCATCCTGGCAGTGATGGCTGATAATGATAAAGACTGTGGGGATGTTGCCCTGGTCCCCTTCCTCATAAATGGTTGGACTTCACAGCAGTGGAGAAAGGGCTAGTTGCCCCCAAAGGCATTTTTATGTGTGATAGATTACAGACCAACTCCTGGTCATTTCAAAATGCACATATTCATCAGCGTTACCCAAGCCTCACAGGAGCACTCAGCCAGGAGATTCACCCAAATGCTTTTCCTAAACGCAGACTCTGTCTTTGTCCTCCTCGCTGACACTGACCACAGAGGGTAGTCACCTTCGACTTCCAGCTGCCCCTGACCATCAAGGTGTCTGTACACAGTAGCTGGATTTTATGCCTACAGCTTTCCTGTGGCATTTTCCAGTGTATCAAAATATGACATGAATATGCTTCAACTTTACATTTATGTACCTCCAAGTCTAGTCACGCCAACTAAGGAGTGTTGAGTTTCCATGAGAGGCAAGTAGAGTCTGCTCCTGTGTCCACCCTGCCCCACGACACACACCCAGCAATTCCCCTTTCCCTTATTCCACGTTCCTCTAAGTGCAGGAAGTGGAGTGCCAGCCAGGTTGGACGTATGGAGCACTCAGCACAGTGCTGATCACTGTGGAGAAGACAAGAAAAGATAGATTCACAGACCCTTCTCTCTAAGAGATAAGGAGACCACCCAGGCGCAACCACACCATGCAGCATAGAATTAAGTGCTGGACTTTGAGGGGGGAAAAGAAAAAAGAAAAAAAGAAGTAAATGTAGACCTGCATGTTCAGGGAAGGCTTCATGAAAGGTGGCAGGGGAGGGGGTCTGGGGTGAGTTAAATCCGGGTCTTAAAAGAGGCTAGGATTAGAATTTGGAGACAAATCTGGGCTTGGATTTGGGATCAGTCTCTTATGAGCCGGTAACCTTGGCCATGGGCCTTCTCTGAATCTGTTTCCTAATCTATCACCCCAAGTGCCCAATAAAGTATCAGAATTATATCACAATGCCTTACTGGCTATTCTGATAATCCTAATGTTCTGAGAACCAAAAGTGATTTTTTAAAAACTCACCCAACAGCCACATCTGCCCTGACTGGATGAATCTGGTGGTAGAAGCTAACCTCAATTGAGGAAAACCTGTTGACGATCTTATTTATCCCATGTAGCGGGAATAGTTAGAGATTTCACTACAAAAAGAATTAATGTGTTTGATTATGGCATGCTGCCTCAGATCCCATTGGGCATGACACACAATATACTATATATTATGTATTCCTGTACCAAAATCTGAGCAGTTCTGAGTTCTGAAACACATCTGGCCCCCAAAGACCTGTGTTATTTATTGTACAGCCTTGGCTAGAAGGAGGGCAGCGGGCAGTTCCGTCCCATCAGCCCCTGTGAGTATAGCAGTGGCTGTGGAGAGCAAGACTCACAGACTTCCTTCTCTAAAGGGCCAGGTAGCAAATATTTTAGGCCTGTGGGCCACATATGTTCTCTGCTGTAACTATTCAACTCTGAAGCATGAAAACAGTTACCATACATGGACTTGGCTATGTTCCAATAAAACTTTATTTATAGGAACAGGCAGCTGGCTGGATTTGGCCCATGGGCTGTGGTGGGCCCACTCTGATGTAAAGGAATGGGTCAGAGATGTGGAAACAACTTCAGAAGTCACCTGCTCCATCCCACCCCTACTTCCCATTCTGATCAAGAGGGACAGGAAAAGGCAGAGCCAGAGCCAGAGTTCAGGCCTGTGGCTCTCCATTCCCACGTCATCATGGTGAGTCCCTTTGGTAAGTGAGTTCCTTCGATAAGTAAGCCCCAGTGTGGTAAGTTACTGTGGTACGTCCCTGAAGTGGACTTTGCTCTGCTGCCTGGGCCTTCTGACTCCTGGGAGCGGGCACAGGGCCAGTGAGCTTCTTTGGGTCCTGACCCAGTGCCAGAGAACACTGGAAGCAGAAGAGAATCTGAAGTTCCTCATGCGATGAAGTGAAGATGTCAACTCAAAAATCAAAAGTGGTGAGAAGTGTGAAACCAAGTCTCAGCATTTTCGTCTGTAAAGGCCATTTGGCTGACTGGTTGGGCTGCAGGTTGGGTGCTGCCAGCAAAGAAAGGCCACGGCCAGAGTGAGCTGAGGGTGGCAGATGACAGCCACCCAGGACCTGGGGGCAGGAGCAGCTCTGCTCACCATCTGCCACCCTCCTTCTCCCTCCTCAGCCAGATGGGAGAAGAGCCCTGCCTTTTGGCTAGGAACCACAGGGTGCTACCCCCTCCCCAACTTCACACCAAGGAGCAGGAAAGCAATGACAGATGCTCACTGAAGGCTCCGGGGTGGGGTAGGGGGCAGAGCTTGGATGGTAGCCACAGGCCTGTGCCTGCTAGGAGAAAGGCAGCTGGGGCAGGAGCTGAGCAGCCAGCCTGAACCCAGAAAACCAATGGAAAGACAAAGCCCTGGGGCAGAACAGGGATCATAGAGCCTTAGCAGAGGGGTGTTTCAGCAATGCTGCACTTCAACTCCTGCTCCCATTTTACAGGTAAGAAGGCCAAGACCCAGCAACACACACTTGTAAGCAGCGAAGTGGGAGCTACAAGCTATGTGTTCTGATTCTCAGCCCAGGTCTCTTTCCACCAATAAATGCACGTCTTACCTAAAAGGTTTTTTGTCCATGGGAAATGTGTCAATCCATAAAAATGGATGTAATAGTAGTACCTATGTCACGGGGTTGTTTTGAAGGTTAAAGGAGTAACTATACAGTATAAGCTTTCCCAGAAGTGGGTTTCATTACTCAGACCATCCTGTTGTTGGCTCCCCTTTGTTGGTTCAGACTGACTAATTGATTTTTTCACGGATGAAAAGAACGCGCTGACTGGTCATCGATCGGCTCAGCATAAAGACCTCTGCCTTTGTACTAGCCAAGAGAAAAGGGATGATATGCTGTTGATTGCATATATATATATCCATTCTCCACCTCAATCATTCTTTTTCTGTGGCCTCCATCTTCTTTTCATATTTATAGAACCTTGTCCTTCAGTTAAGCTCAGAAACAAACAAACAGACAAAACAAAACAGGCATTTTCCAGCATCTTTCCCTCCCTCCTCAAGAACAGGGAGAGTGTGGGCAGGTGGACCAGAAAGCCATCTCAGGTGCCTGGCCTCTGTCTGCACCCTTGGTCTCAGGGGCTGCAGGAGGCATCATCCATTGCTGGGTGGCTGCTTCTCCCTCGATGCAACAGGTCCCCCCACCTGAGAGTATCATCTTCCTTGCACACTGGCTCCCTTTCTCAGTTATATTGATGGAGGCAGGATCACACAGTGAGTGACCAAGACTTCAGGATCTGGGAGCCAGGACACTGGGTTCACATTTCAACCCTACTCTATTCTTATTGGCAGCAATGGGCTAGTTACTTAGTCTCTCTACACCTCAGTTTTCCTGCCTGTAAAACGAGGAGAATAGCGATCCTGCCTTACAGGATTGTTGGGAGGATTCATCAGGTAGTACACTATGTATACACCTATTAAGCACCACCATACAAAAGTGAACGATTAGCATTCCATGTCCACAAGCACCACTCTTAACTTTGCCCAGGCCCTAAATGTGCGGCTGGCACGGCTCTAGTCATGGGGGCCACAGCTCTGTGCCCCAAACGTGCTGTGTGCTTCCAGCCTTGCCTTCACTTACACCAAAGCCTCCATCTTCTTCTCCGCTGCACTGTCCTCTGAGTGGCCCCTATTGACCTCTGCTGAGGGTGATCTTTCCCTCGTCCGAAGTCTCCCAGCACCCCAACGCTGCTTTTCGCAGGGGCCACCTCCTGCTTCTCATAATGAAGAAGAGATCGCTTTCCAAAAAAAGTTTTTTCAGGGCCTTTGAATTGAACTGTCTACCACTGAGTCAGCTCTCCAAATAAGATCAGTCACTGGAGACAGTCAAGTGCTCTTCCTCTCTCCTTCCTTTAATGTTTAAAGTCACTGGCCAGCTTTCAAGATTGGCTCACTTTTTAAAATGAATGATATTTTCTCCCTAACAAAGGCTCCAAGGCACTGGTCAAGCACCTCCATTTGGTGGCATTTTCTAAGACACATTGAGAATTGTTCAACAAAGATCCACCTGCTGCTTGGCCGGATGGCTTAGTTGGTTGGAGCAGCGTACCATGCACCGAAAGTTTGCTGGTTTGATCCCTGGTCGGGGCATGTGCCTAAATTGTAGTTTCGATCCCTTATCGGGACTCATAGGGGTGGCAACCAGTCAACATATCTCTCTCACATCAATATTTCTTTCTTTCAATCTCTCTCCCTTCCTCTCTCTTTAAAATCAATAAACATACCCTTGGGTAAGGATTACAAAATTAAAATGGAAATTTAAAAAAAGACCAACCTGTTGGTCAGTTGATCAGCTGGACGACTGACAACTTTTCCTATGAGCTGGGCACAGGGCGCTGGGGCCAGCTCGCAGGGCAGGGGCGTGGTGCCAGGCCTGCAGCACCGGAGCAAGTGAATCCCAACTTCTCTAAGCCCTCTGCCCCAGCTTCTTTGATCTTCCTTCAGTTTCCCCGCTCCTTGGGCATGCTTAAGCCCAAACTGGCTCCTACAAAGAACCTGCTGGGGTCCCGTTCCTTCAGGGCTGGAAATCCAGCTCCTGAGAGTGCTGGTGCAGCCTTGATGGATCCTGCCTGGCCAGGGGACGGTGGCCCGGTTCTCCAACCAATACTGCTCAGTGGGGGCTTTTTCAGAACAGCCAAAGAAAAATAGAAAGTGTTATTTGCTTAGTAAATGAAACTTTCTGGATCACGACTGTATTTTCTTTTTCTTACCTTAGTTACTGGCCAGTTACTCTAGCTTCTCTTTCCTCCTTTCCCCTCCTCCCCTTCTCCCCTTCTCCCCTCTTCTCCATCAACACAGTAAAGGCGTCGTATGTCCTAGTAACAAAATAAGAGCTTTAAGCTTTGTTAATCTGCCTCAAATAATTTTTGGAAGATGTATAAAATAAATGAACAAATGAATAGATGGATGGAGGAGTGGGTCACAGCAAACTAAGCGTATGGCACTTGAGCTTGCCTGCTCCTTCTTCTGAGGGACTCTTTTCGCCTGTTTTCTAAAGCCATTAGGACAGGGAGAAATCAAATGATGACCAAACTTTCTGACAATGCTATTTTTCTTCAATTGGAAGTTTTCTCGTTCATATTTGTGGCATGCATTTGACAGGCCATCATATCCCTCCTGGGTAATTCATTTGTGATCTGGCTGCGCTGTCACCAGGTGGCAGGTCAGCTGTGTCCAGCTTCATAGCCTGCCATCCACACCAGAAACTGAGGTTTGTCGATTGTTCGGTGTCTTTACAACAGTCCCTTCACCTGTCTAAGTCTCAGTTTTCTCACCTGAGGTCTACTGAGTAGAATATGTTTTCTCTGAATTTTGTCTTAGACACATTGTGACATCAATGTATTTACTTTTTTAAGGGTTCCTGTCCCCTTTCCATTGGAATCACCCAGGGACTTGATAAAAATGTACAGTCTTTATTCAGCCATCATTCTGAGTAGTAGAGACTGTTAGTTTTTCTTCCAAATACCATTCTGTCTTTTTTCCTTTTGTACTAGATTTGCTGAATTAGCTGGTCACGTAGTGCCCGGAATAAAGTCTGTTTCCCAGCCTCCTTTGCAGTCAGATGTAACCTTGTAACTAAACCATCCAGCCTACTGGAATGGGAGTTATGTTTGCAGCTTCCTTAATGGGAAAGAGTGCGCCCCCTACTGCCTTTCCTCCTTTCTGCCAGTACAAAAAAGGTGGGGTTAAGCCAACTTCAGTCAGTCAAAAAATATTTATTGAGCATCTACCATGTAGGGGCGCTCTTCTATGTACTTGGGATAGTGAACAAGCAAGACAAAGATACCTGCCCCAGTATAGTTTATAGTCTAACAGGTAGAGACAGAATAAACATGCTCTTTGGGGTTGATGGAGGTACCATTCACCCAGCTACAGGCTTTAAGAAGCATGCAATGTGTTACTTGAAAGTGTGTGCTTGGCCACAGTGCTCAGCAAGTCAGACAGATTCTTGCAGTGCTCAGGGTGGGCTTCTATGAAGTGGGCCAACCAGCTCTGGCTGCTGAATACACACTGTGAGCTGAGCTCTGGCCCTGTGCATATGTGCCCGTGTGGGCAGATGGCTAAGAAGAACCCTCATGTCCCACGTTACTCTTCACAAATGGCTTCACCTCTTTTAAACTTAACAGATCTGAAATCAACCCACAAAGGAGTTAGATGTAAAACTACATGGAGACCTAAGAGTATTTAAAAAGCTACATATAAACAAGGCACCCTCCTCAATGCCTCAGCTCTTGATGGAGGAAACAAGGGGTCGTGTCAAAGCATGACCAATGATCGACTTTAGCTGGGCTTGGACTGAGGAAAACAAACTTGAGAGGGCCAATGCTATGAAGTACAAGCATTACAAAAATTACCATTTCTCCAAAATCCCAGCATCTAGTAGTGTGCTGAGTGCAGCAGGTACATTACTGTGCATTGCCAACAACCAGGAAGGCTCGGACACTGGCCTGTCAGAACTGACCCTGGCCACAGCCCTGAAACCAGACCTGCAGGCTCCTGCTGGGTCAACATGGCCTTCAGCTGCTGATTCTATGGATGCCTGGGGGTTCCTCAAGGGGGCAGCTAGAGTGTTTGGGGGTGAGGGAAATCCAGGGGCTTAGGGTAGTGGCTTTTCACCAACTGTTATAGGTGCATTTGAACATTCTAACAACCAGAATACCTCCACTGATGTATACTAGCTGAAAAACAACCTTGCAAGTTAGGTGTTGATATCCCCATTGTGTAAATGAGCCAAAGCTCATGGGGTGAGAAGGTTTCCCTGGGGGCCCTTGGCTGGTAAGTGAAATACTTTGTTGGGGGAAAAAAAAAAGGCTGTCAAAGCTGCTGGGAGGATGTGGGAGTGTCTGGGCCACAGCTTTGGAGGGAGTAAAGGATTTCAGCTAGGAAATCTCCCCTGACAGTTTTCATCCGAGGAGCTTAGAGAAAAGCAGCCACTCATCGGATAGCTTACAAGGGGGATCTCAAAGCAGCTTCTTCCTCCCCAGGGAGCCCTGAGTCTCCTGTTAAATACACTGAAAACTCATCAGCCGTGCCCAGCCGCAGAGGCCTCCCTCCCCGTGAGGGACAGGACAGCGTTACAGCTGTCCAGCTTGGCAGTGGCATGCAAGGAACAGAATGGAATGGAATGTCCAGATACTGCCGGGCAGAGGGCCATGGAACAGAACCCTTCGATGTGGCGGCAGGAGAGGCCTGGCAATCAAGCCAAATGGCTGACCATGCGTATTTATGAAATACTTGGCATGTAGAGCATTATCTGGTGTAAGAGGTCAGCTGGGAGTCCTTTCACCAGGTTTCAAATCATGCAGCCAGTGAGGAGAAGGGGGAGGCTGAGTGTCCCACCCCTGCTCCAGCCACAACACCTCTCTTTCATTTGGTTTATGGTGCTGATTACAATTGCACAAAATGGTTCTACTGCTAAAATTTTTTTCAAATCGGTAAACCACTGACCTTATTCACTCATCACATTCTACTGATGAGGAAACTGAAGCGCAGAGTTGGAATGCCTGGCTGTCACACAGTTCGGGAGTGTTCTCCCGGTGGCCAGTCCACTTCCATTGCAATGGGAGGGCAGGCGAGAGTGTGTGTACAGGTAGAGGCAAGTTCACAGGCCTGGTGGTGAGAAGCTAAGAGAGCTTCTATTATCTCAGACTAGAAGGAATATGAGGTGAAAAGTGTGGGAAAGGGAATTTACTAAAGAAATATGGTAGAATTTCATTTGGATAAAGTTTGGAAGACTATATCTCAGATTCTTAGTAGGTACCATTAAAATGAAATTCGGGGTGAGTTCTCTTCTTTCTTTTTTCTAATATATAATCCCTAATTTTCTTCTAATGAGCCTAAATTAAATATCTAATAAAAATACTTTTTTCAATTTGAAAAAATATATGTCCTGGTGCTGAGCCTAAAGCACCAGCCAGCTAAGCTATTAAGGGTATGTATGCACCATCAAGATGGAAGATGAGGTAAAAGTGAGCTGTTGTAGGGGTGTGTGTGTGTGCATGTGTGTGTGTGAAGGAATGGTTGCAACTGAGGAGAAGCCCCAGGCATGGACAGCTTCTAACAAGCGTCATGATCCTTTGGATAAACATCAGGAGCAAAAGCATCATTACCCCACAAGGACACATGTGTCTGGGGATTTGCAGAGTATGGAGGGGTCGGGGCATGGAACCCACTTCCTTCCTTGAAAGGTACAACTCTTGTTCCTGGGGGGCTCTGGACAGTCATGCATCTGCCAAGGACCTGCTTTCTGTAGAACAGTGTGCCCTCCTCTCTCTCCTCCCCTTTACTCCACCCTGGCTGTTGTTCCAGCTGTCTTTCCCCCAAGGGTCTCATTCTCTGGGTCATTCCCAGCAGCATACAAACTTGCTCTATTATCCCTTTTGTTTAAAAATCTGTGTCTCAACCACTGTCTCAGTTTCCTATGGCCTCTGTAACAAAGTCCCACAAAGTGGGTAGCTTGAAACAACAGAAATTCATTGTCTTATAGTTCTGGAGACTAGAAATGCAAAATCAAGGTGTTGGCAGGGCCAGGCACCCTTTGAAACCTGCAAGGGAGAGTGCTTTCTTGCCTCTTCCTAGGTTCTGGTGGTAGCTGTCAGTCTTTTGTCCTCGTGTGACATTCTCCCCATGTCTCTCCAATCTCTTCTCCTGTTTTATGAGGATACCAATCATTTTGGATTAAGGGCCCCCCCTTACTCCAGTATGACCTCATCTTAATTTACATTTTAATTTCATCTACAAAGAAGTGGGGCGCAATTCAACCCACAACCACCACCACTTCCCTCCTGCACCTCCGCCCTCTCTGTTTCTCTCCCCTCCACAACCCTTCCCCTGTTATTCATCTAAATGGCCTTCATGTCACTATCTCCACCTCTGCACCCTCCAGTCTCACCCTTCATCCCTCTATAATGCCACTGGCCCCACTGCACCATGGGATTACTTGTGCAGTCATCCAAGCCACCGTCACTAGACTACTCTTACAAACTCCTAGCTGGTCCCTCTAATTTCACTTTTGCCCCTGAATGCATTCTCTGCACTGATCCAGAGGGCATCTTTTAAAAATACAAGTCAGAGCATGTCATTGCTCTGCTTAAAACCCACCAGCGGCTTTCTATCACACTTAGAATAAAATCTAAACTCCTTACATGGCCTACAAGGTTCTGCTTCATCTGACCCTGCCTACTTCTCTGACATTATCTCCCCCGTTCCCCATGCTCCCTTTTGCTCACTGATCACTGTTTATGGTTACCCTTCTGCCTTCTTTAGGGTCTTTCCTTCCCCCTCCCCTAGAATGATCTCCAGGAGATCTCCAGGAAAGCCGATACCTTGGATCTCTTCTTATGTGCATACCCTCAATGTGGTGCCACTAGGAAATGACACTCAGTAGGCACTCAGAAACAACTTATTGAATAGTACAAACACTGTGGTAGACAGCCTCCATGATGATCCCTGATGACCTCTGCCCCCTAGAATTCATGCCGTTGTATAGTCTGCCCCCACACTGAACACGGCCGATTTGCATAATCAATGCAATATTGCAGCAGTGACAAAGTGTGACTTCTGAGGTAGATCATGAATGAAAGACATTGGGATCTTTGTTTTGTTCTCTAGGATCACTTGCTCTGGGGGGATCCAGCTGCCAGGTCATGAGAGGAAGCCTCCTATGAGAGGTCCCTGGGGCAAGAAAGAGGCCTCCTGCCAATAGCCATGTGAATGTGGTACCTTAGCAGCAATCGTCCAGCCCCTCAAAGACTTGGGTCACATTTTGAGTACAACCTTATGAGAGACTGTGAGCCAGATGTCACTTCTGAAGTCCTGACTCACAGAAACTGTGATGCAATAAATGTTTGTTGTTTTAAGGCACAAAGCTTTGAGGGTACTTTGTTATGCAGTAATGGATAATTAATATACTTACAAATTGTGTTTTCTCTAAAAGGTAGGATTATAATATACATACTGTTCAGGAAACAACTTTTTCACTTCAACAGTGTATCATGAACATCCTCCATGTCAGTGAAGTCTTATCTATAACCATGTGTAATGGATGTTCAGAATTTCATTGAATAAATGTCCCACAACTTAGTTCTACTCTTCTAAGTCTCAAAGTTTTTACTATTATAATAAAATTGCAACAGCCAATTTCCTAAGTAATTATTCATGATAGTCATGATTCTCTTAGGATAAATTCTTAGACGTGGAATTGCTGAGTCAAAGGATATATTGTGGGTTACATGTTTCCAAATTGTGTCTCTAGAAAGTTTGTGTGGTTCTTCCCAGTAGGATTTGAGAGCACTTGTTTAATAGGTAAACTCTTCAAAAATTTTGGCTATTTTGCCCATCTAATAATTTCTTTAAATGGCTTTTGATTATTTGCACATACATTTCTTTGATTCTTAATTACAGCAGCTTTGAAACTGCATGGGTGAGAAACCCTGAGCGGGGAGGTCTCAGAGGTGGACCGGGCTCTGCCAGCCCCTGCTTTGTCCCAGCGCCCCACCCTTACCCCAAACAGCCTTGGGGATGCCTGCATTTCCTCTTCTTCTAAGCTATTCGCTTCTTTTTCTTCGCCAGCGATGGGCAGAGCAGGAGTCAGGGGTTTCCTTCCGGAGGCCAGGCTGGGCTCTTGGTCTGCCCCTGCAGGTGAAGGCCCCCAGGCTGCTGATCCCATCCTGTCCTTCTGGCTGGCAGAGTGAGGGCCAGCTCTCTCACCTCTGCACAGCTGATGGCGAGATGCCCATCCTCAGAGACTGAGGAAAAGCACAGCCTCCATTTCCCCACTCCCAGTTCATTCCACCAATGAGCTTGAGGAAAAGAAAAGAAGTGGTATTGAAATTAGTGATGCCACTGACAAGCCCAGCTTAGCCTCAGAGTCAGACTAAGCCACCAGAGCTGCACTCATCAGAAAGAAGATGGATGCCGCTGTTCTCAGGCGGGCTGCCTCGCTCTACTGCTTGGGGTCCCCACAGTTGGGAGATCTCCAGTGGGCACACTTCCCTCCACATTGTGATGTGTGGGGAGAAAGCAGAGGAAAAGGGGAGAAGGCGGGGGACGTGGGGGGCCGGAGGGGAGGAAAGGAGGGGGAGAGGAGAAAAAAGGAAAAGGAAAGTAGAGGGGAGAGAGGAGAGGAGGAAAACAATCAAGGAGGAGGAAAAAGGAAGGCAGTGAGGAAGGTGGGTTATTGAAACACAAGCCTGATTCGTTTGGCAGTTAGTGATGTCGCCAAAGCAGCCAAACTCCACTCCCTGAGCTGGGGTGGGTAATATTGACTTTATGGGGGTTCCTTGGGGAGAAGGAACAGGTTTCATCATGCCCTGCAACAGCATACCTTAATCAAACTGTCCCAGTTTTCCTCTTCCCTAACTCTCCCATAGCCTATTCTTGAAAAATCCCTTCAATTTTCAGAGTGCTTCAGCTCTTCATCTCAGCCTAAGTACCCCAAGGAGCGGGAGGACCACCTGGTCTGCAGGTGGCCACATGTCTCACACCTGGAGTCCCGTTCTTCTTCCAGTCCATCTCTCTGCTCCCCTGGGTTATTCCAGAAGCTAGCGTAACACTCTGGCAAGAGCTGTGTAGTTCCATGAAGGCTGCTATTTCCCTGGAGCCCCGGCTAACTCATCCGGCCTCTCCCTAAGTTATTTTTTTCTCAGGAGTGGGAGAGATGGTGGCTGCCCGGTGGATGTTAGAGTGTCGTGGAAACATTTGCCTGTCCTCTCTGGGGCCTCCACTTCTGGAGCATGTGGGCCTCCATCTTCCCTCTAGGTTTGAGAACATGACATTTTATATACATAGTTTGAATGACCACAGTCTCCTTAGAGCTGGGACCAAGAAGACGGGGAGAGGAGGAGCCCTCAGCCCTCTTCTGACTTGTAGGACACTGGGCCAAAGAAAACCACTGCCCTGGATGAATGATTTGCTCCAGGTAGCAGGGTCAATGCAGTGTGAGGTAGGACCACAGCTCTGCCTCCAAACCCCATTCAAATCTCTTCCATACCCTAAGCTCAGGGCTGCGTTATGATTTCCCTGGGCCTTAACCACTTTTGCCTTTGCAGGCCCTTTCTACCATTAAAAAAATAAAAATTATAGTTCATGATTGCGTTGGCATAGAGACAAATAAAATCTCAACCGAATTCATTGTTCTGTGTTCATTATTCTAATAAATTTTTTCCTTACAGTTTTAAAGGAACCTAAAATCACAACCTTTTCACGTCCTCTCAGAGTCCCCTGGGCCCCAGGCCTTGTGCCTGCTATCCTAAGGGCCAGTGGGCCCTCCCTGGCAACACCCACGAAACACTTGCAGAGATTCACTGCTGCTGCTTTTCAAAGCACTCCCACAGATGTGGAGGGAGAGGAAGATAAAGACCTAGCTTATTAATAATGTAAAACACCTGTGTGCCTCTGCGACCTCCAGCTGGGAAACACACCAAAGCCACAACTGACCACCTGAGTAGCCAAGGGATGGGAGTTCAAGTGCTCCTGGGTGCTCGAGTCCTTCAGGTCCCACACACCCCTTAGTCCTTACCACCCTGACGAAACTGGCTTGGAGATCTGCGCAGTCCACCCCACAGCTGTCCCGTGCCACTGCGGAGAGCACTCTTCTCTCACTCTCCTAGTCGGTCTGCATCAAGGGCTTCCATCATGAAGATCAAGAGGAGGTGTGCTGTGACTAGGGACAGCTCCAACCTTCCTCAGATGGTACTGGGAGACAGTGTTCCATTAAGAGGCTAAGTTATTCTTTCAATGTGAGCCTTTGAAGATCCAGATAATGACTTCTATAATTTTCCCACAGTTAATTGCAAGAATCACAGCCTGTCTTTTTGCCTTAAGGGTGGAGGATACTAAAGCAGAGATGGTAAATGTGGGTTGCACGTTTTCCCAGGCCCCCTGCCCAGATTGGAGCAGACACTTCTGCTCAGCCATGTGCTCTGTCTTGCCAAGTCAGTCTTAGAGGCCCTCACAACCCTGGCAGTGCAGTGTGCTGGTGGCGCCTGCAAGTCCCCCCACGTGAGCATCATAGTGGAGACCTATCAGCTACCCCTGATCACAACTGTTCACTTCAGTCCTTACTCCTTCTTCTCTTTTTTTGTAACTTTAAAGAAATATGTTCATTAAAAAAGAGATATGTTCATAACGAATCCAGAAAGGCACTGCTTACTTTAAACCTTAAAATAATTATAAGTATATACACAGTATACACTTAAATATATAATCACTATCTCTACTATATAAAGGCCAAAAGTGAGGCTTGAAGAGGTTAAATATTTAACCAGCAACTAACAAGTGGTACAGCTGGGGTTTGAATGCAACCTGACTAACCCAAACCCAAAATGTGGTTGAGTGGAGATGCGAATTCTAGCAGAGATAAACCCTTAAATTAATGACAAAATGTTGATTCTCCGATTCCTGGTGATGGGGAACTGGGGA
The DNA here is from genome assembly GCA_004027475.1 of Anoura caudifer. NCBI lineage: Eukaryota > Metazoa > Chordata > Mammalia > Chiroptera > Phyllostomidae > Anoura > Anoura caudifer. The sequence goes on from PVKU01002712.1 coordinate 77,494, forward strand.
AATTGGAGTTTCATCACCCCGAAACCATGTCATGTGCCTAGTGAAACAGATTTCATTTGTCCTCCCATCCAAGTATCACAATGCAAGTATAGGCTACAAAAGAAAGGGAAGGGGGCTGCTCTGGGGCACAGGTATCTGCTTCTGCAGGGGCATATCTGCCTCTCAGGATGCTCCCAGCTGCCTGCCAGCAGGTAACCCCGGTGGCAGCACATGGGCAGGAGTCATCTCCAGGGTGGCCTCTGTGCCAACGGCTGGCTCTCTTCTTAACCCTAAAGACCCAGAATTGCAAGGAAGCTCACCACTTCTATTTCCGCCAGTCATCTCCCACAGGAAACCTTTAGAGCTGTAAATCATGCACCCAAAAGAGGTTAGAATAAAGTAGTGGGAAGCTCAGCAAAGAATCAGCCCCACCCAGACCCTGAAAAGGGTGCTGGTGAGACTGGGCCACTGGAGGTGGAACACTACACCCCAGCACCAGTCCCTGCAAAGCAGAGGAAACCAGAAGGGGAGAGTCAGTCTCATACTCGTGCCTCCTCCTCTGTCTCCGCATGCCTTCCGAGTTCACGAACCCCCACCTTCTCCCCACCATGGCACTCCACCCAGATTTCTGTATGGGAAATGAGGTGGGGCAGGTTGGAGAGAGGATATTAGCACCCATTAAGCTCTTATTACGTGCAAGTACTTTATATATCTTATTTCATCTTTGGAATTGGTTGTACAATCTGAAGTTTACCATGGATCAAACAAAGCTGAAGAGATTAAGTAATGTGCCCTGGGCCACCCAGCTGGAAGGCAGAGCAAGGAGGCGGTCCCAGGTCTGTCTGACATCACTAGCCAGACAAGACCTTCCCTCCCCTCTCCCTGTCCCCGTGTTAAACTCAGATACTCCCTCCCTGGCCCCATCCCGATTCAGAAGGTCTGGGGTGGGGCCTGAGAATTTGCATTTCTAAGGAGCACTCAGATGCTGCTGCTATCCGTGGGGGGAGCACACTTTGAAAGCCGCCCCAGATGATAAGATTGGGTCTCTAATGGTGGAGTTTCAGCCATATAGCAGGAAAATATTTGGGGCTTGAGGGATTTTTCCAGCCACCCTTGAATCACACCCAGTAGGCAGCTGCAGGCACCTCACCGACAGGCAAGCTTCTTTTGCTCAAGCCTTTGATCTTCTCCAAGGTGGAGCCAGAGAATGTGCTCTGTAACTCGATCTTTGGGGAAGGGCACCTCAGTTCCCGGTCTCTAGCTCTGGTGGTGCTGAGCACTGGAACTGCTGAAGCACTTGGGAAACCAGAGGAAAAGCCAGGTCAGCCGCTGAGGGAGGCTGCACTGAGCTTTCCTTTAACTGGAGACGTATTTGCCCTCAGAGTGAGTCTGGCAGGGGGCTGATGGGCTACAACAGCTGCTGCCCCGTCATAGCAGCTGCCCCCACCTGCCTGGTAATCGACACAAAGCAGTAAAGGAGTTAAAAGGCAGAGCAACTGCTCACCTCTGGCACCCCACCAAGGGCTGGAGAAGCTGCCTCACTGACGGGCTCTGGGCTCAGGAAGGAGCTTCCTGCTCAGCCAAGCTCCCCAGGAACACTCTCCTTAAGGTGGGAAACCCAGGCCTAAGGCAAGTAGGAGAGGAGTTAGGTAAAGAGGACAGAATGTGAATGACAAAGAGGTTCAAATACCTGCCTCCAGCCCCTTCTAGTGAGAGCTAACAGTTACTGGGTGTTCACTATGTTCCAGGCACCAAGCAATGCACATTAGATGCATTATATCATTTTACTATCCTCATTTTACAGATAAGGAAAGTGGGGTTCAGAGAGGCTGAATAAAACAGCACAGCTTGAAGCACAGCTACTAACGCAGCAGAGCTGGGATCTGAGTCCAAACCAACCTTCTCCAGATCAAATGCTCTCTGCGGTACTGCCTCTTTTTGAGCTTGGACTTCCACTGTTCGTTTGTTCGTTTGTTCATTCGTTCGTTCGTTCATCCATCCATGTTTATACACTCATTCCCTTACTTAAACATTTTAGGCACTGGGAATAAGACCCAGATTTTGCCCTTAAGAACTTCACATCTGTGAAGACAAACAAGTGATCTGCAGAGTAATAAATGCCATGAAAGGTAAAGTACAGGGGCTATGGCTGTTAGATGAGGGCACCCAACTCATTTGGGCAGGGATAGTACTCATATTACTGAGTAAATGAATGAATGAGTCAGTCTCTGGTCCCCTAGTTAAGGGTGGGCTTAGTCTGGATGACAGCTAGGGTGGGGGGGCTAGTTCCACTTAAGAGGCTTGAGAGCTTTCTGTTTGGGCGTTTCTCAACTTTGTTGCACATTGGCATAAACTGGGGAGCTTTTAAAAATCCCTGTGCCCTGGCTGGTGCCAAACTAATCCATCAGAATCCTGGTGCTGGGGCTCCGCAGGCGACTGACTCCAGTGAGTAGCCGAATTTGAGAGCCACTGTCTTAGATGCTCGGCTGGGCGCTCTGAGAGAGAGCGCAGCAAGTTACCCGCTTATTGCCCCTGTTTCCCATGGAACGAACCAGCGTCTGAGGAAAACTCGAGTGGGATTCTGGTGCTTCTAGCAGAGGCATTTTAAAGGCCTGGGAACACTGGTTATGAGTTTGTGACTTCTTCTAGCTGAAGGTCGAAACTTTAGAAGAGAAAAGTGCTTGTGAGAAGGAAACAGCTCGATAGATACACAGAGCGAGATTGTAACTCCAGGTCCTTATTTACCCTGAGCTCTCCATGTGAATACAATTACAAAGTTGGATCTCTGGGTCTGGTATTCTGGACCACGGTTTATGCAAAAGAAATGACTGGCTCCTAGAAGGGGCTCGGTGTATCTCAGCAAGACTTGGAAAAACCTTTTTAGTAAAAGAATTGCAATGACAACAATGGCTATTTCTGAGCTTGTACTAAGTGCTGTGTCAGGCCCAACACCTTACCTTTAATTTTCACACCTAAGTCAAAAGATAAATATTATTATTCCCATTTTAGAGATGAGGAAACGGAGGCCTAGAGAGACCACCCAGCCAATAAGTGATAGAAGCAGGATCTGAACCCAGATTTCAAAGCTCTTCCCCTGACAGGATAAGAGGAACTGTAACCTAAAATCAAGGGGGAATAAAGGAGGCAAGACAAAGCCGCAAAACCAGCAGCACTGCCTGAGATGTGGTCGGTACTTGGACTTCAACCTCCCAAGCACGGTTCTGCCTGTTACTGATTTTGTTATTGGGTTTACTGCTTGTGGAAAACCCACAATGTGCTAGACACGGCGCTAAGTGTTTAACAGAATTTATTTCATTTACACCTCAACTAATGAAGTAGGGAATGATACCTGCATTTTACAGAGGGGGACACTGAGGCACCGAGATATAAAGTTCTTTACCAAGGCCCCTAGCACATGTTAAGCCAGAACTTCCACTCAGGAAGAGGCCTGGAGGCAGATAGCCTTGCTGATTTACCTCAGAGAGTATCCCAAAGAGCAAGTGGGCTGGGGGAGAAGGCAGCTCCGTGGCCACTGTGAACTGAGACCCACTTGACCCTTGTAGTGAAGCCCGTGGAAGTGGGCAACCTGGCTCCAGCCCAAACGCTGGCTCGGCTCCCGGGGAACATGGCAAGGCGATCACCAGTCCACTCATTTCATAACCACACAGGCCAGGAGGAGCACCTGATACTGTCATTTCAAATAGGCTGTAAAGAAACAAGTGAGGGGTAGTTGGGGCAATTTCCTGATCTAGGCAGCTTGGGGGTGGGACTTCCCAGAGGAGATTGGGTTTCAGAACTGCTGGGGAGGGGGTCGGGGAGCCAGGCCAGAGGGTGGTTGGAAGGGGGCATTTAGACTCAGCTTGGCTTCTGACCTGGCTCTGCTTACCAGGTGGGTTTGCTAACTGCTCCCAGCTTCAGACTTCCCATTTCTGAAATGGGAGCTGCCTTTCTTCGGAGGGTTGCTGTGGGGTAAATGTGTAGATAAATGTGCAGATAAATAAGATAAATGTGAAGAGCACTTGGCGAAGCTCCTGGCACGTAAATGGTAGCTTACTGAGTGGTAGATAGCTAACATAGAGATAAATAGTTTGGCTTTTAGACCTGAGGGGAGGGGAGCTACAGCTCCGAGATAAGTGAGGCTGTTTCCTTCTGCCCTCAGACCTGAGAACGGACAAGTCCAGCACCGACCTGGGCCACCCTCTTCGAGATCTTGGAGAAAATTCCCAAGAATTCCTGTAGCTTCTTCACAGATTCCTGGAGAATTCTGCTCCCAGCCTCTAAAGGATAGAGGAGTCCTGATGTCCAAATGCAATTATTTCCCTGAGGCTCCTCGAGAAGGGAGGATGAGAGGCTACATCCACCGGCAGACCCTCAGAGCTGCTGTCTATTCCCCACCTCCCCCTGGAGCGGGAGCAGCTCTGAAGCAATGGGGAGAGGGGGGATCTGCTCACCCAGGAATGCACTTTGGAACCAAGACTATCTCAGGTGCAGCTGACAGGAGGCAGCTTCCCAGAGAAAGCAGTGCATCCACGTGCTGTGGTGCTGGTCCCTGCCTGCCTCACCAAAATCCTACCAGCCTGCCCACCATGTGTGCTGAAAACCCAGGCTGCCTGCTCTTACCACAGCTGGCTTGTCCACCTCAACACACCCCTGAACACGGGAAACAGAAACTGGAGTCGTCCATTTTCAGAGAAGGCTTAGAAATGGCTCTACCCGTTAAGCAAGACCACCTGCAAGAAGCAGGTACAACAAGGCACGTCCCTGCTGTCAAAGACTGTGCTATTCAACTGAGAGCTCAGAGGAAAATCACAAAGTATGTTATTAAGGATCAAAAGGAACATCCCAGCCTGTAAGTGCTTGAGCCATTTGAAGGAAACTGATCGTTAGAGACTGAGGTGTGGCCAGGAAGTCTTAACAGCAGATGTGGGATTTGGGCTGGGCTGTAGGTAAGGGAGATTTCACTTAGAAGAGGAATGGAAAGAGTATTTTTTCCAGATGGAGTGGCTGGCACAAGCAAAGATGTGAGGGAGGGCAGCAAAGCACAGGGCCTGTTTGAAAGCTAGGAGGAGGCCAATTTGAAGGGAAAACTCGGTACAGGAAGGAGAAGAGGCAGGTGAGGTGGGTGAGGCAGTGCCTGCCAAGCCATGGTGAACAGCGAAGGGCAGTCTGGGACAGACGGTCAGGAGGCTTTGGGCTTGACTGTGGGTAATGGAAACTGGTGGCAGGGTCTTGAGTCTGGGTCGGTCAAAGGCTGGCAGAAGTGCGAGGGGTGGATTGTAGGGCAGAAGCAAGTATATAGCAATGCTATGGAACAAGAAGGGAGTGCAGATAGGACCCACACTGCTTGTGGCAGTCTCAGGCACGGATAGCAAGAGAGAGAGGCAGGTGCCATGGGAAGAAGACATGAAGGGGTGACTCACTGCCTGGGGGAGCTGAGCGGGAGGCAGGAATCCAAGGGGACTCCTGCTCTCCAGCCAGAGTGACTGGATCAAAGGTGTCTGAGAATCAAGAAACGAAATAAGGTAGTGGAGGCAGGGGCCGAGGTTTTAGAGGAAGAGGCCGGAAACTGCAAACCACTGTGTGTGAACTAGGGAAGGAGGCACCTGGCATGTGAGATGGGTCTTGAGATTTCTGCAAGAAGCCAGAGGCAATGTAGCAATATTGGATGCTCACAGGGAAGCCTCAGCTCAAAGGCACTCCCATCACCCCCTCCTGGACCGCTCTTGTTCCCCCACCCTCAGTCAGTAGTAGAAGCTCCAGAAACAGCCCCAGGACTTCCTTGATGCCCTCAGGCCAAATCATCTTTTAATTAGTTCATATCCCAACAATAGGAGCCATGTAATAATGATGTTGCTGCACCCAGCAGCAATTAAACAGTAAAAAGGTTAATTACATTTATTTTTTAAAAATCTGTGTAAATGGAAGATGTTCAAAGAGTTGGGCAGACTAATTGAGAGCTAATGTCACTAAATTGAATTTCAAATGAATTTTACATCCATAGTTCATTTTGCTAATTTCATTCTCTGCATCCTGTAATTTGTTGACAGTGATTGATTATTTAAGTGAATAATATCTGTGTACCAGGATCATTTAGTAATAAAAAATGCCACACATGATCATAATGTTAATGAATATTGTTGACTTAAATTTTTACCGCCTACTTAGTTTGCAGACAGTGTTGGGTCACCAGAGCAAGCCTCAAGATTCATGGGACCAGAGTAACTGTGAAGACCTAAGGGTACTGGGGTTATCTTCACATGAGGGGCTAGATGGGTCCCTGTACCTTTAAGATATCAGGTCACAGCTTCATATCATTTGTGGGTCATCTATCACTGTTTTCTTTTCCAGCTAAAAGAAATCAGAAGCAGACACAGATTTCCAGGTTCGGAACATAGAAACCATTTTTTGCACAGATTACTGGCTACATGGGTAATGAGAAAAATAAGTTGTGTGTGGGGAGTGAGGAGGGAAGATGAAGAGAGATTTTTGATAGAGCCAGAGTAGTGCTTTCCGGATAGAACCACAATAACACACACCCACACACCACACCCACTGGAGACTGAAATTCTGAAGTTTCAATGTGCATCTGAATCACCTGGATGCCGGTTTAACATGTAGCTAGATCCCCAGGCTCCACTCTTGAAGAAAGCTAGGAAAGGGCCCTGGGATATGCATGTAAAACAAGCACCCAAAGGGATGCTAATATGAGTGGCCCTGAATGACACTGAGAAGCACTGTCCATCCCAAACATTCACAAGGACCTGCCTACAACTCCTTTCCCACCTGTTTCTGATCTACTCCATTCCTTGCAGCTTCCTCTCCCATCTGCAAAACAACTTTATAAAATGAGCACTGTTATTATCACCATTACTATGGTTGAAGAAACTGAGGCACAGAGAGGTTAAGTATGTAGTAATTACCTGTCCAGCTTCTGGTAATAGACCTGGAAAAGAATCTTGATTTTGATTCTTACTGTGTAAACTTGGGCAAGTAAATTACTTAACCACTCTGATCCTCAGTTTCTTCAAATATATATAGGGATACTAATCCCTCCCCAACAGAGGATTAAGCGGGATTAAGTAAAGTATTTCGCATAATGCCCAATGCCCAGCAAGCATCCAATGAACTGCTGCTATCACTCTTAGCTGGCTCTGATGGTGAGCACCAGCCAGAAGGAGACCATGAGAAGCAGAAAGCATGGACAACCAGATGGCCAGCCCTGGCTGGAGGCGTGGGGAGGATGCGACCCTCATAAACATTTACTAAAATGAGTTCAGTGATTTTAAAAATGTACTATGCTCCAGTGATTATTCATAAGTGTGAAAATAACCTGTGTACAATGTTTCAGCATTATTTGGAACATCAACAGATTGAAAACCACCTACATGTCTATTAATCAAGGGCTGGTTAAATTGTTTTAAGGTTTATGCATACCATGAAATGCGATACACGGTAAAAAAGGAATAAGAAAGTTCTTATGTGCTGATATGGAATATCTTCAAGTTTCAATGTTAATTGAAAATCAGAAGTAGATGATAGATATTCCGATATAAAATCTGGAAGGACACAAAAGATACATATCAGTTGCCATTGGGCAGAGGAACTAAAGTGGGGCTGGATGGAGAGGGGTCGGAGGAAGATGTGGTAAATTTTGTACCTTTTGAATTTTGAATGATGTGAATGTATGACATATTCAGAAAATAACTAGAAACAGAAAAGGCATATTAACAACTGTTTACTTATTCATTCACAAAGCAAATGTTTGTCGAACCCCTGCTACATGCCAGGCCCTCTTCTGAGTACCAAGGACTCAACAATGAGCGAAAGAGGCAGGAAAAACTGTTCTGGTGGGACAGAGCAACAGACATAATAAATTAAGCACAGAGCACCCTGGGAGATGATGGATGCGATGGGGGAAAGTGAAGCAGAGGAAGCAGAGTAGCAGTGCAGGGGCCCACATTTAATAGAGCGGTCAGGATAGGCCTCTCTGAGATGGTGAGGATGGAAAAGAGACTTCAGGAGGCACAGGAGTGAGCGCAGACACCTGGGGAAGAGGCTTCTAAGCAGATGGACCTGCCAGGGCAGAGCTCTAAGGGGAAGGGCATTAGCACATTCAAAGAACAAAGAGGAGGCTGTTGTGACTGAATGGGGTGGGTGAGATGAAGAGAAGCAGGAGATGGGGTTCAAGACAGAGGGTGGGCAGATCAGATAGGGTTTTTTAGGCCATGGTAAAGAACTCAGCTTTAATTTTGAGTTAAATTGAGAACCACTGAAAGTTTGGAGTAGAGTAGGGTGATCTGACTTATGTTTTAAAGGACTGCTTTAGTTTGTGGATTGAGAAAGGACCATAGGGAGGTAAGGAATGAAACAGGAAGACCAATTCAGAGGTTATTACAATAATCTAGGTGAGAGATAACAGTGACTGCATTAGTTTCCTAGGGCTACCTTAACAAAACTAGCCACCTTATTACAAACTAGGTGGCTTGAAATAATAGAAATATATTCTCTCACAGTCCTGGTATTTATAAATCCCAAGTCAAGGTGTGAGCAGGGCTGTGCCCTCACCGAAGGCTCCATAAGAGAACTCTTCTTGCTGCTTCCAGTGGCTCCAGGAAGCGTTGCTTGAAAGTGCAAAAGTGATCTCATGGCCTTCTCTGTGTCCCTGTGTCTCTGACCTCCCTTCTCTTAACAGGATTAGCTGTCATTGAATGTAGGGCCCACTTTGAATCCAGGATGATTTCATCTTAAGGTTCTTAATTACAACCACATACACCCTTTTTTCAGATAAGGCCACACTGCAGGGCTTAAGATTTGGACATATCTTTTGAGGGGCCATAATTCAACCCAGGACAGTAGCTTAGAACCCGGATGATAGCAATAAAGGTATTGAAAATATTTTTGATATTTTTGAAGGTACAGTAAACAGAATTTGAGAAACAAGAGAATGAGTCAAGAATGACTCTACACTTTTTGGCTGAGCAACTGGATGGATGGAGCTGCCACCAGTTGAGCTGGGAAGGCTGCAGGTGCGTAAGATTGGAGGAGAGAGAGTATAGATTGGAAGTTCAGTTTTGAACATCCTAAGTTTGAGATGCGTGTTAGGCAACCAAGTGGATGTCAGGTAGGCAGATGGATATAAATGCTAGAGTTAAAGAGAAGCTCTAGGCTGGAGACAGAAATTTGTGAGTTGCCATTTTTTAAAGTCACAAACTGCATGAGACTGTCTCAACAGTGAGTGTGTGGGGAATCTGTGTCCAGGACCTCTCCTGGGCTGTGGGCAAAGATGAACTTGGTGGTTCCTGCTTCCAAGTAACCCACAAAGACAGACAGGTACAAAAATCAATGCCTGGCAGTGTCCCACTGCCAGCCACCCCTTCTCCCAAACCAGCACCCAGCCACCATGGGGCATGACTACTCTACCTCCACACATTTTCCAAGGGGCCAGTAGGTCATGGCTTCCATTTTTATAGACTTCCTTTAATGATTGGTTCTTTTGCATATCCATACGTATAAAAGAGTAAGAGCAAGAAGAGGGAACGCCAAGCCCCTTGGACCTGGCCACAGCACCCCCAAGTTCATCTCTACCACAGGGGACAGTTCCCATTTCTGATTTTTCTTTCTAAACAAAAGGCCAGTCAGATGCATCAATTCAGACAAAAATAACTCTGCTTACCTGAGCAGCGTTGCCAAACTCTGTCCACCTCTGCAGCCCTCATTCCTATTTGTTAAAAGATGAGAAGACAAATATATTGGCAGATTGTCATGAAATATTTTCTCCCCAAATCTAATATACTGTGTGTGATTCAAATCTATTTATACTCTTTAAAAATTAAAATCAATACTTCTGTTTGTAGCACAGCTATTTGTTCTCATCGAGTTTGCCTTCACAACGAAGATATGAAGATAGAAAGTGTGGTGAGAGCTTTCTCCATTCAGGAAACTTGTGTGTTTCTGCAGGTGGCTGATGGAGCCAAGGTTTTGGAAGAGGCCATTGCAAAGCCAAGGTCAAGAGTGTCACATTTTGTGGACTGTCAGTTTAGTTAGCTTTATGGCCGAAAAATATAAGGCCTTATGACCCACAGAATTATGCGTTTGGGGAAAAGGGAGGCAGGAATTTGCCTACACTGCTGCAGTTTCTGTTGATACAACTAATTCATACATTTTTAAAGATTTGTATATCTTCATATGGGAACAGAGCCTACAGATATCCTCATATATGTGCACAAAGCATATTGCAAGGATATTACATGCAGCACTTTAGTGATAGCATAAAACTAAACAACCTAAAAGTCCATCAACAAACACGTTTTTGTACCATCTATAAGATGGAATACTATGTGTCTTATGAAAGGCTGGATGCATTAGTCATCTAGGGCTGCCATAACAAATACCACAGGCTGGGTGTCATAAACACCAGAAATGTATTTTCTCAAAGTTCTGGGGGCTGGAAGTCCGAGATCAAGGTGTCAGCAGGTTGGTTTCTTCTGAAGCTTTTCTCCTTGGCTTGTGCGTGGCCGCCTTTCTGCTCTGTGTTTACATGATCCTCTCTCTGTGCGTGCACGTGTCTGATGTCTCTCTCTGTGTCCTCATCTCTTCTTAAAAGGACACCAGTTGTATGGGATTCGGGCCCACCCCAATGACCCACTTTAACCTAACCACCTCTGTAAAGGCCTTATCTTTAAATATACTCTGAGGTACTGGGGATTAGGGATTCAGCGTATGAATTTTGGAGGACACAGTTCAGCCCGTAACACTGGACTAACTCCATATATTCTGACTGGGAAAACTGGCCATGAAATTCTGCTTAGGGAAAAATGCAAGTTGCAGAAGAGTATGTATAGTATGATCCTCATGTTGCTTTAAAAATTGTGTGTGTGTGTTTAAAAACATCAGCCAGAGCACACACCAAAGAGTTAAGAGTGGCTCTCTCTGGAGAGCAGGATTGAGAGGTTCAGAGGACTTCAGCTTTTCATTTTATAATCGCCTACATTGTTTGTTTGAATTGTTATAACAACCAAGCAATAAGTTTATAACTTGATTTTCACAAATCTGGCAGGAAAAAAGGGAGGCTGCTCTTGCTCACTGGGCGGGTCCAATGATAGTGAGTGCTCTGGCATTTCATCATTGTCACCATATCAATGCCTGCTATGTGCCAGGCGTTTTACTACAAGTCTTGTTTGCGCCCCCACTATAATGCTGGAAGCTACATATTAGCAACCCCACTTCACAGATGGAGTGCTTGGGCTCAGAAATGTTGAACAATTGGCCCAAAGTCACACAACAAGTAATTGGCAGAGCCAAGAGTCAGGCCTGGGTCTTCCAGAAACCATCCATTGGGCCGTGAGGTTGAATCAAATCTTCCCCTTGGTCAGAAAAACAAGCTGGGTTACCTGCTGCTGAACAGGGCGTTCTTGATGATAGGGGATAAGTGACATTTACTTAGAGAAGAGATGCCCCTCATTGGCTAGTGAAGGTGTAGCCAGGAGATGACCAGGATGAATTCTCTAACTGCTATTCCTTCAAGCCAGCATTCATGAGTGTCCACCATATGCCTGGATCTGTTATAAACACTTAACGTCTATAAGTAGATCCCTCTCAACAACCCCATTTTACAGATGAGAATAGTGAGCTATGTCACAGATTGTTTACAAAAAAGAAAGGGAATCGGAGTGAGTGTGTACTGTTGGCTTTGTGCAGGTTGCTAAATAGCTCAGGGCTCTGCTCTCAATTACTCACAGTAATAATGAGGCAGGAGAGCATGAATAATACAAATTCCCTGATAATCAAAAAGGGTCAATTAAAAAAATTGTCCAGATGGCAGTGGAAGTAAGTGAATTCACCAGTAAGTGAGATAATGGATGTTATAGGGCCAAGGGGAGTGCCTGGCACAATGTACGTCCTCCTGGATGGGCAGGAGCTCAGTCTCAGACCACAGGCCAAGGGCCAGGTGCCTCGGGCGAACACTACCCAGGGGCTAAGTGTAGGAGAGAGTGTGGGCTTATATCCAGAGGCAAAGTTGAGATCCAGGGCCAAATACAAGGGTGGCCAAAAGTAGGTTTATGGTTGTTTGTGCTTACATAAAAGATAAATCATAAGTAAGGATACAAAATAATAACAATAATAATAAGACAAATAATATAAATAGATAATACAATAATTAATAAATAATAATATAAGAATAAACTCTGTGTTTTGCATACTCACAACCATAAACCTACTTTTGCTATAGTTCAATCAGGAATCAATCTGGGAATTCAAGGCCAGAGCTAAGAGTTCAGACTTCAGGCTCTGGGGCGGAGCCTGGGGTTTCTTTCTGGTAAGGGGGCAGGTTGCAGAAGGGGTCTGTGCAGTTGTTAGCATGTGAGGATGAGGGAGCTTGCAGGTTCAAGCACAGAGTAGCTCTGAACTAGTTCTGAACGCAGACCGGTCTCCTTTCACTCTGAACCTAATGAGTGTTATTGGTGCATTGGTGACATTTGGCCTGCCTTGGAGCTCTGTATTTCTAGCCAACATTTTTTATCAATATCTTCAGACTGCTCAACATTCATCGGGGTATTGGGTCCAGCTGGTGATTTCAAGGAAGGAGCATTGTTCAAAGCAGCACACAAAAGCAGGTTAGGGAGAAACAGACAAAATTCTGCAGGACAGAATGGGAACCGACAGGGATGAATGCAAAGTCATGCAGTGAGGTTCAAAATGCCATTGTACAGGTGGACTGAGGGGTCAGGCTGGACAACACTTTACATGAAGACTTGAACTCACTCACTTGGCCACAAGTTCCATGTGACTGTAAAGTGTAATATGGCACAGCTGCTAGGAAAAGCTATTGCATATTTAGTCTGCATTTCTGGATGCGTCGTGTTTCGGTCAAGTGAGCTGTCTGTCCCCAGGACTGGCTGGACCTCACTGGAGTATTGGGTCTAACTGGGAAACAGCAGCGGTGGCTGTTAACCAGCAGCCCACGGGCTGGGCTGGATCCAGCCTGTCGGCACATTTTGTTTGTTTTACAGGATGCTGTAAAAAAAGATTTAAAAAAATCTGATCTGATAGAAATCAAAAGTTTTCCAATAGAAACCCAGATTCCCAGCAACTTTTGAAAAGTTCAAAAACGATCTAAAAGTACCTTTTTTTTTTTCCTGGCACCATCTTTTAGTGAAAACACTTGGCCAGATCTGAGCAGTATCTGCTTCCTTTAGATCAAGCATGCGCTTGCCCATTTGTCCCAGGGCTCGCCACTCCCTGTGGTCCTCCAACAGTGAACTGCCAGAGAAAAGCTTCTGTGTACCCACGTTTCTATGAAAAGCAGGAAAATGAAAGACTGGGGCCCATGCGATCTCATTGGACCTGCCCTGCTGTATTTATTTTCAGTTCAGCCTTATGTCTGTAGCAGTTTGCATTTGCAGTTTGAGTGCAGTATACATAGAGGAAGAAACGTCGCATATAGGGAGGTTTTGTGGGCCAGGGTTAGAATGGCTGTAGGTGTTTATCTTGGAGAAGAAAAGCCCAGAGTTGCCTGATTGTGGAGGGCAGATATTGGAAGATCTGTCACAGAGCAGAGGGACTGACTGGCCTGTGTGTTACTTCAGTGGGCAGACCAGACAACAAGAGTTGCAGAAAAGTAGACTTCAGCTTAACTTATGCATGAGTTTTTGAGCAACCAAGCTTTCCAACTAGGAATGAGTTGTCAAGAGAAGTGGAGAGCTGGGAGAAGTGAGGCAGAAGCTGTCACAGGTTGGGATAGAAAGAATGGAGGAGTTGGAGGTGCATAGGCAGGAATGGTGGTCCCGCCATTCACTGTGCCCTTGAATAACTTACTGAACTGGATGCCTGTAGAGCATGTATTCAAATCAGACTACTTTTTAGAGATGGGGTGAGGGTAAAATTAAAGAGTGCAAGTAAATTATTTTGTATATTGTCTGGCATGTAGTAAACTTTCAACAAATATTAGCTATTATTATTTGCAGTTGGGCGCAAGGTTGGATAATTTATTTTTAAGAGCATTGCCAAGTCTAAGTTCCGTGATTTTAGGTGTCATTCATCTCCATTTCCTCCTTCCACGAAGTTGCTGAAAAGAAAGAAAATGATTGAATTTCAATCTCATTTCCTTTTATTGCTTCTCTCATCAAGGCTCTTCTAACTCGTGAAATGGCCACCGGCTAACTATGTAACCTGCAGACTTTATTTTTAGTTGTTTCTATGGCCTCTTCTTTTGTACCAGACATCCTGGAAGTCTGCAAAGTTCTGCAGAAGATATGCTCATTTGGAAATGTTTGCTCATTGCCATTGCTTCAAGTTCAAAGTCAATTGCCCTAAGACCTTTACCCAGTAGTGGTGGTGTCAATGGCCTGAATCAAGTTCAAAATCAATCAGCTTCTTATGAAATGAACCTGGAAGAAGCAGACAGGCAAATATAAAATGCTGAGCCATTAAACTGAGACAGAGATCTTTCCCTTTGGGCACGGGAAAACTGTGTGCTGGCTTTTCAGGCTGCTGGGCTTGTGGTTTTATGGCTACATTTGGTAGAGAAGGGGAAAATTTTGAAAAAGATGCAGCTGTTTTCTTTTTCTAGCAGAAGCTGGTAGTGGCAGACACTGCAAAATTTATACCCATTCCTTCTTCCTTCTTACAAGTCAACCCCTCATTGTGTGGGAGGTAAATGTGCCCAGGTAGTCAATCTCCCTTTGCCTGCTGTGCAGCTGGTTCTGACCAATGAAACACAGGCTGTTTCTCGTTACATGAGCATGACAAATCTCCTAATGTTTATTTAAGTCATTGTGTGTCAGGTGTTGTATTACTTACAGCCAAACAGAACCTCCGCCGTTCTCAAATCCTCAGCTGAGTGTCCAACCATTCAATTCTGACACTATCTACCTGAGGTTGGCATCAGACCCCACAGGGTGAGGGCTCAGTCCCACAAGACTATACCCACCTCAGGCACCAGTCACATAGTTCTGACCAATCAGGTATAACTCAGGGATTCTTATGAACTGACCCCACGACAACGTTAGGTCTGATAATTTGCTAGAACAGCTTTGGTCTCTCGGGAACAGCTCAGTGGAAGAGATGCATAGGGCGAGGTATGGGTTGTATGTGTGGGGCTCTCAGCCCTTTTCCAGGCTCCACCCTGTCAGCACTTCCATACATTCAGCAACCTGGAAGCACTTTGAACCCTGTTGTTTAGAGGTTTTTATGGAGATCGTATTACACAGGCTATTGAACTCAATTTCCAGCCTCTCTCCCCTCCCTGGAGGTGGGATAGAGTAGGGCTGAAAATCGCAACCCTCTAATTATGCCTTGGTCTTTCTGGTGACCCCCATCCTGAAACTATCCAGGGGTACCAGCCTCCAGTCATCTCATTAGCATACAAAAGACAGTATCATTCAGGAGATGCCAAGGGTTTTAGCAGTTCTGTGTGAGGAACCAGGCACAATGACCAAATATTTATTTTTTACTTTTTATTATACCACAGAATCCTAATCCGATTCATGAGGCCAACTATTCATTAGGCATTTCCATTAATTTTCACTGTGTAACCAAGTGCTCCAAACTTAGTGGCTGAAAACAGCCACCAATTTATTATTTCTCATGACTCCGTGGGTTGACTGAGGCTAGCTGGCCAATTCTGCTGCTCGTCTCTCTTAGGGTCCCATGTGTTTGCAGGCAGGCAGTCCAGGATGGCTTTACTTGCATGCCTGGCCTCTTGGCAGGAAGAGCTGAAAGACTGGGTCCTCTCTTTCTCTCTACATGGTCTTTCCACATGGTAGCTGGATCCCAAAAGGAAGCATTCCAAGAGGGTGCATTCCAATGCACAAGGACTGATCAAGACTTTGCTAATGACCTATTGGCTAAGCCCAGAGTCACTGGGCGAGGGGACTCCACCAGGACCACCCAGTTAAAAGTCTACCACACCAGGATGCTGTAGAAGTGACACATTCTTTATGTAGAGGACAGAACTATATAACCCCCAGGCCTCTTCTAAATAGTAGATTCCTTTTTACAATGTTTTTTACTATTTCATCCTTTTGCCTTTCTTACTTTACTCTCTTTGTTTTTCTCTCTTAATAACTAGCCCCCTACCCTCAAAAGCAAAAAATGTGCCAAATTCTTACAGAAGCATATCTGTGAACAAGAATCTAGGAAAGAGGAGCCGAACCCTTTAACAAGTGTTATAAACTGATAGCCTATAGACATGTTTTGATTGGAGCTCAGTTTTCAAATGCAGGGAAATTTCATATTAGACTTCAGAGTCCCAGTTTCTCTTAAAAATTTGAAACAGCATGCTATTCCTGGGCCCTCATTCTTCCATGAGAGTAACAGGCAAGAGCTGAGTTGAGGCTCCCATTTCAGAACAGCCAGGGGTCTCCAGTTTACCATAGTCCCCACCATTCCATGTTGTCTTGTTCAAATTGGAACCACTGGTTCTAATCTGACTTGTCTGCTTCATTCACTTCCTTCTATTATCTGTCTGGCCTCTGAGGTTTTTGAGTTGTAACCCCTGCTTTAAACTTAATCTGAATTTTCTCTCTCTCTCACCATCCTCCTCCCTAGTTTACCTCCCCTCAATAAAATGTGCTCATTGTTGTTTCCCATTCACTCACCATAATTCCATTACTGTGCCTTATCTAAAGCCTTTCCCAGCTTGAGGTCAGCTCATCAAACAATGCCTTGTCTGTCATTTGAGCAGTGCCTCAAACCCCACCTCCTTTAGAAGCCTGGCTTGACTTAATTGTAAAGCAGTGGAGGATCATCTGGATGCAACTGTGTTTAAATCCAGGGCCTTAGGATTCTATTCCTAATGGCTCAGGCCAAATCTTGATTACAGATACCACTGTTTCTGGATTATAGAAAGACACCCAAGACACAAGGACAGAGTTTTCATGTAAAGCAATCCTCACATCACTCTGTGATGTGAGGACCAAGAAACACAGCTGAGTCCTTTTCAAAGAGACACATTTGGCCCAAATTTGGAGAGTCAGTGAAGGCAGTGGCTCTCAAATTGTGGCAGCACCAGCATCACCTGCAAGCTTGCTAAAAATGCAGAGCCGTGGGCGCTACCCCTGACCTCGTGGGTAAGACACTGATGGGAATGGAGGCCAGCAACGTGTATTTGAACAAGCCTTCCAGGCTATTCTGATGCACTGACCTAGAGCCATCCACACCGTTAGGCCTCGTGGTTCCAACTGGAGCTAAGCATAGTGAGAGGATGGCTCCCCACAGGACAACTGGTTCCGCTGCCTTTTTTATGTTTTCTGAAGTCCCTCCAGGCTGCAAGTTAGTGATTTCCAAAGTGGCTCAGCATCGGCACCACCAGAGGAACAGTGTCCAACTTATCCTTTGCCCCACCCCACCCCTGCCGCCACCGTTCCGGATCAGTAGGTCTGGGGGCTAGAGTCTGGAAGTGTGCAGCTCTGACAAGCTAGCGAGTGACGCCAGTGATCACTTAGGCTTGGAAACCATTTGTAGAAAGTACCTGTTAATGGGTTCATGGCTTTTTGCCTCTCACTAAGCACAGGTTGGGGCAATTTGACACTGGAGTTCCTAGAAAACCTCTTTCAAAGCCTGTAAATCCTGCCGCTAGTTTTGGAAGGCCACTGAGTGGTGGCAGTGGGGCATCTGCGGAGTGACACACCTGTACGCACACCACACCACTTCTGCATCAAACTGCAGCTCTCCCGCCCACATGCCCACTTGTCCAAGCAATTTGGTCTGCCTGCCCTTTGGGGCTTTCTTGTAATAGCATCTGACCCATAATATGCTTTCTGCCTGGCCACAGGGGATTGTTTGCAGACCTTCTGGAGGGTTAATAAATAAATGATGGGCTTCTTTCTGGCCGCAGGAAACCATCTCAAGGTCAATGATATTGCAGAGCAGGGCTTTTACAGAGCTTGCTAAGATTTAAAAAATCATCAGCTTCCACTAACCACATTACCTCTTTTCTGAAACTTTGAAGTTTTGCTGCTGCAAAAGGGAGCGCAATTAAGCCTCGATAAAATTTTAATAGCGGGAATTATGCACTCCGCAACCAGCCTACAATTAGCTGTTGCTATGCTACGGGCAGAACCTAATCATGATAATGAGGCAAACAAAGGGAGGGAATTAATCAGGGCTGTAAGGTTAGTGCACAGCCGGTTCCATCTCGGAGCACTGATTTCTGAAACACAGCAGTTGGGCCCCTGGGAAATCTCAGTCCTACACAAGGTTAGATTAGCTGGTGTGGGGTGGGTGTGTGTGCAGTTTTCAAGTAAGAAAAGCTGCTTGCGATACCATTCCTACCACCACTATGTGGATGCATTCACTTAAGAAAGTGATGAGGCCCCTATTGTGTACAGGAAGCCATGCTAGATTCTGTGAAATACTGCTATACAAAACACAAACCTGACCTCTAGGTCCCTGCTGTTCCAACAGTTGTGATTGAATGAGCAGTATCAGTAGTACCAAGGAGCTTGTTAGAAATGCAGGATCTCAGACCCATCCTAGACCTTCTGAATCACGGCTGTATTCTAACAGCTGCTCTGTGGGCCCACAGAAGTAGAGACACCCCGCTCTAGATTTCAACCTAGTAATAATAACAGTTGCTATTATAATTATAACAACTATTATTTCTACCAGGTTCTGAGTGAGGAATTCTGCATGAGTGATTATTTCATTTAATCTTCACCATAACCATATGAGGTTCTCCCCTTTGTGCATGCGAAGAAATTGAGGCTCAGAGAAGTTAAGAAACTTGCCCAAGGTCACTGAACTGGTAGGAAAAGGAAACAATCATAATTCCAGGGTTTTCTGATTGTAAAGTCTGGGTTCTTAGCCCCTGGTCCAGAATGCCTCCAATCACACATAGATGGAGAATGAATAAAGATAATCACAACTCAGATTAGCACAAGATCATAAGTGAGTTCAAACAGGAGAATGGTTTTAAGAGATCGTAAAGGGGTCATGGTCCCTTTTGGTTGGTGTGATCAGGAATGGAGGAAGCAGTGTTTGAGCTGGGATTTGAATAAGTAGGATTTGTATAGACATAATTAATGGTGGGAAGGGCATTCCAGGCAGCAGGACCGGTATGAACAAAGCATAAAACTTGAAGGCAGGAAGAATGCCCTTGGGACTAGGGAGTAGAACACTTGCACAATATGTGTGTGAGGTGGGGCTGGATTATGGAAGGTCCTGAATGTCAAGATAAAGGTTTGAATGATATTGGAGGTGATGAGGGTCCATAAAGAGTATCTGAGGTAGGGGTGTGTCACGGTCTGCTCAAGCTTTAGAGAGTGCTTCTTAGATGTCATGAACTGCATCGAGAAGAAGACCAGAGGGAGGCCTGAGACCTTTAAGTCACCATGAGGTCTGTGGGGTCTGGTCCGGTGTCAGTGAGATGGGAAAGTAAGGGGAGCCGACACATCCTCCTTGGGGATGGGGGAACAGGTCACTGGGGCGAGTCAGAGTCTCTGACGCCAAACTCCAGACTTGGGGACTGGGGGAGCACTGAGTCAAAGGGGAAGATGATTTGGAGAGAAAAACAACAGCATGGTTTGAGATGTATGACATTTGACATGATTCACAGCCTCTCCGCAGTAACATCGATGTTCATTCCATAGACATGTATTGAGAGGGGCAGCAAAATGGATAAGGCACAGAGCAAACGAATGACAGTCAGAGTACCTGAGGACCATATGGGATGCTGAGCTCGGCGCTATACAGGCGTTGCCGTTCTAACCCCACTGTGGCCTCCTGAAGTGGCTTGTCACCCAGTCCCTCAAAACCCAAGAGGCACATTATAGTCACCTGGGGAGCTTGAAAAAAAAAAAAATACCAGAACCTGTCTCTCCACCTCCCGCCCCCTCCCCCCCCAAAAAAAAGATGTGTGCACTATTACTGAGTTGAGTGAGGGTTCTGGTCCAAAGCAGTGAAGGTCTCAGATGAATCTTGGTGGAACCTCCAATTCTATTGATGCCCTTCAGCAAAAGACCACTGGAACCCACTGCAGTTAAACAAGTGGAGTTTATCCCTCATCACAGGGAGGAGAACATACCATGTGGGGAATTACAGGTGCATTTTCCCCACGAGAAGGTGTTAGAAAGAACCTGTTATAGCACATGGGCTTTGATGGAGTGACTTGGGGAGGGTCTAAGGAAGTGGGAGGTTACTCTAGACTGAAAAGCTTCAGAAATCAGGACAATTCTGACTAAATAGTTAAATAAATCTCATCTATAGAGAGGGGAGATGAGAATGAAGACAAAATTTAATGGACAGAGGTAGCAGTCACTCATCTGGCCAAGAGAAGTGGGTATTTGGTATGTGGTAGGTGGTAGAGTGACTTTGTTTTTGTCTGTGCTGAGACAAAATCATGAAGTGGCCTTGCTCCATCTCACATTATCTTAGTCTCAGAGCAAACTTGTCTGAGGCTGGTAGTCTGCGAAACCATTTATACCTAATAGGAGCAGAGCCTGGTTTAGCTGTGTGTGTTGGGCTGGCTTCGGAATGTCAGGGGCTGCCATTTTTCTTTCTCACCCCCACACCCTCTTCATTGCTCTTTATCCCCCACCCTCTCCCTCCACCAGAAAAGGAAAGAGAAGATAGAGTAGAAGAGAAGAGGAAAGTGTGAAGAAAGATTCAAAATTAAGAAAGCAAAAGGAAGAGGAAAGAGGAGGAAATGGTGAGTGTGGTGTGGGAGGAATAAACCTCATGGGTTTTACTTCCCAGCTCCACATAGAACCACATTTCAGCAGAATGTGGGCGGCAGGGCAGGTGGGCCCTGCAGCCCAGCCCTCACTTGTTAGTGACCTTGCTGCCCGTCACCCCTCAGAGGGAGTGTTCCTTCCTGCCATCTGTTTGGCACTGGGCAATTGGTGATGCTCAGCTTGAGGTGAAGGGAAACCTGTTCGTGAAAGGGGAGCCAGCCTGCAGCTGCATGTGTGCATGCACTCTGGCTTAGAGAAATCTTGGCCAGACTGTTCCCTGGGGGGGGTTGACACTCAGGATATGTGTGCTGAGGGCTGTTCCTGAATTCAGAGTCTGGTCCCAGAGCAGGTGTCTGCAGCCTCCCGTGTACACTCAAACTTATTAAGAGGAGGGGCATGCGCCTGAGCCCTTTAAAACCCCCACCTGGCCCAGGGTTTGCCGTCTGGGAGGCTGGCGCCATTCCTCCACTTTGGAGCTGGCTCTGTGGAACTCAAGCTTCCAGGACCTTGGAGGCAGCAAGGTCCAGGTGGCATCAAATGTGTCATGTCTGCTGTACCTTTCTGATCTTGGCTCAGGCTCTCCCTCTTCCTGGAAATCCTGTGCCTACCCCGCCCTATTCAGCCTTCAAGACTGAATGCAAATGTCCACCTCCCTGGCACAATCAATGATCCCCTCCTCCGTGCTCCCAGAGGGAGGCTTCTCCTGATTTGCACGTTGTAGTTCCTAGTATACACTCCTTACTTGAGTATCTCTCTTACTGGACATGGAGCTGGCTTATTTATTGCTTGATCCCCAGCCCTTTGAACCTGAGCAGATTACAGTAGACATTTGGTGAATAAATCTTTGGGCAAGGAAAGGAAGTGAGGAAAGAGGACTTGATTGCCACCCAGCAATATCTGAGGGGCTGTGGGGGCTGCAGAAGCCCTCCCTCTGGGAGCTAAGGGTGGCCTGGTTGCTGTTGAAGAGAGGCAGGGGTTCCTCACTGGGGCTGAGCTGAAGCTGGTCCCCTGCCCCTTTCTCTTGCCATCTTACCGGAGCTTTAATGGGGTCCAGAGGGTAAGAGGTAGACATGGGTTAGTCTTGAACTCAGGAAGAATCTAGGCCACAGAGTGCAGCATGTATCTGGGTGTTAGTTCAGAAATGCCTCAAAGGAAGGGGTGACTGGCAGGTGGCTCCCCTGTTACCACGATTTGACCTGCAATTTCTGTTCCTCCCTAGAACCAACTTCTCACTGAAGCCACAGAGAAAAACAAAACTAAACTGAAACTTAAGGCAAAGTTCTCAGGGCAATAAGTTGGGAAACTTGGGGACTGGGAAACATATAACTCACCCCTGAGCTCCTTTGGCAGAAGCAGAGCTACTTCATCACTCGTCTGGGGCACCGGGTCCCTGAGCAGATGGAGGCTGTGTCTCCTGGCCCTAGTCTGGCCCTGTAGGGGGATGTGTGTGTCACGACATTCAAGTAGAGCCAGGTCTCCTTGTTGCAAACCCTGATGCACGCCAGCACCTGGAGCTTTGGTAAATGGACATGCTAAATGAGAATGATGATCAGCACACACGTAATGATCCACAGCATTTGTTAAGGTAGGAGGGATTTCTTTTCTCATTGTTTTTCAGCTTGAAATGAGCACAGGGGTCAGTACCTCAGTACTTGCCAGCCTGTCAAGTCCTACCTCTGGCTATGCTGGGATCCACGAAGGCCTTGTTTCAGAAATTCAGACCTCCAGCCCAGGCAAGCCAGAAGTGGTGAGAAAGTTGGAAATAACATTTGAAATGTCCTCCTGAATGCATCCCCATGGGGCATCAAAGGGCACAGGGGAAAGATCTTGGCTCTAATGATTTCAAAGAGGCCTCTCGGCATAGTGCAGTGAAGTCTTGGAAGCCAGGTAGGTCAGGGTTCAAATCCCAGCTCCACCACCTCCTAGTTCTGGGACCTTAGACAAAGCACTTGGACTCCCAAGCTTCTGTTCCATATTCTGTTATACAGAGATCACAGCCCTCCTCCAAGGCTGTTGGGATTTGGATTAAATTAAAGAAGATGCCCTATAGGAAATGAAGGAGTAGAGGCCTACCATATGGGAGATGCCCAAGAATGAAGTTCTCTTCCTTCCACCCCTACCTCCTTCCCCTTCCCAGGATAGGAGCGTGCCTTCCCAGGACCCTCCCTGCCAATGCACAAGCCAACACACCAGATAGCCTGGTTTCTCAGAAAATTAAATATCTAGGAATTCACCTGTAGCTAAACAGTCTGTGGGTATATCCATGATGAAGAGGAATCAGCTGACTGGAGGGAGTCTTCAGCCGGTTCCAAATATTGACCCTCCTTTGTGTAAAGCAGAACTTTTAATTTGTCCTAAAGGATTGCCATCCAACTGTGTGTGGTGGTGTGGGGGGCGGGGGAGGATTGGGGGTGGGGATTGGGGTAGAGGGTAGCTCAAGCTGGAGCAGGCTGGGATTGGATAAGAGTTTTTCCTTCCTCGTCACAATTTTATCGACCCTAATGGCCTCTCTGTCCAGACTTCCAGCCTCCAAGTTTTCAGCTTCAAGTGATTCATCTTAAAGGCCACCCCCATGAGCCCCTCATCTGCTATTTAATTGGAGAAGGGGGTGCTGGAGGTCCCAGTGCCTTAATTGCATTTGTTAATGGGTAGGTGCAATTATCCCTGCCACACTCCTGCACACTGCCAGGCAGACAGAAGATGATTAAGGGGATCTTTAAAACTCCAGCTCCCTACAGCCCTCTCCACTAATTGAGCAGTGAAGGAAATGATATTGAACTCCCCCACTCCTTTCTTTAAATTAACTCCTGGCTCCAATGTCCTCCTTGGATCAGTGTGTTGGCCACATGGCTTCCAGTCTTCCGTTCCAACCCCATCAGTCACCTATCACTTAGGCACAGGGCCCAGCCAGACTGTCAGTGGGTCCATCCATTACCCACGGACTGGGAGAGGACTGGGGGCAGGGAGGTGCCTTGAGGGCCCCGGAGGGTGATATCATCCAGCCTGACTGTAGCATCTGACTTAACTGAGAGGAGGCCCAAAGGTGTTGCACTGTCCTCTGACCTTGGCCACCTGTGCTTAGCCCAGTCTGGACTTCCATAGTCACTTACTGACTGGGCCCCTGCTCCCTGATTCAGTGTGTTCTCCACCTGGCAGCCAGAGTGATCAGCTTCAATTGTAAACGGGGGTGAGGGCGGGGAGCATTAGACACCAATGTTAAAAACCCTTTGGGAGATTATATTTTGGGTGGTAAGCACACAACAAAATATACAGATGATGTATTATAGAATAGCACACTTGAAACTTATATAATGTTACTAACCAATGCCACCAACAAACTTAAAAAAACAACAAAAATCCTTCAACAGCTTTCCAATTTACCCAGAATGCAATTTAAACTTCATGCCATGGACTACAAGGCCCCAGGTAGCCTGGTGCCTGACACACTCTTCATCTTCAACCTGTATCCTTCTGGCCATTGCTTACTAAGCTCTAGCTGCACTTGTCTTCTCGTTCCAGTTCTCAACATAGGAAGCGCTTTCCAGCCCCAGGACCTTTGCACATGCTCTTTCCTCTGCTTGGAAGAATTTGCCTTCACATTTTTCATGGTCAGCACCTTCTCATCCTTTAGGTCTATCTTTAAATGTTGCTTGAGAGAGGGTTTCTGTCCTTCTGTGACAGGCATATCTTAAGTAATTTCCTATCTTTTTAGTTATTTTTAAGAAACACCTGTTTGTTTCTTTCAAAACATATGTCACAATTTTGTATTATTTTAGTTTTTTAGTTTCATTTTGTTCCTTTGCTAGATATGCTTAATGTTGTTTCTGTCTCTCTAGACTATAAGCTCAGCAAGGTCAGGATTATGCTTTCAGCTCACTGTTTTATCCTAAGTGCCTATTGTAGTAGTTGGCACATCCTTACTCATTCAGCAAATATTTATTAAGCACCTACTATGTGCCAGGTACTTTTTAAAGTACTGGAGATATACCAGTGAACACAAAAGAGAAGACTCTCTGCCCTCCTGGATCTTATATTCTGAAGGGGACAGAAGAGGCAGGTAAAAAATAGTGGACATAATAAATAAATCCTATGCTGTTTATGAGGTGACTAGGGTTCTTTCTATTAACCAAGGCTAGTGATGAATAGTCCTCTGTGACCCTGAGGACTATTGCATTAAATATTGCATTAAATATTGCATTAAAAAGCTGAAGAGGAAAAGAGCATGTGCATGTTGTACTGAGGTGTGGAAGGTCAGTCAAGAAGAGATGGAGAACATTGAGGTATGGTGCATTTTTTTCCTGCGAAAGAAGACTCAGCCTACAGCTTCTTTCTTCTGGGTGTCCATCTCCTAACTGCCACTTGAGTTGACTCTATCTTCTCTAGGTAGCACCCCTAGGAAATTCTTGCATTTCCTTCCTCATTCCCTATAGAAACTTCCCCACCTTGTGTCCCATCGCAGCATGGTACAGTCAGGTGAGCTTGGCTTTTGCCTGCCTGGCATTCACTCCTCTTTATTCTGGAAGCAGCATTCCAAGTTTTCCTTGGGGGCCACTCCCTAGCCCATTGGATACAGGCTTAGTAAAGCCATCAATCACAGCATCTGCCCTCTCCCACCCAACAGGTGGCACTGCACCCAGGCAGGCCCTCCTGAATCTGAGTCCTAAATGGTGAGACAAAAAGATTTAAATACCGAAGTGTATTTATTCTGATGAAGTGTTTGTCCATTCATTCCTGCCACCCAGTCCCTTGAAGCTGCTCTGCTTCCTGTCCTTTCCAATCATGTGTCTCACTTTTCCTTTCCTTCTGGAGCTGCACCACAGCCCTTTGGGTCATTCTTTCTTGGTTAGGAAGATGGGGGTTGATTTTTGTTGCTTGCAGCTGGCTGACTCAGGCTGACTGCGTCAGTACCAACTGATAAGTTTGCAGACAAGTTCCCTTGTTTTTTAGTGCATGAACTTGGGCTAGAAACCCATGTTTTTGGACCTCAACTTTCTTGTAGTAAAATGAAGGCAATAATAGCATGTTCCTCTTGGGGTTACTGTGAGGATTAAAAGACTTGAAGCGTTTGTATGTGAACGTGTCTGGCACTCCTACCCTCTCCCCTCTCGTACCAGTCCTAACCTCTCACATAAGTCCAGGAGGAGCTGTGGTGGAGGAGGGACAGCAGGTCCCACGGAGTTTGCTATGGGAGTCCCAGTCACATGTGCAGCATCCTGAGGGGTGCCTGCAGCTGCTGGGGGGCTATGTCTCCATAACCACTTTTTGGAGCAGAAAGGCCCAGCTGTTCTTGTCTCCTCAGGTCCCAACTCAGCTTGGTTCACAGAACTCCAAACGGAGCAGCTGTTCAGCCTGGGGAGATGGGAGGAAGAACATACTTGGTGCAGCTCTCGGCTTCCAGTCTCAGGGGAGGATGAGGGGAAGAACATTACTCAGCTTAGAATTCTCAGACTAGAAACAAGCCTTCGGGAGCCACGGAGTCAACCAACCCAACAACAAACCTTTAGTGCATCAGTTCTGGAAGCCCAGCCCTGAACTGGGTAGGTAACGAGGGGGACAGAGAATAGAAAACCTTAGTGGAGGACCTTAGTGGAAATAGAAATAAATATTAAAATAGCAACTACAATCATCATGACACTGTGATTGACAGTCCTATAGCCAAGAGATAGGGAGTGGTCCCCAAAGAAAACTTGGGATGCTGCTTTCAGAGAGGCCAGAATAGCACCCACCATGTGTTAGCCAATCAGCTAAGTTCTTCACATACATGCTTATAGTCCATACCATAAACTCTGCCGGGAGGTAGCAGTGTACCCTCTTAACCACAGGAAGGCCGGGTGCAGAGAAGTTATGGTGCACGCCTGGGTATTACCCAGCCATAAAAGATCACCTAGTGTAATCCAATCATCTCATGGACTCATTCACTTATTCACTGACACCCACAACCTGTTTGAGCACCTGTTTTGAACTCTGTACTAGACTTGCTCAGAGGTCAGTGGGAGAAGCTCATGTACACACAGGTGATGATGATGATGGCGAGGGCCAAAAAAGGATTGTGAGGGCTACAGGACAGGACAATGGCAATGCTTTGAATGTCAGGGTGATGTGGGTGATGTTGGCTGAGCTGGGCCTTGAAGGATAAAATGAGTGCTCCTTCAGCACAGGAAATGATGGAAGTGGAGAGAAGGGAATTTCACGTGTGAGCCCAGGGTAAGCAAAAATGTGAGGTGTGGGGCAGGGCAGGTTCCTTCAGGAGGCCCTCAGCTGGGGCACTGGGTGCCCAGGGCTCTATGCCAGGGGCTGAGGCCAAATCACAAGCTGAAGCCAGATTGCAAAGGGCCTTATATTAGGTGCCAAATGACTTGAACTTCATCCTGGAGGAAACGGGAGGCCTCTGAAGGGTTTTAAGCAGGGGAGTGATGCAGTCAGATTTACCCGATTCCCCAACAACCTCTGCTCTTGCGCATTGGATGGACAGAAGGGTAGACCCCAACAGGGGCAGTGATCCAACCAGGAGACTGTTACTACTGTCCAATGGTCCAGGTGGGGATTAAAGGGACTAGGGCTGTGGCAGGGGTGGAGAAGAGGAACAATTAGGAGGGATTTCAGAGATGGAATCAGTGACTCACACTGGCAGGAAACCAAGGACAAAAATATATTCTTTGCCAGGAACCTTTGGGTGTGTTTCTGTATATTTGTGTGTGCAGGTATGTGACTAACTACATACATGTGTGCATGTGTGCCTATGTGTATGTGTTGAGGTTGCTGCCGGGATGCACACTGGAGCCATGTATGCACCTGTGCGTGTGAGAGTGGCTATGTCCCCAGGCACATTTGCACAGCTGCATTTGTGTGTCTGTGCCCGTCGCCTCTGTGTCTGTCTGCTGCTCTCAGTCCAGCTGAGAAGCCCCCACCACGTTGTTCTGCTCCAGGCTCAGTGCAGGATTCTGTGTGCCAGGCACCCCTAGGGACTTAAGCTGCTTTAGAGGCTCCCACTGCTAATGGGAGACACATCTTCCACCCCGTTTGATGCTGCAGCACAAACCCTGAGGCTGTTTTTCAAAGGGAGCAACTGAGAGTAGAAAGAAAGAGAGTAAACATCAGGATTCAAACTGTGAACTATCTCTGCCCCCTCGGCCCAGGGACCTGACCCCCATAGACAGGCTTTGATTTGTCAACTGCATTTTCCAGCCAGGCGGAAGGGAGGTGGGAGGGGGTGGTGTGGGGGTGCGTGACTGAAAGGGGTTCTTGGAACAGAGATTGGCAAAGGTTGTGGGAGCAGGCTGGGGAGCTGTCCCCTCCCACAGGGCAGGTTCCTGTCCCTTGGGTAGTCCCTTTGATGTTTGTAATAGGCTGCCAGTGGGCCTGTCCTCAGAGGCAGGGACAGAGGAGCCCTCCCTCCTTCCCTTCCTGTCCTTCCTTCCCTCTTTAGGTCCCTCCCTTCTTCCTTCTTTCTTTTTCCTTCCCTTTTTCCTTCCCTAACCACCATTTCCAGAGGACTCTGAGACTTCAAAATGACCCCTATTTGAGTACTGTGATATTTTGTGATCGCGTGATTGTGGGTAAATGCAGCTCTGTTTTAAAAAGTAGCTGCTCACCTCACAGGGTTGTTTGTTAGGATTAAAGACATCGGGCACATGAGTGCACAGCACAGTACCAGCCCCGACAGAGGCACTCAACACATGGTTGCTATCAGAACTATTGCGACTGTTGCCCAGGGATCAGTGAGGCATCTCTCCATCTTAGATCGCTTCCACCAGTGGGAGACCAGTCAGATAAACAAATAGTACAGTAAGAGTTTTATAAAAGATGGAGCACTAAAGTGCTTGGATGGGGCTCAAAAGAGCAAGGGTCCACTCTTCTTAGGAAAGGGGAGGGATCATGGAGAGCTTCCTGGAAGAGGTGAGTCCTGAAGGACAGCTATTTCACCAGATGAGTCTGGGGTGAGGGCATCCATGTCAAGGAGAGGATTTTGCTGAGATGTGAGAGAGGAGCTGCATAGACACCATGGTGTGTCTAGGCCTCAGGTTTTATGTGGGAATGCTGCAAGAATTTAAGTACCCCTGAAAAAATTTAACCAGGTTAGGAGTGCTGGGGCTGAGGGGCCTCAGAACATCTCTCTAGGCCAAAAGATCTTTTCCACTCAGGCGGTTGGCTGGATGGTTGCAGCAGGCACATCAGTTGGCCCTCTCAGGACTGCCTAAGCTGCAGAAGGCAGCCACAACCAAGGTCACAGCTTGTCTCCTGGCAGCCCATATTCAGGGACTCACCAGTGCCAGGGTATAAAGGCCTGGCCATTGCAACCCAGGTCAAAACAACACTGAGGGGATAATGTAACTCCAGGCCTTGTTTTTGACCTTTAAATTAACGGAACTGTGAAATGTGTACTCTTTCATGTCTGGCTTTTCTCACTCTATGTTGTTTTGGTGAGATGTATGCATATTGTTGCAGGCAGCAGTAGTTTATTTGTTCTGACTGCCACACACCCTTCCACGGTCTAGATTACCACATTTCATTTAACTATTCATTGCAGACAGGCATTTGGGTAGTTTCCAATTTGTGTCTGTTACAAATAGCTCCACTATGAACATTCTCATACATGACTTTGGTGCATTGATAAAAAAATATTTCTGATATATACCTGGGCTTGGAATTTCTGGGGTAGGTATGAATATGTTCAGCTTTGGTGACACTTCTGAACTGTTTTCCAAAAGGACTGCACCAATTTACCTATTCAGCAGCAGTATATGATAGTTCCAGTTGCTCTACACCCTCACCAACACTTGATATTGTCCATCTTTTAAATTTTAGCCAATCTGATGTAGTTCAAATTTGAATTTCCCTGATGGCTAAGAAGGTTGAGCCTCTTTTCATACTTATTGGCCGTGTGGATATACTCCTTTGTGAAATAGCTGCTCTAAATTTTTTGCCTTGCTGATTTGTAGGAGTTCTTCGTATATTCTGCACATAAGCCCTTTGTTAGATCCCCACGCTCTTTGTTTGGAATTCAGATGGGAGGGTGAGGCCCAGCATCACTACCACTTGAGTGATTCCGATTTGCTCTTCCCCTCTCTGGGGCTGGGAAGCCCTGCTGAAAGGAGACTTCCTCACCAAGGCTGCATTTCCTTTCCTCTTACCAGTCTTCTTTCACCTGGGAGGAACTGAAACTCAGAAGAAGAGACACTTAAATAGAATTGATAGTTTCTCTCCTAAAATCGGTAGTATAGACTTGTGGTTTCTGAAACAGTAGTCACTAGCCAGCCGCACAGGACTAATGAGCATTTGAAATGTGGCTAGTCTGAAATGAGATGTGCTATCAGTAGGAAATACCAACTGGATTTTGAAAAAAAAAGTATAAAATGTCTCATGAATAATTTTAATATTGTTTACATGTGGAAATAATAATACTTTGGCATATTGGGTTGAATAAAGTATATTATTGAAACTTAAAAAACACACACACAAAAGAAGAGACACAAAGAAGACCCAGGAGCAGAGTTCTGGAATTTTTACAGCAGGAAAGTTGAGCAAGGGAAAGAGTTTTGTTTTATCTTGTTGTTTTCACATTAAAATTTTTTTTTCGATTAAAGTTGACATTTAATATTATTTTTATTAGTTTCAGGTGAACAGCATAGTACCTAAGGGGAAGAGTCTGACCTCCCCCTCCTCCTGGGCATGAAGAAGTGATGAGGCCCCACTGGCTGCCTCTGAGTGAGGGGAGCAGGGAAGGGCAGCAGGCACCCCAGGCTCGGACACCTGGCAGGACCCTGGAGGACAGTGAAGCACCCTCCCCCCCACCATTGAGACAATGCACAGAGCCCAGGAGGCACTGGAGAGAGAGGAGAGAAGGAAGAGCCAGGGCACCAGAAGGTCTTGCTGGGAGATGTGACCCCCTCAGTGGACAGGCCTCTGTCTTGTTTATATCCCCAGATCCCTGGCCCTTAGCAAAGTTAAGTGTCCCATATTTGCCCAGGAAATAGGGCATACGTGGAACTTTTTGAAGGTAAGCTCTGTGAGAGGAGAGTGTAGGTGCTCATTCATATGAGTGGAATGAATCAAGTTCAACATGCCATGTGAATAATATTAGCTTTATTTTTTCAGGTGGATTTACATGCTAGCAGATCATTTACTGCAATAAACACTTCCATTTTGCAGATGAGAGCAGATAACTTACCCAAGGTCTCTAAGCTGGAATTCATACACGGCTCTGCCTGGTTCCAAAGCCACGGTGCCTTCCCTTTGAGCCACACAGCCCCACATCAGAGGATCCACAGAGGGCAGCTCACCAGGGCATTCCACGGGCAGGAGGCACTCTCTCCTTCCTTCCAGGTGAGGGAACACAGGGTAGCTCCGAGAAAAGGAGGGGGCAGAAAGCCGAAATCACAGGCAGTCCTCTTTTCCTGCCCATACCTCCCTTAGGCACTATATTATTGCTTTCCTTCCCTCCCTCCTTCCTTCGTCCCTTCCACAAACACTTCTAGAACATGTATGTGATCATATGCGCCATGCTAAGGGGTTTGTGATTTCTTCCAGCAGACCCTGCACTAGGGCCAAAGTGAACAAAACAAATACAAAAATCCCACCTTCATACAGCATATGCTCAAGGGGTGAACCCAGGAGACAGTCATTTACCAAATAAATATGTAATTACCAATGGAAGGAGGATGGTGGAATCATTCACTTGTGTTTGCTCTTCCTGTCACAGACACTCCCCCAGCATGGGAGGGGGCCCAGCATTTCTAAGTTCTGTTCCCAGAGGCCTTTGTGCTGCCTGGTAAGCTGGGAGCCACAGGCTGCAGTTCGTTGCCAAGCATCCAGAAGACACACCCCTCCACACACATCCTGGCTTTTGTTTTGTGAAAACACATTTTCAGGGGAATTATGCTGTATTGTCTGAGAGAGGGAAGGCTTGCAGCAAGCAATGGAAGCAGCTAAAGAAGATAATTGAAGTGTTTCTCCCAATCAGAAAAATGGCAGGCTTGGGAGGTGGGGACCACACCCTGATGGGGTCTTGGAGGGGAGTGGCCATCGAGGATCCTACTTGTCACACAGGCTGCTAACCTTGGCAAAGATGCAAATAATCCTACACACACACACACACACACACACACACACACACACACACACACACTCAGGTGTATGCTTGGCAAGGACATAGTAGAGGCTTCAGTCTTTGGGGTCTAGAAAATACAGGTACAGCTGTACGTGTGGCTTTGAGGGTAAAATGTAGGCCAGACCTAGCCTGAATGATGTGGGTTCTGTAAGGCTCCTGATACCCTTGCTTGAGTGGGGAGGAGCCCCGATGTCAGCTGCAATGGCATTTTCCACCCTTAGAAGTACCCCCAGTTCCTCACCTGGAGCTCCCCACTTCATATTCAAAACTCTTTCCTGGCTTCCTAACACTGAGAGGGGCTGGGTGATGATAATACTACGACTCACTGGGAAGCTCTGAGGATTAACCAAGATAATCCCCATGCAGCATTAAGTACGATGCCTGGCACATGGACAGTATCCAATAAACACTAGCTAGTGCTATTAATTACCTTTCCAAGTACAGGGAAAGCAGGAACGCAGGCCCAGAGGCATGGAAGTACAGGGCCTGTTCAAACAGTTTGATTGCAGACTGCTCAGTGCTGGGCTCACGTGAAGATAACCAGGGTAGGAAAGTGACCCGGGGCCTAGAGTACGTGTGTCATCACATGTGCCATGCTGTGGGGTTGGCGATTTGTTCCAGCCGCTTCGGAGGTGCTGGTGTTTTTTAAACAGGAGTGTATGTTTTTAGAGAACCCACTCAGTTGCATTATGGAAGATGGACACGAGTGGGGCGAAACTCAAGGATGTACTATTACATGCCATTGACTGATTTATGAGGAGGGACTTCAGTATCTGAGCAAGCCACACAAGAAGGGGAATCTAACCTATTTTCCAACAAAAATCTCATTTTTAGTGAGTGAGCAACTTTAGAATCACGTTAATTATACTGTCAGGGAGTGATACAGCAGGCGGAGGGAAAAACCCTGTAAAGAGATTGCAAAATAGAAAATAGAAAATCTGCCAATCGTGTAGGTTCTGTAAGTAACAGTGATTCAGTGTCAAAGTTTCTGTAATCCTGCCACCTCCCTTCCCACCCCATGTTCTACCCACTGACCCGAGGAGATCTGTTTCTCAGATTGTGCATTAATTAGTGCTCTGTATTGCAAGCAGCAAAACAAACAATAAAATCTCTGCTCAAGTTGATTTAAACAGTGGAGGGAAGTTAATTCACTTGCCTAACTGAAAAGCCCAGAGGTAGATATAGCTTCAGGTGAGGCTTGATCTAGTGGCTCCAACAATGTTATGTGAAACCTGGTTTCTCTCTGTCCTGCCATCTGCAATTTGGGCTTCACCCTCCAGCCTCACTTAGAGCATCTCCAGCAGCTCCAGGCTTTCCCTTGTGAATGGCTGCACTGGTGCCTGACCTCACATCCTTAACCTCCTCTTTCCCAGCCAAGGGGGCGTCTCCCTTCTGGTAGAAGAATTCCTCTTTCCCAGAACAGCCTCCCTTTCCTCAGACCACATGAAAAACAAAGGAGAAAGGTGGCTTCCCAAAGAAAACTGCCCTCAAAAAGCAGGGTAGGCACATGGGGCCACCATGACTTCTTCTCCGTGTGTCCTCCTTACTTTCTATGGCCACTCCTCTTAGATTTTGGGACTTCTCTTCTTCTCCTTTAAGTATGGGGTCCTCAAGGTTCTGTGTTAGGTCTTCCCTCTCCTGAGCCATCTCACCCTCTTCTGCCTTCCCCGATGACCCATTTGTTGGTGACTCCCAAACCCACACTGCAGTCCAGATGTCACTCCTGTGCCATGAAACCATGGATGCAATGGGCCTCAAACGGCACATGTTTAAAACCCAACTCAGTCTCACTTCCCCAACCGCACGGCTCCAAATCTGCCTTCCTGTGTTTGTTCTCAACATCACCACTGAGCTGGAAGCCTGCTCATTCTTGACCCCTGCCCCTCCTCCTCCCCAAAATGTAATCAAGCTCCAGGCCATAAATCTCTCTGGAATCCATCTAGTTCTTCCTAGCCATACCACCCAGTTTGTGTTAGGTGCTCAGGAGGTACTAGGTACCAATGGTGCCTATTTTAGCCAAGGCCCCATCCCCTGGGCTGTAGGACCTCCTCACTGCTGCCTCGGCCAGCTGAGTGGCCTTTTCCCGAAGGCAGGGTCTATATTGTTGTCACCAGTGCAACTGACCAGAGCCTAGGACAGTGCCTGGTGTTTAATAATTTCCACAAAAATGTGTGGAATGAACAAACAAATGGATGGGAGAGAAAAGAGTAAGAAGATACTTCTTGGGAAGGAGAGCCAACATTTCTGAAGGCCCGGGAGAGCAGAGAGTGCCTCAGAGCACCTGTGCTGGCTGTGGGCATTTGACCCCTCCTCATGCCATGCTCATCAAGCTGAGGGTTGCCCACCACCAGGCAGGGGGGCTTCAGAGAGGCTGCTGGTGTAAAGGCAACCATTAGGGCAGAGGGTTCCTAAAGACCCTTCAAATCTCTGGATCCTGGGATTCCAGGAGTTTGGCTTTTCGTTTAAGCTCAGTACGGTTAGCCCCAGTTACCATCTGAAGCAGCTAAAAGTAGAATTGCTCCATTTCTTGTTTGAATTCACCTGAAAATTAGCACACCTCAGCAGGGGCCCTGGGGACAAAGTGGGCTTGTTCTTCCCCTCCCCTGGTCACGGGTGGTGGGCATGTGGGCTAACGACAGCTAGGATTTCAGCTACTGCAGCGACATTAAAATGTGTATCAGGGAGGAGGCACTGTGCGCCTGTTTGGCTGTAAAAGGCTCACAAACTTTATTAACCTTCTGTGACTTGGCAGAGACGGCAAACTGGTGGCAGACACACAAATGTGAAAATAGATATGTGTCTGCATGACTTTGGTTTTCTCTATGAGGCCTCTGTGCTCTCATAGACAAAGACTTGCTCTCACCTCTCTCCAGCTGAACAAGGGCCTCCTTTAGCCCTTGATGGGGTTGGGAAGAAAGGTAAGGAAGGAGAAGAAAACTTGGTTTTGTTGAGCTCCTGCCTTGGCCAGTCTTCATGCTGCCCGCAGCTCACCAGGACTATCTTAAACCTCACAGTAACACCGAAAACAAACATCCTCACCATCACTGTTTCTATAGATGAAGAGACAAAGGCCCAGAGAAAACCCTTGACTTGCCACAGGTTGAATGGCTAGTGAGTGGCAACTGGGACCTGACTGCAAACCTGTTCCCCCCATAGCCCCAGAGGCACCAGGGTGATGACATGATCATGTTTAGATCTTAGGGC
Source organism: Anoura caudifer (assembly GCA_004027475.1). Classification (NCBI taxonomy): domain Eukaryota; kingdom Metazoa; phylum Chordata; class Mammalia; order Chiroptera; family Phyllostomidae; genus Anoura; species Anoura caudifer. Next base: position 112,456 of record PVKU01002712.1, read on the forward strand.
CTTGGTAACCCAGGTCCCAGACGCCAGGAGCCCAGGGGACTGGGGACTTACTACACTTCGGTTGGCTCTAGCCCCCAAGGAGGAGGCTGAGTAATAAACCTTACAGAACAGCCCAGTGCTTCCTGTCAGCAAGAAAATAATACATATATATCACAACAGATTCTCTGCTAGATTTGTCCCTGTGTGGTCCACCTGTTATTATGCTGGTTAAACATTATTTTTTTAATAAAAAATCTTTTTTATTTATTTACCTTTAGAGGGGAAGGGAGAGAGAAAGGGAGGAAGAGAAACATCTACGTGGGGTTGCCTCTCACCTGCCCCTCACTGGGGACCTGGCCTGCAACCCAGGCACATGCCCTGACCTGGAATCAAACCAGTGACCCCTTGCTTCGCAGGCCAGCACTCAATCCACTGAGCCACACCAGCCAGTGCTAAACATTATTTTTTTAAATACAGAAAGATACCAAGAAGAAAACCAAAAATAAGTCATAATCTCCTTGGTTGGATTAGCCTTTGTTGACATTTAAAAAAACCTATTAACTATACTTCCTGTGGTAATCATTTTACAACATACACATGTATGAAATCATCACATGATACACCTAAAACCAAAGTGTGTTATATGCCAATTGTCTCAATAAACTGGAAAAAATTCAAAGTATAAGTTTAGAAAACTCAAATAGCAGGAACATTTAAAAAATTAAATGCCATTGCCCTCTGTGCCTCTCCTAAAGGCAATCTTTGCTATCATTTTCTCACAAGAAATCCTTTCCAGTCAAAAGGAACATGTGTAACCCTGTGTGTGGCTCCGATTTGTCTTTTAAGCAAATAGGGTTGTTTGAGTCCCCCCAGGTGTTCTGTAGCTTGGTGTTTGTCACGCGGTAACATACCTGACAGGGTCTTCCCACTTCGGCACAGAGCCGCCCACGCTTATTTCCTGCACACACAGTGTTCATATTCTTTGCTCGTTGAAAAACCTGGTTTGAGTCTTCTTAAACGCTTTATAAATTAAATAAATTAGTTCTTGGTCAACTTTATGAGTTATAAATATGTTTTCCCTGATTTTCACTGCTTAACTTCAAATAAGGGTTGGCATTTCTTGTTTCTAGAGGTAACTCAAATGATTGCCTTGTAAGGATCACCAGGAGGAAAGAGGGCTGCATTTTCTTTTGCTGCCAGAACAGAGCACCACAAACTCAGTGGCTCGAAGCAAGTCGCATTTATTGTCAACAGTTCAGGAATTTGGAAGTCTAAGCGTGCATTGGAAGGGTTGCCATCCCTCCTGGAGGTTCCCCTGACCCCAGAGGCTCCGGGGACGGGGAGCATCCACTTCCTCACCTTTTCCAGCTTTGAGAGATCGCCTTGGCTCGGGTCCTGTTGCCTGTCCTCAACACCAGCAGGGTGGCACCTTCTCTTCTCTCTGGCTTGTTTCCATGCTCACCTCTCCTCTTTCTACCTGAGCCTCCTGAGTCCCCTTTTAAGGATCCATGTGATTACATTGGGGCCATCCAGATAATCCAGGATAATATCCCACTCTCAAAATCTTCAATTTCATCACAACAGCAAAAATCCCCTTGCTATGTAAATTGACATATTCACAGATTCCAGAGATTAAGACATGGACATCTTTGAGAGGTCATTATTCAGGGAAGAAAGGGAAGATGGGGTGGGAGGAAGGGGTGGTACCCTTGCTCCAAAGCGTGGCCATCTCCCCATCTCTGGAACTCTCAACACATAGTATGACCTCAGCCTCGTGGCAGACCTTGTTTTCCAACCCCACCTTAAAGGCAACATAAATCCTTGCACTGCAAGGGCTATCGCATCACCACGTTTTTTCCTTATATGTCACCTCCTCCCCCTCTTGGGTACAGGGACAATTTATGGAAATCAAGCACATGTGCTGGGAAGTTAACTCTCCTAGCTGGGTTTGCATCCTCATTAGGTTGTAAGCTCCTAGAAGCGAGGTGCCAAGTCTTAAGCTTTTGATGTTGGTGTTGTATTCTATACAATACTCCTGGCACTGCACCTCACCCCACTAGAGAGACAAGGAAGGAAAGAAGGAAGAGAGGGAGGCAGCTGCTTCTCTGCAGACCCACCAGCATTCCTTGTATGGTCCTGGGTCAACGAGCTCCCCTCTTTCTTCCCCAGGGGTCTCCCCTCACCTGGGGCTCAGCTTGACTTCTTTCCCCTCGGGTAACTGGCTTTTCTAAGAGGATACTGCCCACAGGCTGGTCCTAAAGCCACCTGAGAGCAGAGACTTTGCAGGACCTGCCCCATTTTCTATTTAGCAGAACACTGGAATCACAGGATTGTTGAGGATACTTAGCATTAATTTGAAACTCTCTTGGGATTCTGCTGGGTGTGGAGGCAAGGGGCAATATTTGTCATGAGGAAGGGAGTTCAGACATTGTGTTCTCTGCAGGCATTTTGTCTCAGAGGCGAGGGAGATCGACTGAATGGCCTCTCATGGTTCCTTCCAGTCTGACCTGTTCATAACCACATACCCCATCCTTGTAAATCTGCCTCTGACCTCTTACTAAGAAACCTCCAGCCTTAAGGGCTCCCTGGGCAGGTGGACATGGGATTTCCCCCCTCCTGACTATAAAAATAGCACATATTTGTTATTTCCTAAAATGACAAATTCAGAAAAGCATAAAGAAGAAAGAAAATACACCCATAACCCAGACATTCAGAGAAAACCATGATTAACATTTTATCCCATTTTCTTTTAGACTTTTCCCCATGTACACATATTTGTAACTCCTGTGAGAGGCTTCTTTCTGGGGTCTTCAGGGGAGGGTGTGTCAGGAGGTCAATTTACTACCTCTGGGTGTCCCCAGTGGTGAATACTGTTCATGCCCAGTGGCTTTCAGTGAAGGTGCTGCTTGGCTCACCCCATCAGGGAGGAGGTTGGAGAACCTTTCTCTGCAGTGACCCTGGACCATAAGGAAGATTCCAGTTTTGTACTAAATGAGAAGACTACCTCTAAATCTTACAGTCGTACTTGCTGGGAAGGTGGAGTAGGTATCTCATAATGTTCCACAGGCTTCCACAAGGTCTCCCTCTTGGATTTCTTTCCCTCTCTCCTCTCCTCCTGTTGCCTGTCTGACTCTTCACCTCTTTCTGCTAAAAAATCCAGCCCGTCACCTTCTGGGAATGAACTTGATTCAGAAAACAAACGAGGCACTCTTGAATCCACTCCTGAGCCTCCCACATCCCTAGCCTCTGGCTTTAAAGGACCATGTCTTTTCTCCACCACCACCAGCTGCTGCTGCTGCTTGGGAGAAGAGAGTAGGTTTCCTGGGGGGTAAGGCATAGGGGAGGGGAGGGAGCACTGTTCTCTGGGATTCAGGGGTGGAAGGCAGAAAATGAGGGGTCTCCACTTAAACTGTAGCTGCTTCCCCCAGCAGTGTTTTTTTTTAAATACAGCATCTCATTACCCCAAGACTAATCATTCAAAAAAAAAAAAAAAAACCCACAACCATACAAATAACATTTGACCCACATAAGAAATTAATATTCTTCTTATTACTATACTTGTAACTCTATTTCCTGTGAGCAAACACCCTGGCCTTATTAGCCCAAGAGAACATTTACCTCCTCTCTGTCAAGGTTAGATGACAAGATATCCTTCATTAACTTGACAAAAAAGCATATTGCTTTAATTGCTTGGAAGTGAAATAGGGGTGGACATGGGGTGGTGGGGAGGGCAGGATGAAAAGTCTCTTTTTACTCCACCACATGTATTTTTTAACATACTTAAAATTACATAGTTTTGTATCTGGCTTTCCCCACAAGATGATTAGCATTCTCCTAAGTTTTTAAAAACTCCCTAAACTCTCTACCTTATATTGCACCATTTTAAATGATTGTGTAACATTCCACTGTAGAACAGAGCCTGGGATTTTTAGGGGCAGAAGGTAAACATCAGGATTATCCTTAGTAAAGGAAATTTTTAAGAGCCCTAATAACTAGTTTAGGAATTGCTGGAGACTTTCCAAAGAAATCGCTGGTAGGGGACTGCTTACGTGAGACCGGAAATGCTGCTCCAGCTACCACAGCTGTGTGCAGAAGGCATCCAGGCCAGCCCTGCGCTGACCATGTGACCTGGCCCAGACACATTCTAGGAGAAGCCAAGGTAAAAGTATCTTTAAAAAACTAGATGGAGCCCTGGCTAGTGTAGCCCAATGGATTGAGCGCGGGCCTGCGAACCAAAGGATCGCAGTTCGATTCCCAGTCAGGGCCCATGCTTGGGTTGCAGGCCAGTTCCCAGCAAGAGACACACAAGAGGCAACCATACATTGATATTTCTCTCCCTCTCCCTCTTTCCTACCCTTCCTCTCTAAAGATAAATAAATAAAATCTAAAAAAAAAAAAAAACTAGATGCAAAAGACACGTTACATGCATGATTGTGTCAGCAGCCATCAATCGTCCCAGGGAGTAGAATGGAAGATATTTCATCTCGGGCACAGGCAGACTGCTGTATTACTGGATGGGAATAGAGAGGCCTGGGCCCGAAAATTCCTCAACGTTGAACCCTGACCAGCTCTGAGGCTTTGATTTTCAACCCTCACTGCACATTAAAGGAAAGAAAAAGAAAGAAAATGCCCAGGACTTATCACATACTGATTTTTAAAGAAAAAAAAATCAGTTTCCTTTTTTCCTCTGGAGAAGGACAAAGCTCTCTTTAATTTTGCAGTTTAGATCTCCTAGAAAACCTTTCTGGAGGAAGGGAGTGACCTGTATGACTTCTAAGAGGTGACTCCCCCACCCTGTCCCTGGCACCCCCAGGTTAGGAATCTGTTTTTTAGTCAGGACTCAGCAGGAAACATCGGGATAGCAACAATTTTCACAGAACATTTTGTACCCAGTTTTCTTTTTAGGCATTTAATAATTTTATTTTTTTTAAGGAATCAAAGGTTTTTTTTTTTTTTAAAATAAAAACAGTTTATATTTAATGTTATTCTGTATTAGTTTCAGATGGACAGCATAGTGGTTAGACAATCGTATACTTACAAAGTGTTCCCCCTGATATTTCTAGTACCCACTTGGCACCATACGGAGTTATAACAATATTATTGACTATATTCTCTATGCTGTACTTTATATTCCTGTGGCTATTCTGTAACTACAAATCTGTACTTCTCAATCCCTTCACCTTTTCACCCAGACCCCCAGTACCCCGCCTCTGGCAACTATCAGTCTGCTCTCTGTATCTATGTGTCTGTTTCTGTTTTGTTTGTTCATTTACATTGTTCTTTAAATTCCACATATAAGTGAAATCACAGGGCATTTGTCTTTCTCTGACCTGGTCTGATCTCCGTGCCACAGACGGCACGATCTTTCCAGTTTTAGAACTTCTGATTTGAAGATAGTGTCCAACAAGCAATCCCCACTTCTTTTACTGGAAATAATCCCAAACCAGAAAGGAGTTGAGAAGTAAGTACATAAACCCCATTGTTAGTAAAAGCAGGAGCCTCCTAAAACACAAAACAGGTGGAAGAGTTCCTCGAACAATGGATCCTCAGCAGAGGCACCGGTAGGAGTAAGTGGAGTGAGGACCCCATGCCGCAGTGCCTCAGGGACAGCTCAGAAACACTCACCCAGAAGGTGAGGGGCACACCTGCAGGTGCACTACCTAGCGCTGCGACACCACAAGCGCGGCTTTGTGACAGGAGGAAGCAGGGGCACGTGCTAGTAGCATGAGTCCTGGCGTGGACCAGGACGAAACGAGGCATTACCCACACTAGCCATCTTTGCAGGAAGTGGTCTGTCTCTGTGGCAACAGGGGAGGAGAAACTTTTCATTGGGAAAAGCCTCACCATTGGCTGGAGAGAATTCAAGGCTGAGAACTCGTACGTTAACCTTGGCTCATAAGGAAAATTTAGCTTACTCAGAAGACAACCTTGGCTGCTTTTATACAGGAGGTCCATGGGGAAGGAAAAAAAAATCACTTGCTTCACTCTATACAGAGTTATCTATCTATACAAAGATCTGACAAGAAAAAGGGAGGAAAAAAACAGCAGGTAAAGAAGACACATCAAAAAATATTTCCATGGAGCAGGTGAAAATTCTAGCCAGAAAGTTTTAAAAACAGTGAAGAAATTGCCTCTGTGAAGAAAGCACACGCATCAGAGATCAGGGAAGAGGTCACGCAGCCACAGGAGGCCGTGAATCAGGGCTGGCGGAGCTCAGATAAGGAGCGGAGGAAAAACAGACAGCCGTCCAAACTTCATTCTTAATACAAAGTCTAAAATCGGAAGGAGGAAAAGGGAGGATAAATACTGCTAAAGCTCATCAAGAGAGAGAGGAATAGGAAAGTCAGCAAATTAAATAGAAATAAAAAAAGGATTAGAGAGAAATCATAGATATGAAAGACAAAGAAGATCTGTGTGTACAGGCATTAATATCTGTGAACAGGCACACAAGAAATCGATCACGTGGTTTGCTTCTAGGAAGGGAAACTGGGCAGATGGGTGGGTGCTGGAGGGTATGGGTGGAGGAAAGAATTTTCACTTGTATGTCTTTTAAAAGCTTTACTTGTGTGAACATATCAGCTCATCAAAAAAATTTTAATTAAGAAGTCCCACAACACCCCTCACCCCACCCCAGCGCTCAAACCCACTCACAAATCTGACTGTTGACTTACTCTCCTCCTTTCAAACCCTTGAATTGTTCTCATTGCTGTTAGGATAAAAAGCATATGTCTCAAAATGGTTTAGTAGTAGAGCAACTATAGAAATTGTTGTCCAACAGGCCACTTTTGAGATTGAATGGAGGAGGGGCTAAAGATTAAATTAGGACAAAGGTCACCTGTTTCTAAGGCCCGTCCTGATCTGGCCCTTGCTGCCCTCTGCAGCCTCTCCTCTCACCTTCCATCCCAGGGACCCTCAGCCCAGCCATGCTCCAGCCTCGCAGCACATGCTGCTCCCTCTACACCTGTTCTACCTCCTCCAGCCCAGCCCACCCCACCCCCACCCTTTGCCTTATTCTGCCAAATGTCCTTGGGACCTGAGTTTGCCTCTCAGTGCTTACATAGTGATATTTTATCAATTCTAAAATGCACATTTCCCTCCTATATTCTCACCTCTGAAATTAGAATAGGTCTTACGGTCCCTGGTCTCTCACAGTTTCAGTGGCAGCATTTGCGTTAGTGGCACAAATGTTAACGATACATCTTGCAGCAGAAGGCATCTGAGATTCGGTGAGCCATGCTATCGCACTGACTGCGCTGTAGCTATCTAGTTCCAGGGCTAGCTTCCCGCTGATGGGGATATCTTTGAGGGCAGGACCACATGTTATTTTTCACTGATTGCCCAGTGGCACTTACTGGAAAACAGTGGTTACACAATAAATACATTCTGCAATAAAGCAGAAATTTTCAGAAAAAAATTGACTAGGAATAGATTTTTTCTCTTGAAAGTTTTTAAAAATAAATCTAACAGATTTAGCTAAGTTTATTTATTTATTAAAGATTCATTTAAAAATGTATTTGTAAAGAGAGGGGAAGGGAGGGAGAGAGGGAGAGAAACATCAATGTGAGAGAGAAACATCAATCAGTTGCCTCTCTATGTGCCCCAGGTAGGACCAAACCCACAACCCAGGAATGTGCCCTGACTGGAGATCAAACCGGTGACCTTCCACTTTGCTAGATGACACCCAACCAACTGTGTCACCCCGGTCGAGGCTGAAAGGTTTTTTTTCTCAAGAATGTTTCTGGTTTTTCTCAGTCTTTGGATCTCCAAATATCCAAACTTGATGACTGAATGAAGGAAATCAAGTTTCATATAAAATACATCTTTATGTCTCTAACAACAGGACTTTACATCTATAAAGGAAAGTGAAATAAAATATTGTCTATATTTTTATTTTCTTTCAAAGTTTCCATCTCCAGCTTGACTTGGTTCATAAGGTAGAAGTGACAAAACACAAAAAACATTTGTTCATTCAACAAACACCCATAGAGTCCCCATGGTTTTCCTGCACTCCCCTTCACGCTGAGAATGCCACAGTAAACAGCATTCAGTTCCTTCCCCCTTGGAGCTTATGATCTAATGATGGATGTAAAACAATAACATGCACACAAATGAAAATATAACATGTCAGAAGTGGTGATTATAGTGATGATAATATAAGAATATAGCATTTTATTACAGTTGTGGGTCCCCAAGCTTATGTGATCATAACAACCCCCAAGGAGATCTTTAAAATACAAAGTCACTGGCATGTGAGATCTACTGAATCAAGATCTACAGGGGAACAGCCTGGGCAAAATCACTTGGAGGAGTTCTCTAGCTGATTTTTGGAATCACTGGCTACCAAGGCTGTATCAGAGATTTTAAACTTTGGCTGCATAATAGAATCGCTTTGCCCAGGTCCCTGCCCCATAGATTCAAATTTAACCCATCTAGGGGTGGGTCCTGAGCTTTTTGTATTTACTTAAAAGCTTACCAGATAACGTTAGTGAGCAGCCAGGGCTAAGAACCAAGGACGATGCTGTCTCAGGGATGGTTAGAGAACAAAGTGAGGAGCTTTCTGCCTCCAGCCTATCCATCCCTACCAGGAATTAGGCTCTGGGAAACACGCCTGCCTGTGTCCAAGATTAAATGTCTCAGATCTACACGCAGAGATAGACTCATGGCTAATTCACGTACTATCTTTTGCACCTGGTTTTACACTTTTGTTTTGGCTCTTCCTCAGACACACTTCCTGTGCAGAGCTACATGTGAAAGGTGACCCCACCATGACATTTTAACCATGCCCAGTCCAGTCCCTTCCGCACACAGCTCTGACAACCTGGAGCAACATTTGCAGTCACCCGGTGCAAACTGCTCGCTCTCTATTATCAATTTCTTCAGAAAGTCCCCAGTGAATAATTTCCATTAGTAACTTCATTTTGAAATCTCATCAGGTCTACCAGGTGCTATGCCAGGAACCCAGTAAGCAAACAACCTAACAGCTCCCTCTTTAAAAAAAAAGTGTTTTCCTCCTTCAGCTTAAAATTTCCAAAATCATTACATCCCCACACCTGGCCTCTGAGGGAAATTGAAGAGGGAGAAGAAAAGGTGGGCACTCTGGCCGATCCCCACCCTGTGTGAGGAACACAAGTATGCTCTTTTCCTGTGTTTGACCTCTGAAGTTCCTCCTGCTTGGACACGAGGTTGAAGGGGAAGCCCCCCAAATGGCCTCAGTTGCAGCTGTGTGATATCTGTGAGCCTCAGTTCTCCATTGATCAGTGTTTTAAGAATCGACAGTGAATATAACTGAAGCAGCAAGTACCACGCTTTGCACATAGTAGGTAGTTGTGATTAGTATGACCTCTTTTCTGTCTTCTGGTGTTTTTCTCCTACAAAACTGACTGCATTGGGACATTTTTGTGTCATTGCTCAATAAGCTAGAAACAGCAGCCCTACTGATTAAAATTCTGGTTTGCAGGGAACTGAGTGATAGTGTTGACATTTGCAGAAAGCTTTCTCGCTAAACTTTAAACACTTTGCAGATCTAATCCTGCTGGCATTTCCTGTTAGTGATATTTCTATGGCTATGACGGGCACACCAAGTTCAACAGACACCGAGGGAAAGGGCAGGATAATTGGTTTCAGTGAAGTTAGGTGGACACCAAGTCTATTTTAGCATGAAGGAAACTAACATATATTGAGTGATACTGAGAAGGGCCAGTAAGCTGGGACAAGTGGAACAGGGAAGCTGAGACAAATAGTAATTGGCCAAGCAGTTTACAGCCATCTAGTAAAGCGCAAAATTCTCTCTTCCCTAACTTAAGAGTAAATGGTTTATAATTCTCCTCTCCAATCAGAGGGTAAATGTCTTAAATCACCCTAGACTTTTGCACCTGATTTTATACTTTTGTTTTGAGACACATAGCAGAAATCCAATTAGTGCCATTTGTGCCAGCCACACTCAAGGACTGCTGAAGTCAGGGGAATAAGTCTCATTTTGGCATATCACCATAAAACTGATGAATATTCTATTGAGGCCCTCCCCTAAACTCACAGCCTTTAAAACCCTTAAGCCAAAGGACCTACGGTGCACTCTCTCCACACCTTTCTTCCCCCACAGGCACACACCTCCCAAACTCTAAGGGTCCCCAGAAGACCCGCAACCAGAGGAGCAAAGGGCAGCTGCTACTCCTCCTGGGCTAAGCCCCTGAAGCTGTCTCCAAGGCCCCTTTTCTCTGACTTTCTGATGAGCCCAAACAGCCTCACCTGGGCTCATTTCTTTCCTATAACATTTCTAGAGAGCCAAAGCACCCCCCCCCCAGGCCCTTTCCTATTGCTACTTCTGTTCTAAGCCCTTCCTTGTTTCACTATCCCTAGCCTTAATAAACATACTCTCAAAATCACCTGGACTCGTGTTGTGAAACCTTTCCTGCATGCAGTCAAGAACCCACACACTACAGGCCAGCCTGAGGCAGACCCGCTCTGGGCCTGGTTCCTATCTGGTAACATTACATGTCTGGCACATAGGAGGAGCTCAAAAAATATTAACAAGCTGAATGTGAAGGAATGAATGAATTAATTGCATGGGCCAAAATGAACTATGTATTTTTATTCTGCACTATTTGCCATGTATAAGTGGCTAATTTCAAATATTGATGTATTTATTTGTACACAACGGTATGTCAGACCTCATGCTAGGTTCCAGGATATAATTATGAACAAAACAAAATCTCTCTGCTTCTGAGACCTCTCAGTGCAGAGAAGATGACAAAAAAGAAATGGGAATCCTATCTGTATTAGTCTGCTCAGGCTGCCATAACAAAAGTCCATAGACTGGGTGGCTTAAACAGCAATTTATTTTCTCACAGCTATGGGAGCTGGGAGTCCAAGATCAAGGTCCAGCTGACTCAGCTTCTTGTGAGAGATCTCTTCCTGGCTTCCTTCTTGCTATGTCTTCATAAGGCCTTTCCTCAGTGTGTGTGTGAGAGAGAGAGAGATTCAGAGAGAGAGGGAGAGAGGGAGAGAAACAGAGAGAGAGAGAGGGCTCCTAGGTGTCTCTTCTTATAAGAATGCTAATCCTGCCCTGACTGGCGTTGCTCAGTTGGTTGGGTATCGTTCAGCAAAGTGAAAGTTTGCCAGTTCAATTCACAGTCAGGGCACATACCTCGGTTGCAAGTTCGGTCCCCTCTTGGGGCAAGTAGAAGAGGCAACCAATCAACGTTTCTCTCTCACTTCAATGTTTCTCTCCCTTCCCTTCTCTCAACTGAAAAAAAAAATGCTAATCCTATCAGATCGGGGCCCCATCTTATGACCTCATTCAATCTGAATTCCTTCCTATTCCAAGTATGACCACATGCAGGTTAGGGCTTCAACATATGAAATTGAGGGGTGGGGAGAGGCAGTCATTCAGTCCTTGACATTACCCTACCGTGATAAGTCCCACGATGCTAACCCAGCCTGGATGGGAAGCTGGGAAGGAGGGAAGCTGGGAAGGAGGGAATCAGATGAGGCCTCTGGAGGAATGGAAACACAAGCTGGCTAGGAAGGGTGAGTGAAAGTTAGCTAGGTGGAGAGAATGGAGGAGCCTGCCAGGCAGTGGGAACTTAGAAAAGTCCTGGAAGGAGGAAAAAGCTGAGCTTCTAAAGAATTGGCAACTGGTAAGTAGGGCCGATGCAGGGAACAGAGAGGATGCAGGATGGAGAGGGGTGGTGGGGGGCGCGGACTCCAGCAGTGGTGCAGGCCTTCCTGAGGTCATCTGATGGGCAGGCCTGTGCACCGCAAGGCAGGGCAAAATGGTGGTAGTTGCTGTTGTGGAAATAATTTGATCAGGGAGAAATCAGCTCTTAGGTAAAGTTGCATTTGTATACTGCTCTTATTTTAAATTACATCGACGGTGGTTCCCCTAAGCTGTGTAATGTTTGGGGTCTCTGAAGGTCTGCATTAGGCTCTGATTGTGAGCTCCTTAAGACCACAGTAGCAAGGGGATAGTAACAAGCCCACCTTACTCTTTGTTCCATCTCAGGTTCGAGGGAAGTTGGCTCAGAAGCAAACAGGCCTGGCTTCCTTGATGCAGGCCCAGCCTGCCCAGAGGAAGGCAGAGAAGAGTTGGGTGCTATACTTGGTTTCTCCCTAGACACAGCCTGTCCAGGTCAACCCAGGCAGGGTGGGGACAAGCAGGCAACCAGGCAGCCAGATCTCAGAGAAAGAGGCCCGCTTCTCCCACGGTGCTGCCACGACCTCGTAGGGGTGCAAACTGAATCGATCCCCTCTGTGCCCTGAACCCGATTCTTCCCTAGGCCTTTATGCATAATCAGCCAGGCTCCAGGGCTTGCTGTTGTCCCCGCAGGGCGGCACACAGCAGAGCACCCAGGAGAACAAAAGCTCTCTGACACCCACCCTGCCCAGGTTCACCACAGTGACCCCTTTATTTCCTCTCCCCTGATGCCCCCGCTGCCACTCTATGCAGCCCGCTGCCCTGTCCTTTAGGGTGTGGACACCCTCTCTAACCCTGTACTCCCTCAAATCCCACAAGTGGGGTGCTGGGGTGGGGGTGCCAGGAGGGAGGTGGAATCAAATCAGGTAGTTACCATCTTCCTGAGATTCAAAAGCAACCCCAGCCCCTACGCTAGCTGCTAGCCAAGCAAATCCAAGGCCACAGAGAAGTAGTTCCTTCTTATAGTTTTTAAATAAGGGACCTGTAGTCAAGACTCAGTGGGTTGTCCCATGCCTCTCCCACTCATCCTCCCTTCCTTCTATCTCCTCGTCTGCCTGCCTCTCTTTCTCTTTTTAGGATTTTCCTTGTTTTATCACTCAGTGGAACACACAAATGCATTTTCACAGTGAGAGGTTGAAACAATACGTGCATGAGATTAGGAAGCAAAGTGCCATCCTACTGCACTCCCGCTCCCCCTCCCAGGTAGAACGCCTGCCAGCACCTGCTGTGCACCGTTTCATCCCTGTTCACACATAGATAAATACATACATGCGGTATATGCAAAAAAGGCTTTATTACAGCTGTGCATATACCTATATGTATATACAACTTTGTTTTTATATAACTGGGGCTACATCATTCGTATTCAGCCAACTCCTATTTTCACATGGTAATGCGTTTGCGGGAGCAGTCAATGACAGGACAGACACGTCTTCTGCACGTAGCCCTACCTCATTCCAACCGCTGCACCTTCCAACCCATGGCAATCTCATGGCTTATTTAACCTCTCATCATTGCCCTTTCTGGTGTTTCTAATTTTTTTTGCTATTACAAACAAGGAAGCAATGACTTTTGCATTAGCTATAGCCTAATATCTTACCCCAGAACTTGGTGGTGTGCAACTGTGATACATATTATTGCTCACAGTTTGTGCCAGTCAGCAAGTTGGGAGCTACTGGCTGGGTGGCTTCAGGCTCACGGTTTTTCTTGAGGTTGTGGTCCAGTTGTTGGCTGGGCTACATCACTGAGGTGTGACTATGGCTGGAGGGTCCACTCACTCCAGGGCTGGGGGCTGGGTGTTGGCTGATGGTGGGGAGCCTTTGCTCCTTACCAGGTTGGAGTGGCTTTGCAACATGGCAGCTGGCTTCCCCCACAGTGGGTCATTCAAGAGAAAACAAAGCAGAATTAGCAGTGCCTTTTATGACTCGGCCTCAGAAGTCACACATAGTCACTTATTTCACAGCTATTCATTAGAAGCGAGATATAGCCCTTCCAAAGGGTGGTTTGTCAAAGAATGTGTGAACCTATTTTAAAACCACTAGTTCTATACTTATACACTTATACTACACTATATAATTTTTATATAGTTGTATGAATATTTCCTTAGTATAGATTTCTGGAACCAGGATTGTGAGGTCAATTGATATATGCACTTTTCATTTTGATAATTCCTGTTCATGTCGGACACTGTTAATGGTCCCCCAATCTCCATTGTCTCTCTTCTTCCTTTTCAAAATAGAGCTCCTGAGTTTTTGCTGGACATTTTGACTTGTATCTCCCAGGCTCCTTTGCTGTTGCACAGGACGCATAACCAAGTTCTAGCCAAAGGGAAGTAATGTGCGAAACTTCTGGGTCATGCTCTTAAAGAGGCCTACTTAGTTAGCCTACTTCTAAGTTAGCCTACTTCTCTTTCCCTCTGCAGAACACTGTTTGGAGAACAAATGTGGTAGGAGATAGCTTCTATCACCTGATGAAGGCAGCACCCTTGGGGATGGTGGGGTGGCCATAGAAAGAACTTGGGTCCCTGGATGACCTTGTGGAGGCAAACCACCCTTCTTCCCAGGACTTCCTATCAGCTCAGACTTTTGTACAAGAGAAAAATAAAAGTTCTGTCTTGTTTAAGCCATTACTGTTATTTACTGATGAATTTTCAGGCATCAGCATAGCTACATGAGGGACACTTGGCCTGGTTGAGGGTGCTTCACTGATGCTGTTGAAATCATAATTTTTAGGGAGCTACTCCCAATTTCCCTTTCTCCCTCACCCCCTGTCTTGTCTCCTCTCCCCTCTCCTCTGCTTTCTTTCTGTCTCTCCTTGCCTAAATGGCCATCTGAGTCCCTGATAATTCAATGTGATTACATTTCCATAGGCAGGTGTGTGTCTTGTTTAGTCACATTAAAAATAAATCACTTGGCCACACACAGTCAATGCATCAATCTGTTACTTTCCTCTGCTTTCCAGGAACAGATTGCTCAAAAAGCAAATGACTGTTGGTTGAAATTTGAGTAGGAAAAGGAGTGAGTTGGAGTGAACTGAGCTCTTCCAAGCTTGCCCTTCAGACTTCCCACCAATCAGAGAAGGAGTCAGTCATGCCTGCAATTATGCGAATCACACAGCAACATGCTGCATTCTTGGGACCGATGACAGGGAGCTGAAGAAGGAGACAAGGGTTGGGAGGAGCCATGGACCTTGTGTTTACTGAACACCTACTATACCAGGCCTTGTACTGTTTGCTTTTGCATCTGTTCCTTTCTAAAGGGGATCAGAGCCCTAGCTGGGGGACTCTGGGCAATTTTGCCTTTAGGGTCTCATTTCTTTAGACTAGACACAATTATATCATTCTCGAATGATTCCTTTTGGTATGATGAAAAAGTCGTGGTGTTAGACAAACCTAGCTCCACCATGGTGGGCAGATTACATAACATCTCTGAGCCTCAGTTTCTTCATTTCTAAAATGGGGATGGAGATTAGGATCAAATGAGATAATGTATCTAAGACATCTTATAAATAGGCAGCTAAAAAATAATGGTGTTTAATCTCTCCTTCATCACACACACACAACTTCACCCTCTCCAAGACTTTGTAATTTTTATAGGTTGGGATGGCAGTGTCCCAGGAGGACTGGGGTGTGTGTGTGTGTGTGTGTGTGTGTGTGTGTGTGTGTGTGTTTCCTATTCTTGATGAAAACAGTCTGAGGGAGAGAACACCGGAGCCCTTCAGAAAACCAGACCCTGGCCTCCACCAAATGCTGTTGGGGTTCAGTCAGAGACAAATGAGTGTCAGAGACATTGCCCAGCAAACTAGCCCCTCTCCATAGTCCTGGCCTGTGTCTCCCCTTCCCCATTGGATCTGGGCCAGCCCAGGACTTGCTTTAACAAGTGAAATGTGGCAGAAGCGACCTGGGAACAGTTCTGTGACCTTAAAAAGTCCTAGAAGCTTACACTTTTGTGCTTTTGTGGGCCTTGAGCCAACATGAGCAAGATTTGGTTTCTCTGTGTTAGAAAGACCCTGTAGGCAGAACATGTGGAAAAAGAGAACATATGGACAAATAGAGAGTCCTACCTGTCCGGGTTCCCAGCTGAGCCCAGCCTTCCAACCACCTGTCCAAGGCACCAGGCAGATGAGTGACCCATCCTGGATGCTCCAGCCCAAACCACCTTCCAGATGGCTGCGGCCCCAGCCGGTATCACATGCAACCTGAGAACTGCCCAGCTGATCCAGATCAACGTGCAGACTCATGAGTCCTAGAATGGTTCCACTAAGCCATGAACTTGTGGAGTAGTGCATTATGCAGCAACAGGGGGTTGAAAGAGTCAGCAATACTTTCGAGCTTTCACTGTGGACCAAACCATTTGCTCTCATTATGAGAGATACAGAGGGACCACACTCTGGAACTTAGTTTGGGCAAGGAGACTCTTCTTATATGAATGGAGTGTCCTCAGAAGCGCCATGCAAGGAGGCTGTTTAGTGATGGGGTTGGGAGGGGGAGGCAGGGAACACTTTCTAGAGAAAGAAAGTGTTTTGATCTGGATTTTGAAGGCAAGGGCAGATGACATTAGATGACATTTCCGAGACAGGGCATAGGGCATTGATAGCAACGTGGCAAAAAAAAAAAAAAAAAAAAAAAAAAAAAAAAAAAAAAAAAAAAAAAAAAAAAAAAAAAAAAAAAAAAAAAATGAGGAGCACAGAGAGAGATGGAGTGGAGAAACTTCAATTTGATGTTAGCTGAATATAAAAAAAATGGAGCTAAAAAGAGATCTTGCCAAGTCAGGTTCTAGGCCTGCAGCAGGGACCTCAGGAAAGTTGGTTATTTCATGATCTTCCCTGTCTCCTTCCCATTTGGTAAAAATATAACTTGCGAATGGCAGCATCTCTTTCCTGCTGAATTATACATGCCAGGCTTGTGACTGTGGAGTCTCTTGAGGAAAAGTTCCTTTGGAAAAGTTCCTTTTCAGCCCCCACTGGAGGGAGCTCAGGAGGATGTGCAGAACCTGTTTGCAGAGAGCCCTTTGGGTCTCCCCCAAGGACAGCTTGTGGGGGGTGGGAAGTGAGGTTGGCAGGGCCCCTCCATGGAGCTGGAGGCTTAAAAGACTGTGAAAGCAGCAGCCTCAACCAGAGCTAATTGGTTGGTAATTAGCAGGTTAATGGCTCACATCAGGGATAATGGGAGGCTGGAGCCCAGCGTCAGAAATGACTTTAAGGACCCCTCTTTGCTTCTCTCCCCTCCCAGTGTTTTGACACTCTCCTCCCTGGGAAGAGCTGGGTCCTGTTTGCCTCCTCAGCGCTGGGAGTCGGGGCCAGGCCAGAGAGCTAGCATCAAGAAATAGTACCTCCCAAGAAAATGAGCTGCGCTGCCCTTCCTCCATGGAACAGGGAGGGGTGCAAGTGCAAGCTGGAGCAGGGAGAGGGACAGGTGGTGCTCACTCTAGGCAGAAAAAAGCTGAGGGTTAGGAGACCATGTGCCTCATTGCAGCATCTTGTTTCAAATTTTAGAGGGGTACCTGAGTTCGTGGGTCCACGAGTTTATTCCACTTATAGTCTTAGCATACATAGTCTATTATTAAGTTTTACAGGTATTCAATGAATCAGTTAGGGATATGTTTAGTTGTAAGTAATACATCTCCCAACTGTCAGTGGCCTAAGCAATAAAGAATTCCCTTAATCCACAACGAAGTGTTGAGAGGTGAGAGGTGACCGAGTACCAAGCACCTTAGCCCAGGTGAGGGCAGGGCCTTGTCCCTGCCCCGAATGTCTGAACGATCTCTTTTTCCTCCGTTGACTCTTTACTGGCTTCTGCCTCATGGCCTTTGGATGGCTCAGGAAGTCTAGGAATCTCCGTCAAGCCTGGAGGCAGGAGATACAGCTGGCACCAGCCTCACCTGTTCCTTTATCAGGAGAACAAAGCTTTCCCAGAACCCCCAGCAGATTCTCCCTTATAATCACAAGGGAGAACAAGCACTTGGCTACATCAGAATTTTCATGACTGAATCTGGTCATTATTTATCACCTGGGGTTTCCCAGAGCACTCAGCAGTGAGCACAGAAGAAGGGGAAAGGTATTGGGGTCAGGTGGCCTTGCTCCCTCGGCCCTTGTTCATGGGCCGAGGCAGACCCTGGCAGAGGCCAACACTCCACGGGCAAATACACTATTGCAAATCTTTGTAAATTTAACAATGACATAGATACAACCCAAGATCTGGCAAAATGTCTTTATCGGGTGCCTGCTGTTTACTGTCTTTCAAATGCTCTGTAGGAAATGTGCAGGGGGAAGACAGGACCCAGCTTCAGGGAACTTCCAGACGGGCTGGAGGGCACACCCACACATAGGAAACAGCCTGTGACCACCAGAGAGTAAAAAGGCCTTGGGAGGACTGGAAGGCATGGGGATCGAGTACAGTCCCAAGTAAAGGCAGTTTAAGAGGCACTCTCTCAGCCTGTCCTGCTCACACCCCTTCTGGAGAATATGTGACAGCTTCTAAAGGGATAGTCCTATGATGTCCAGTGCCCCAACCCCCGGCCCCAGCCATGGCTGATGTCCCTGAGCCAAAGGCCAGCAGCCACGAGGGGAGCTGAGCCACCCAGATGCTCTTTCTTGAGACTCTGAGATAAGAGGCACAGAGTCTACTGCCCAGTGTGAAGGGTCCTGGCATCCTGTGGGGCCATGTCAAGAGGCCTCGCAGGCCCTTACTCCTGACCTGGGTCCATCCTATCCCGGGGTTGGGCTTGCCTCTTGCATCCTGACTGTCAGCTTTCCTTTCATTGGGGCTGGTTTGAAGAGGTTTTGTGTCTCACTTGAGTAGTCTTGGTGTGGGAAGCCTTCATCCTCCCCACTACCCCCTCTCTCCTCCACCTACCTTTTACCCCTTCCCTAGGTCATCCCTGCCTCAGCCTCAGCCCAGGTCCTCTTCCCCCAAATGCTCTCCCTGCATTTACTCTCCCTTCTCCATTCCATTTGCCACATCTTTCTAAGATGACCTGTCATACCCTTCCTTTAAACCTTTGAATGGCTCCTCAGAGCTCAGGCTCCAGGCCCACCCCTGCCCCTACACTCCTCCCCACACTGGTCTCCCATCCCCACCCCCTCCAGCTACCCCAAGATAAAGAGTCACAGTGTCCAGACTTGTATCCACAAATATCTGCCCCCCACCCCGCCACCCAACCATGCATCCCTGTTTCCCACTCCTTCACAACCAGGGGTCATCTCACCCGAATCTGACCTTAACTCATTCATCCTTCAGCCACCATCACACTTCATGAGGCCCTGCACTGGCACCTACCTGACTGTACTGGCACAAACCTTGGTGTCCTTGTCACCTGGCACAGTGCCTGGCGTAAGGCAGGCATTCAACAAATGCTGTGCGGTGAATGAGTGATTCTCTAATGGTGAACTAGTGAGCCTCAGCTCATTTGATAGGCTTTGCTGGGCACCGTGGGGGCATGAGGAAGGGGCTCTCTCCTCTGGGAGATCAGCCTTAGTCCAGCCTGGGAGAGGGGTGGGGGGTCAGGTGCTTTTTGAGGCCCTCCAGCCTCCTTCCCTTAAAGCCCCCCATCTCCCTTCAACCCTGGACATGGTCTGCTGAAAATTAGCTTTCCCTCTCCATCACCAGCACAGAGGATTTCTTACCAGGAGCATTTCCCTGTTTTCCTCTTCTGGAGAAGTAGAGCTCAGAGTCAAAACCAGAGGGTGGGGAAGTGTGGCTCAGATTTGATAAACAGGCAGGAGATTTCAGAGGCAATCAGGGAAGAAAAGAACATACATTATCCCTGGAATTCACAATGCAGCACTAATGAGCTGGGGGAGCTGTGATTTGATCTCCTCCTGCCTCCTGCAGCCCAGGACTAGCGGGTTTGGGAAAGGAGCCTGTAGGGGTGCTGTCTGTTCCAGCATGTCTACCTGCATGGCCAGGGCTTCCCCTAGGGTGTAAAGGAGGGGGCAGGGGTGTCTGCTGACCCCTGGGAGTCTTGTAGTCCCCCTAGGGGAGGGGACGGTGTTTATTGGTCCCCAAATGTGGCTGATCATAAAGAACCAGAAGACAAGAGGCTGCAGATGCCTCTTGGTGGCAGTGAGGCCATCAGTAAGGGGCTCCTCACCAGAACCCCACCATGCTGGCCTCCTGATCTCGGACCCCAGCCACTGGAACCGTGAGAAATAAATTCTGTAGTTTATAAGCCATCCAGTCTGTGGTATTTCCTTATAGTAGTCCAAATGGACTTAGACAGAACTAACCAACATCCACTGAAACTTAACTACATGCCAAGCTCAGTTTGAAGCACCTCTCTCACAGTAACTCATTTAATCCCTCATTATTCTAATAGGTACCATTTTTATTATTGTCCCCATTTTACAGATGAGGAAACTGATAGCAGGAATCTTGACTCTTCCATCCACGGTTGAACTCCAGCTCCCAGGATGGTAGAAACTTAACAAACTCATCCATTCAACACCATGACATGCTTTAACATGGAGCCTGGGGACCAACAACCTGCCAGGAAGTGGCATAGTGTGACCAGGAGATGGACCGAGGCTCTCCCTGTCCCTCCCACGCTCTTTTCTCCCACACTTATTTTGTTAAGGGCCTCTGAGATGCAGAACTTGTGCACAGAGAAGCATCAGGTTTAGCTCATGGCCCAAGTACATTATAATTACAATGTAATAAATAGGGATAAGCTATGAATAAAAATTATGGTCAAGTAATAAAACACAGAAAAAGAAGCCAACAATGTGACATTATAGTTTTGTTGTCCATCCATCCATCCATCCATCCATCCATCCATCCATCCCCTCGGTCACTCATTTGAGGAGCATCCATGCCTAAGCCCAGCGATACAGGGCTGAATGTGACTTAGGCTCCCCTTCTGGTGGGATGAGGCAGTGGCTGCCTCCAGCAGAATAGCAGAGGCTTGGGGACAGAGCAGCCCAGAGAGCAGGCTTCAGGCCTGAGGCCCAGCCCCAATCCCTCTCCTCTGCTCGAGGAGTGCTTTCCTCAGAGTCAGCCCAGTCCAGAGTGGGGCCTCCAGGTGCTCTGGCCTGTCAAGAAGGCAGGTCAGAGAGCCTTATCCTTGGCCTTTGGGCTGACTGTCCCCTTTCGATGTCTGGCCTTTCTCCCTCTCTCCTGGGTGGCAGGCAGAGGGCCCCGGGCTCCTGGCCTGGCCCTTTATGCACAGAGCTGTCTACAGACAGTGCGCGGCCGCTCCCACCCACCTGCCCCCAGAGCTCTGTGGGGTGATTGATGGGGCTGCTCTCGCTCTGGGTCCCAGAATGCTCCTTTGAATAATAACTTGGCAAAATTACTCTCTCTCGCTGTCTTTTTTTTACTCTCCCTATTTCTGATTCATTTGTTCTTTCTAACTCATTCATCTCTTTTGAGTTCAAGGAAGAAGAATGAGGAAGAGGAGAAAGAGGTGTCACAGTTACAGGAACCATTAGCCCCACCTCTCCATTTTACAGCAGGACCTGGGGACAGACTGCCCCTCAGCCATAGGAGATCTGTGTTAAATCTGACCCCGGCCTGAAGAAGAGAAGCAAGTGTGGGAGGTGGGGAGGTGGTGGGGGGCAGGACTCTTTCTGTGGCCCCCGAAGTTGCACTCTGAAGGCTCACTCTGTCCGCCTGTAAAGCTGGTCCTGTCTGCCTGCAGGATGTTGGCATTTTCTCCTTGAACAGGAGAAGCAGAGAAGGTAGAAAAAGGAAGGAGAGATGGGTCTGAATGAGTCATGTCAGCTCACCCACACTCTCTTTGATCACCTCCTATGTGCCAGGCACTGGGGAGTGGAGGCGAACACACTGTTCCTGCCCTCAGGTTGTTCCCAGACAAGCAAATGGGTAAATGCAATACCTGCAGTAGGTGCTGTAGCTACAGCGTGGGTCACAGGCCATCATATGGGGGAGACTGTTTATTTTGTGAGGACAGGGACCTGCAAGGAAGTCTTCACAGATGGCTGATGATAAAATGTTCTGAAATCTCAGTCTGAAGGTGGAAAAGTATGCTGCAAATGTCAGACACTGAAGAGGCAAAGGCTTGAAGGTGTGACACTGTGTGGTGTTACGAGGAATTCCGAGTTACTGGTATATCCCATTTTCAGAGGATGGAAAGTGAGGTGGACATTGGCAAGACAAGGCCAGGGATAATACTGGTTCTAATAATACCAGCAGATCTTAATGGAGTGCTTAGGTGGGGCAAGCCTGTGTGCAAGTCTCAGGAGTTTGATGACAGCGATAGGACAGTTACCAACAGGAGGTTGTGTGGTAAGATCCCCGACAGCGTGGAGGATGGATTGGAGCTGAAAGAAGCTGGAGAAAGGAAGACCAGTCAGGAGGTAGACGCAATGCAAGAGTCCAGGAAAAAGACAGTTCATGGACTTAACCAAGGCAGGGCCAATAGGAAAGGGAATGGATCTGAGAAACATGTAGAGTCTCACATTGAAAGGGCTTAGCAATTGACGGAAGGAGGAGAACGGGGGAGGTAGGGTAGTCGAGGGTACCTCCTGGTGCCACCAGCTGAAACAGGGCTCATGGGGGTAGAAACATTTATGAAACACTGTGGAGCACCTAATAGGTGGCCGCGCTATTCCGGTCACAGACACGCAGAGACAATGAGTTCATTTCCCTTGAAACTTCTTCAGGTTATTTGAAGACAAACTTCATCTGTATATATAAACTCACATTCAAACACATTTGGGTGAATCTCAGAACTTTTTTCTTTTACCAAAAAATGCATCATTTTCTCACCCTGGCCGGGTAGCTCAGTTGATTGTTGTGTGTCCTCTATGCAGAAAGCTTGCAGGTTTGATTCGTGATTAGGGCACTTACCTAGGTTTTGGGGTCAATCCCTGGTTGGGGCAACCAATCGATGTTTCTATCTCCCATCAATGTCCTCCCCTCCACCCCACCCCCATCTCTCTCTCTCTCTCTCTCCCTTCTTCTTTCTAAAAATCAATGAACATATCCTCCGGTGATTTTTTTTAAATGCACCCTTTTCTCCCCTGTCACATTGGGATGGTTCAAGACAGCCCCATTTGTCCATGGGCAGGATTAGGGCAGCCCTTTTGGGGCCATTCCTGCAAGGCTGAGGTTTGCAGCTGGAGGCTTCCCTGACAATCGAGTCTCCTTCCAGCCACCTCTGCCATTCAGCTTGGGTATTCTTCCCCCTGGGACAGATTTCCTCATAAAATAAATGTCTTGTCTGAATTAATCTTGTTTTTAAAAGGAGAAAATCATCATATTGTAAAGACGGGTCATAAAAAGATGCATCAATCTGTCAGGAAAGCTGGTTAATATGAGGATTTGTTTAGCGGAGACAGTGTGCCCTGAGGCATCCAGGCTGCGAGGCTGGGCGGGTGCTGGCCCCGCGCTCTGTGCAAAATTTCCCCTGAATGCTGGTGGCCTCTTTGGTCGCTCTGGACCAGCCCCAGACCTGGAAGAGGCCTCTTGTTTTAATATTTAGACCTTTAAAGGCCAGCTTTATATATCGAGTAGGGGTGTTGGAACAGCCTCACTTTTCAGGTGGGGCCCACAGCCAGAGGGGTAGTCCCATTGCCCCAGATGTGTCTGGAACACTTCCATTTGAGAACTAATCAATATGAGGCAATTTTAGATGATAGCTCAGACAATCTCTCCATTTTATTTTATTCTTTTAAAAATTCACACAGGCCGTACTATAAGTATATAGATAAAAAAGTAAAATATGAGTAATACATGAAATACATAGCATAAAAATTCTATACTGTGAGACATCACATGAGTACATGAAACAGAAAAGAGAAAAACGCTGAAGTCCCCCTTTACCTCCTCCACCGCTGACCACCACGAACTACGTGGCGTTCCTCCTTCTCACCCTCTTCCAATGCATTTCTACCTATTTGTCCTGTGCACGATACACATGCAGTTCATGTTTTGTTTCATGAATAGAATCATCTCAAAATTTGGTACTCTTTTTACTTAACATCCTATTTTGGGTTTATTTAAAAAATAAAGTTATACATGTAGTAAAACTAATATATGTTTATTACAAACACTTCAAACTTAAAGAGGGGAAGAAAATAAAGTTTAAAAAAACAGAACAAAACTATTTCCTTCCTGTCCCTCCATTCCCACTCTTCAGAGCGAGCAGATAAATCCATGTTTCTGTGTATCTTTGTATCTTTGAAGACTTGATTATGCATATACTAGCCTTTAAACACATGTATCCATCATTTGTTCATTTTATAGATGAGGAAGTGAGAGCTCAGAGAGGTCACGGGCAGATCCAATGTCACACAGCTGACTGGAGCAGAGGAAAATGTGAAGTCCAGTGCCCCAACTTCAGAGGGCAAAGATCTTTCCATGAATGGCTGCAAGGCATCTGCGCACAGCCGGTCTAGGCTGCGGTCTCTAATCCCTTCCTAACCTTGACCTGGTCTGCAGGGCGGTGACACTTCTCACTGGTGCCCTGTTGCCCTCCCCTCCCAGGAATGCTGTAGGTTCTCAGTGTGTTAATGGACTTCTGCTGCACATCTGGAGACCTGCCTGACCTTTTGTTTCACTAATGCCTGCTGTCTCTGTCAGAGCTGTCGTCACAGCAGACCTGCGTCACAGAACCTGGTGAAGCGATTCACTCAGTGAGCTAGTGTTTGCACCTTTGTTTCCAGATTACAAAGGACAATTATATGCAGAGGGCCCTTCTCAAGGATAATTCCCTTTTAAGCGATCTTGTGGCTTGGTCATAACTGATGTCTGCATTAGGCATGTTGCCCCTCCCTTTGAGCTAGATTTGGGGCCCAGGCCTGACCCCGGGGAGCTCACAGCACCCATCCCCTGTCTGTCTGCAGTTGGCCTGTACTCCTCTCTTTGGTGTGCGTGTGTCAGCCTTAGTTATCTTGGGCCCAGATGTATCTACAGTGTTGCCAACATCTGAGTGAAAAGAGAAAAGTCAGCCAGCCATACAGATGCATTTGACTCCTGTTGACAGCAGGATGGCCCCATCTGGACACCTGGGAACCATCCTGGTGGATGGACTGAGTGATCTGCACACCCACGTATTTGATTCTGCCACCTGTGATCATATGAGATGACAGAGCCTGGGCCTACAAACCCTCCCCAGGTAGGCCTGTCCTGACCTTGCAGATGAGCAAGAGGAAAGCCCAGAATCTGGTCACCAGGTGTGGGCAAGGAAGGTGTGTGGGGGCGTGCATGTGTGCATTTGTGTGTTAGGACAAGAGGCTGGCAGCTAGAGAAACTCTGACCTTGAAAATGAACTCTCTGACATCATAGTTGTGCCTGAGACTGGGCCTGGATGTGTTGCCTTGAGCCAGGAACTCTGGAGTGAGGTGCCGTCTTCTCTAGCCTGTCTCTGATTCAGGGCCACTTGGGAAGCAGTCTGCTTCCCAGCGAACGATTGTTCCTGGGATCCCTGATTCAGCATCGCCCTCCAGTGGGCAACTGGAATATGTCTGGAGAGAAAGCCTTTGGACGCACTTGGTCACAAATCAAACACATGGATTTTAGAATCTTGATTCTTTTCCTCTCCTCCCCCAGGGACCTCCAACCCAACCTGTGCAAAAGAAAGGCACAATCCACAATCCCATTGTGAAGTGCCTAATCCCAACCCCATGAAGGCAGCTTGGGGATGAGTGTTCTAGACTGTCACAGAAAAGACAGAACCTGGTAAGACTGGCTTGCAAGGTGGAGGGGGCCCAGGAACCATGGGGTTTACAGGGCCTTGTGGTGTGGGGGAGCTCATATCCGAGGGATGAGGCCAGCCTTCCTCCCCTGCCCGTAGCCCGGGGACTCTGCTCCCCAAAGTGTCTCCTAGGAGAGCTTTCGAATCTGCCGGCTCTGCCATCCACTCCTGCCCAGAGAGTGACAGATGCAAATACAGGCTGGGATGCAGAGAAAGAGGGAGCCCTGACATAGCCAGAAGGTGCAGGGACAACGATAAAGAACCACACAGGGATGGAAGATGAATGCCCTGAGCACTTACAGTGATGTCTCATTTCACTTTCAGTTGTGACTGGAGAGGTCACCAGTCCCATTATTCAGATGATGAAACAGACTCAGAGAGCTTGCCAGAGCCATGCAGCTGGGGTGTGGCTGAGCTGAGTTTCAGGTCGCAGCCTGCTTGATTTCTGGCACAAGGCCCTTCCGTGACCCTACAGACACACAGGCACTGTCTACACCCTATTTCTCAGTGAGTGAGGAGACAGGAGACACTGACAGGCAGAGGGGGGGGGCACTGAGGGACACTCCCAGGAGGGAGAGACAGAGACAGAGGGGGAGGGAGGGAGAGGAAAAGGGGCACAGGTAGAGATGAGGGGAAGACAATGACACAGAGAAAGGTAAAAAAATATGGTGCTTATCTTTCCCTACAGGAATAGATTTCGGAGAAAATATGCATTCTGAGTCTCATCCCAGATCTTCAAACTCAGAATTTCTGGGAGTGCAACCCAAGAATCAGCACTTAAAGGAATCTATTTTGAGTGGCAAAGTGTGCTTTGAAATGCCTCGCAAAGCAAGGCGCACTGCTGGGTGGGCAGAGGGAGGGAGGGGCGGATAACATGTCATATAGCAAAATGTTCGTTGAGGACTCTAGAAACTAGATAACACTGTTCATTGTACAATTCTCTTAATTTTCTGTATGTTTGAAAATTTTCACAGAACAGCAAGGGAGAAATTTCCCAAATGATTGTGGTGATTGGGTGGGTCTAGGCCCCCTGTTGTAGGGGGAGGGCCCCCTCGGGGGGCTTCTGGAGGAGAAGTTGCCCTGGAAGCCCCCTGCCCAAGCCCCGGGTGAGAGGAGTCCATCTGCCCCTTGGGGCCTCCTGCTTTCGTGTGGAGCAGGATTCAGTGGCTGTCCGAGGCTGGGCCCTGGGGGGCACTGGAAGCAATGCCATCCAGCTGGCTGGCGGTGTGGACTGGGGCAGAGCCTGGAGAGGAGATGCTAGAAGTTCTCTTGGAAGAATCTGAAGCCAAACTGCTCACAGTGGACCTTGAGCACCTTGGCCAGGGCTGGGGAGCCACAAAAGAAGACCTGCACCTTGCCCTTATTCTCCGTGGCCACTTTCTGGAACACCTGGAGTCCACAGGGTTGGGGAAGAGCAGAGTGAGGAGAGGTGGGACCGTGGACCCACCCAGTGGCACACCCACCCGAAGCTGACAGTGTACTGGGTTGGCAGCGGCAGCGATGGCCGTCAGTCCCCATGAGGAACACACCAAGGCCCAGTTGCTTCTCTTCAGAGCAAAAGTCCAACATGCAGCCATTCGTCCAGGGGGCATTTGCTCCACCCGTAACATGACCCAGACCCCAGGGAGGGGGTGGGCCAGAAAAAGCATAAGACCCAGGCCTTCACCCAAGGAGCTGTGTCTGTGGGGAAGTGGGCACCACACTAACTGCCGGGCTGGTGGACCATGGCACGGCCAGCCGAACCTGACTGCCTAAACCTCAGGTGGCCCCCAGCTGTCCACGTGCCTCCAGTGAAATGTCTCTCCCCTGAAGTAAGGCACCCTGCCACCACTGTGGGGTCCCTTTTCCACCCCAAATTCTGCTTAAGAATCGCCTTTGTGGAAAGTCCTCTTTGGTGCCCAAGCTCCACTGGCATCCTGTTCCCTTCTCAGCGCACACCACCCGGGCCTAGGTTATCTACAGCAGTTTGAAAGCAGTACTTCTGGGTCATTTTGTGGAACTCTAGACTCCAGCTGGTAAGCACAGGGGAGAATAATAATGAAACCAATCTGAGAAATAAAATGGGAAGGCTGCAAACTAGTTTGTGTCCCTGGGATGCAGTTCCCACATTTGTACCAGGAAGGGATAGGACCAGGATGCTGTCTGCTTGGGCCATCTGACTCTGGTTTGTAGGAATTAGGGCTGGGAGAGGCCTTGGAAGTCATATAGGCTAACTTCCTCTCTAAACAGATGGGGAAACTGAGGCCAGTGACGGACAAAGCGAGCCAGTGATGGACCCAAACGTAGGCTCCCTGCTGCAGGTCCAGCCCTGAGATACTGGTTGGACTCCAGATGCCGGCCTCATGCGTTGCCACTGGCTGCTTGGCCCTAGTCTACCCGGCCCCCACTTCAGGCTCTTAGCCCCACTGGTCCCTGCAGGCTGAGTGGCTCCAGCTGGCCTTTACCTTGTTCCAGTCTGGCCGCCCAGGCTGGGTGCGCGTCTGCAAGCCTGTGATGGAGTCCTTCTTCTCCTTCTTGGCCACAAGGTCGAGAGCCATCTGCAGGCCAATGGCCTTCATGTCATTCTTGCTGAGTGCAGAGGTCATGTACATGTGCAGCTCCAGGAAGCGGCCTACGTGGTGGGAGGAGAGGGTGACACTGAAGGGCAAGCAGCAGTGATGGGGACAGGGTAGAATGTCAGCCACCTCACCCTGGGGCTTGGAGAGACACCAAAAGGGCTTGGAACTCATACCCGCAGCTACTGTGTTCACCCAGAACCCCCATGTGACCGGTGCAGTAAAGAGGAGTGATGCTCCCTGCTTGGGCCGGGCCCACCCTGTGCACGGCACGCACGGGTTGGTTTATCCGTTATCCAATGTGAGCCTCACAACCACCCAGGAGTTCCAGTTCCAGAGGAGAATTAATCCCAGGGCAGCAGGGCTGTCCTTGGGCTCTGAAGTGGGTACCTTCCATTCTACATGGTGCGTGCCCAGTCAGGCTGGGGACACAAGGCACACACACATGAGAAGGCAACTGGGACCGGAGGGCCAAGGGTTGAGTGAGCAGATCAGAGGGCACATGCTACTGGTGCCCAGGGAAGGGCTAGAGCAGACAGAGCTGCTTCCTGGGAGGGCAGGGACTAGGTTAGGTCTTGGAAGAAGGGCAAGTTTCAAAGAAGAGATGAAAGGAAGGCATCCCAAGAAGGGGAAGTAGCATGAGCCAAGGACGAGAGGCTGGAACAAATGCAGTGACCGTGGGGCATGAGGGGAATGCCTGGCTGGAGCAGAGGGCTCTTGAACAGGGGCAGCAGATGGGATTGGACACTCTGAGGCTAGGATGCAAAAGGTCTTGAATGCCCAGCTAGGGAATGGGGCAGGCAGAGGGTATCTGAGCCAGGTGAGACAGGATGGAAGCAGCATTGCAGAAAGGGGAGTCAGAGAGCCAAAGAGACAGGGCACAGGCTGGCAGCACAGAGACCAGTACGTCTGAGCACCCTCAGTTATATGCCTGCAATGGGACAGGTTATCGGGGTGCTCACCCTTTAGCCCTCAGAGCAGTGGGAGACCCAGGTGGGCAGCTCTGTGTCCAGGCTCCTCCCTCCGTTTTCCGGGACACGGCATACAAATGTTACCGTTTTCCACGTGTGCCACTCTGGCAAGTGCTGCCTCAGCCCCTGCATCCGTGCGAAGTCAGAAGTGGCAGGGCACGATCTGGGCGGCTGGCTTCACGGGCCAATGAGCCCTGCACCCCCTGTGCAGTTCTCAACTACCTCTCGACTGTTTCATGGGGCACCAGTAGCCCAGTTTCCCTCTTTTCTTGGCCACTGTTAAAATGCAAATGGCCATAAAAGGGATACCACATTTCATTTCCCATATCAGTGAACCTGAGTAGTGCTGGGAGGTGTGGGAGGGATGGTGAGTACTATAAGGGATGCCTGTCTGAGAGAGCCCTGTCCCTCTTCTCCCTCCTACAGTCACTGCACCCTGGAGAGGGGTAAGAGAAGAGAGGACTAGATGCCATGGGGGAGGGAGGAGAAAGATCTGACCTGTCATAGTTTCACCCTCTCCAAAACAGCTGAGGTTGAGACACTCATCCCATCTCTGGGATGCTCTTCTAAGGAAATCATCCAAGGAAGGAGAAAAACACTATGTGCATGTACATATCCATAACAGCCTTACTTATGATAATGGAGAACCAGGAATTTAAAAAATGATTAGTAGTAGGAGCTTGGTTAAATAATTTGTGGCAAACCACTAAATGTATCATTCATTAATAGCCATTAAATACCACTACCACTGCTATTGCTAGTTTTATTGAGTAGTTACTACTTCTA
Source organism: Anoura caudifer (assembly GCA_004027475.1). Taxonomy (NCBI): domain Eukaryota; kingdom Metazoa; phylum Chordata; class Mammalia; order Chiroptera; family Phyllostomidae; genus Anoura; species Anoura caudifer. The sequence continues at coordinate 142,094 of PVKU01002712.1, forward strand.
CCACTATTAAATTTATTGAACAGTTACTATTACCATTACTACTATCACTACTAAATTTATTGAGCAGTTATTAAGCTCCTCTGAGTGCTGCACAGATGATATCCCATTCAATCCCCACAACGGTTCCATGAGATGGGTGCCAGTGGTAGCCATATTTTCAGATGGGGAAACTGAAGCAAAGCAGTTAAAAATGTGCCCAAGCTTCTATAGCTATCAAGGGATAAAGATTTCAAACCAAACAGAATGACGCTTAAGCTATGAAAATTCAAAATAAGTCACAAATTCTTCAACTCAAACTTTCGTATAAAATCAAAATTAAAGTGAAAATCAGAGGCCACAAGTTTCAGCTGCAGTTTATGAGAAATCTGGGTGGCAATTTGCCTCAAGTGACCTTGAGAACAGGAAGCATTGGGTTAATGCTTACTCTTTGTTTACACAGATGGAGAAGAAGCAAGCAGAAAATACTTGCATGCCAGTAACTAGAAATTTTAATTAAATCTATACTTTTCCCCTCCCTTGTCATCATAAAATCCAGTCTCTAATGAATTAATATACATAAAACCATTTAGAACAAAGTAGATACTATATAAATATTTGCTATAATGTTATTTACAAGAAAGGGCAAGGAGATTTCCTGTAACATTCTAAGGCTTAATAGCTATCTTCCAAAGACTGTTGACTTGGGCTTTAAGGCTTTGAATGTTTGTTATAGTCAATTACATTTGTTTGAATGTTTCTTGTAGAAAACTACGTTTGATTACTTGAACTTATAAACTATGTTTATTAAAGGAATTTCAATTTACTCACAGCAACCTTGTGATAATTAAACAGCCAAATAAGATCTACTTCCAATGAATTCAACCAGTGTAAAAATAACACCAATTCTCTTGAAGTTAGAAACATATCTAAAGATATTCCTCCCTGTATAAGTTATTCCACAAGGAAAGCAAAATGAAACAACAACAACAAAAAAATGAACCTAACAGGTTAAGTTTAGAATGCAGGACAAAACCTCAGTGTCCCACAAAGATGTCCCATGAAGATAACGATGTAACTCAGAGAAGCATGTTGTCATACATACTAGGCACTGGTTTAGTAAAAAATGTAGAGTGTACGCTGGGTGGGGTGGGGCAGACTGCAGGGGCTGGAGGAGGGCATTTGAAACACTAATTTTCAATGAAAGTATAAAAGGAGGGACCACACAGTAAAAGAACGCGTATATGCTAAAATGCTTATCTTAGACCACTCTTGAAATGTTTTTATTGCCGCTGCATCAGGAAAAATAATGAAGCTTCAATCCCAATAAATATATATGTTTATTCACATGTTCATTTCTACTAACTGGTTCTGTGCATTGAACATGTAGGTTGGAGTAAGAAGAACTGTATGTACTTTCTCACCTTAAATGATGGGCAAAATGCATAAAGCCATGGTTAACAGGTACTGTGGGGCTGTAACTGGCACCAGAGCAAATGAAGTGAGCCCTGCAATTGCCCCAGCCTGGAGCTGGTCTCACTGAGTGAGGAGAGAGAAACTGGGGTTCGAGGAGGCCAAGACAACTAGAACATGCAGGCACAATACCAGAAAAGGGGAACTTCAGAGAGATAGAGAGAGGGAAGGAAGAAGAGAAAGAGAAAGGGAGGAAGAGAGGGAGTCAGGGATGGAGCTAGCTCTGGAAATCTGCATAAAACTTCCCCTCAGCCTTTGGCTAAGCATCAGTCTGTACATGTGTGAAGGAAAATTTCCTGAAAACACTAGCTTGAATAGTACCTGGAGCTCAAACAGAGCTGGGGGTAATTTGGGTTTCCCCCAGCAAGAGTGGGGAGACCTTGTAATACCCAGGGCAGTAGGTAGAGTCCTCAGAGGTGTAAGGCCTTAGTACTGGGGCTAAATTAGTCCCACAGTAAAGTGTGCTCGGGACTCACCATACCAAAGTTGAATGCAAGTCTTGAGAGGATCCAAATTACACTAAATAATGTAACTGTGTACCAGAACAAACTACATACTATTTCAAGAAATACCAGAAAATCCAGAACACAACAACATGCAATTCACAATGCCTGGCATCCAATAAAAAATGATCAGGCATGCAAAGAAGCAGAACACAATTCATAACAAGGAGAAAGTCGGTAATTAGAAACAGACCCAAAAACAACAGGTGTGATGGACTTAGACAAATATGCTTCACAAACATGAGAATGTTTGAAAATCAAAACAAAGCAGGTATGATGAGGAGAGAGACGAAAGGCCTAAGAGACCCAAATGGAACTTCTAGAGAAGAAAAATTCAAGCCCACTGAATAGGATTAACAGATATTTAAGGTCCCTTGGTTTTCCAAATACATTTTAGTATCAGCTTCTTGATATGCATTTTTTTTAAACCTGCTCAAAATTTGATTTGAATGGGAATGATAGGAAAGGTGCTGCAGAAGAAAAGATCAGAGACCTTGAAAACATAGAGAGGGAAACCACCCAAAATGAAGAACAGATTGAAAGGGAAAGATAAGATAGGACAGTGTCAGAGACCTGTGGAATGTCAAACCGTGTAAAATCTGTGTAATGGAAGTGACAGGAAGGAAAAGGAAGGAAAAAAAAATGTGCAGAAAGAATGGCTGAAATTTGTCCAGATCTGATGAAAACTATAAGCCCATATATGCAAGAAGTTTAATGAATTCCAAGTACAAGAAATGTGAAGAAAACCACTTCTCAGAAGTGTTTTGTAGTTTTCAGTGTTCAGATCTTGCCCATATTTTGCTACACTTATCCTTAAGTTTTTCATGTTTTTTAAAATTTCTATTTAAAAATTTTCAATTACAAATCATTTGTCGTTAGTAAATAGTGATACAGTTGACTTTTGCATATCACTCTTGTATCCCGACCCCATGGAACTCACTGTGATGCTGACGTAAATGAAGAGCTAAAATTACGACATTTTTAGAAGGAAACAAAGGAGAAAATACTCAGGACTTGAGTAAGCAAAGATTTTAGATAGGACCAAAAAAAGCATGAGGAATTTTAAAAATCAATCACTTGAACATTTTGTGCTGCGAAAGACAGTTTGAGAAAATGAAAAGACGAATGGCAGACCGGGGGAAGTGTCTGTGAGACGCACGCCTGGGCGGGACCTGTTTCCGGGCCACGGAAACAATGCTTACAACTTAATAAAAAGAAGACAACACCTGGGTTTAAAGAGTGGACTAAATATTTGAAACTTTGCAAAGATGTACAAACAACACACAAGAGCATGAAAATATGTTCCATATCATTAGTCATTAGACAAATGCAAATTAAGAGCGCGTTAAGATGCCACTACACACCCACTGGAACAGCTAAAATTAAAAAGACCACCCACATCAGAGCTTGGTGAGGTGTGGCGCAACTGGAACTCCCATCCATTGCCGATGGAAATGCAAAATGGCACGGTCACTTTGGAAAACAGTTGGGCAGTTTCTCAATAAAGTTAAACCTAACACACACCCAGCAATCCCACTTCTAAATATTTATCCAAGAGAGACGGAAACATATGTCCACACAAGAACTTATATGCACACATCTATAACAGTTCTACTTAAAATAGCCAAAAAGTGAAAACAACCCTAATATCCATCAATTAGTGGATGGAAAAACAGATTGTGATATATCATAAAATAAAACACTACTCAGCAATGAAAGGGATTAACCACTTACTGGTACATGCAATGACATGGATAAATCTCAAAGATATGTTAAGTGAAAGAAGTAAAACACAAAAAAGACTACACATTACGTGAGTCCATTTATATGAAATTCTAAAAACTACAGTGAGAGCAGATCAGTGGTTGCTGAGGACAAGTTGGGGGCAAAGATGTTGATGCAAAGTGGAATGAGGGGGCTTCTGGGGGGCAATGGAGATGTTCCCCATTTCGATTGTGCTGATGGGCACACAACCATACACATTCATCGAAATGTCATTTTATTGTACAATTACACTGATGAATTTTATTGTATGTAAATTATCCCTAAGAAAATTTTTTTAAAAAAGGGATGAACAAGAGTCATCTGAAAAGTCTGTTAAAGTGTATGTTCCAGGACCCTCACCCAGAGAAACTGCTTTGGAAGATTGCTGGTGAGGCCTGGAAATCTAAATTTTTAAAAAAAGATTACTTATTTATTTAATTAGTGCAGAGAGAGCGGAAAGAAGGGAGAAAGAGAGGGAGAGAAATATCGATGTACCAGTGCAATGAATAGGTTGCCTCTCACAGGCCCCCAATGGGGGACCAGGCCTGCAACCCAGGCTTAGGCCCTGACTGCGGGAATCGACCCGGTGACCTTTCCCTTTTCAGAACAATGCCAAACCCACTGGACCACACCAGTTAGGGCTGGAAACTTGAATTCTTAACAAGTATTAACAAGTACATTTCTTTTAACTTTGTATTCAAAGAAATGTCGTGAGCCATGGCTGAGTGTCGTTCTGTGCACCAGACAAAGGCTGTGGGTTAGGCCCTGGTCCGGGCAGGTTCCTGGGCTGTTTGTTCAGTCCCTGGTCAGGGCATGTGTGGGAGGCAACTGACTGATGTCTCGCTCTCACGCTGATGTTTCTCTCTCTTTCTCCCTCTTCCTCTCTCTCTAAAAATGAATAAAATGTATCCTCAGGTAAGGATTTAAAAAAAGAAAAAGAAAGAAATGTAATGAAAAAGAGAAATCAGAAAACAGAAGGGCACACATTTTTATAAGCAGTGAATGCGAAGAAAATACCAATAGGAAATCCTTCAAAAGCCTGGAATAGTCTGGATAGCTGGTTATGAATGCCTTTTTCCTCCTTTAGTTTTTGTTTCACAAAATGTTACATTTAAGTAGGAAATAAAAGGAACCCTCCCCCCCACCTCGGTATTTTTCATAGAAATGGAATAATCTAAACACCTTCTCACAAAGACCTTGACCCTGGACCCCCCTGCCTCATGCCCACCCCCTCCAGCCCTGTCCTTCTCCTACCCTCTTGAGTCTCCTCGGCCTGGTCCATCTCCAGTTTGGTCAGCAGGCTGACAAACCACTCGAAAGCCCGCTGGTGTCGGTTGATCCAGATGAAGTCCACCTAGGGAGAGGGGCCCTTCGGTCTGAGTTGGGGCCTATTTGTTCACAGCATGCTCATATCTGCGGTCTCCGAGGCCACCCTAGTGTGAGCAGGGCACACACGCTCATCCCCTTTGAACAGAGGGGAAAACCAGGCTCACAGAGGGAGGAGCCTTGACCAGGTCTCTGAGCAGCAGAGGACCAGAGCCCGGGGTCCTGGCTGCTGGGTCAGGTTTTTCTGCAGTACTCTCTTGTCACAGCACACAGTGTTCTGAGATCTTAAACAGAGGACAGCCAGAATAACAGGACTTATTTTTTAAGGGATTCTTGGAAGTGGCCCAATCAAAATAATAAATGGTCAAAAGGCAAACATTTTCATTTTTAAAACAACCACTGGGTGATGTTAGTAAGCATCATGGTTGTAGCTGAACCCAGGCTGCCTGACTTTCAAGCTCCTTGGTGTCTAATCAGATGCTGTCTTCAGAACCTCTCTCAGAGGTGACAAGGGGTGATGGTAGGGGGCGGCCTGGACACTTAGGAGGCACCAGGAGAATGCGGAGCACCGGGGGGGAGTGTGGGGACCAGCAGACCCCAGCAGGGGAGAAGTCATCTGTCCCTCCCCTATCTTGGCACAGGAGGGCCTGGCTCCTGTTCCAGGTGGCATCCCAGAGAGAGGGTTCCAGGCCTGCCTACGGGAGGCCATGCTCACCTTGCGGAGCTTCATGTCATCCTGGATGCCCTCCATCCAGGAGTGCTGGCAGTTGGGGCAAACGCGCTTTCTCTTCTGGTACCTTAGGGGGAATAGGGGCAGGGGTTTTGAATGCACGGTGAGTAGGAGACTTTTCAGGAACTCAGAGAACAGTGCGGGGAATGGGAGTGGGGTGAGGGAGTGACAGAACCCATCCTATGAGGAAGGAGGGGGATGAGACCCAAAAAAGAGAGGCTGGAGGAGTAGGGGAGGAAAGACAGAGAAGGGGGGAAGGAGACAGGTGAGAAAAGGGAGGGAGGGAGGAGAGGGAGAGAAGAGGGGAGGGCTGTCTCAGGACTCTGCCTAGGAAGCAGGCCAGGACCTCAGCCTGTCCACCTACCTGTACATGATGCTCTGCAGGATGGAAGCAAAGGGGGTGATGCCAATGCCCGCCCCAATGAGCACGGCGTGCTCAGAGGCGAAGATCCTGCGGGTGGGGGTTCCATAAAGGCCATTGATGTAGCACTGCGCACCAGAGAGGTTGGAGGGAAGAGAGGGTGAGTGGGTATGAGGAGAGCTGGACTCCGAGACTTCAGGAACCCCTTAACACACAGGCGGTTGTCTCCTGGCCCAGGACCTAGGCCTAAGGGGCTCCCACTCCTGTGCTCCAAGTGCTCGTGTAGGAGAGCCCTAGGACTCCAGAATGCAGAGCTGATGGGAGCAGGGCTCACCCAGCATCCCTTTGTGCAGCTGGGACAGGGGGTTTGGTTCTATCATCTGGATACCTGGAAGTCAGTCCATGGGGACTTATGCGACTTGGGCACTGAGGGCCACAGCAAGCCTTCCCTACTGGCAGGTGGGGGTAGGGTTTTCTGGAACCACTTACCTTGATGTTACAGAATTGGCGGTTCTCAGGGGACAGCTCAGAGACCTGTGAGGAGTACAGTAGTGAGCTGTGGGTCTCTGGGAGTGGGCACATCAGGCATCTCTCAGAGGCTTCCTAGCCCTTGCTGGTCTGAGCAACTGTACAAAAGGGGAATTGCCTTCTCTGCCTCAACCATTCCAGGGAGCACAGAGCCCTTCAAAGGGAGAACATCAGTGGTCTGGAAAATTCACTTTTCAACATCACCACCCAAACTTCTGATTGTGGTGTCTGTTGATTCCTGGTATAAATACTGCCATCCGGGGTCCCTCCAAGGTCTGTGTTTGGTGACACTCACCCCCAGTTTCATGTCCGTAGACAAGTCCCCTGGCCTTGAACATTTTTAAAAAAGATTTATTTTACTTTTAGAGAGAGGGGAAAGGATGGAGAAAGAGAAGGAGAGAAACATCAACATGAAAGAGAAACATCAATCAGTTGCCTCTCAAATGCTCCCCAGCCAGGGTGGGGGAACTGAACCCTCAACCCAGGTCTGTGCCCTGACCAGGAATTGAACTAGCAACCTTTCTCTTTACAGGACAATGCCCAACGACCAATTGCACCAATCACAGAGTGAACATTCTTTTCCGTCAGCCTAGAGCAGTGATTCCTCTGCCCTGGCTGTCAAATTCCCGTGCATCCTTCAGTGTCCAGCTCCTTGGAAGTGGCTGCCCTTCTTCCTGGAAGCATTGCCAAGCTGAACCAGACAGAAAAGCCAGGGGCCAGCCTGACCGAGTGCTACCTAGGGACAGGGAGCAGGCCTGCCTGACTCCTCCGGGCCTGAGCCAGGGCAGGCAGTCAGACTAGATTCATTGAGTTCAGATTCTGGAAGGAGAAGGAAGCAGACCCACAAACAGGCTGCAGGACCCTGTGATAATTCCTTCTCTGGGGCCAAAAGGCAGAGTTAGGAGTGTCCTTCACAATCAGCCAAGCCAATCCCTCGTTTCATGGCTGAGTCTGAGAGTGCACCAGTGAGTCACCCCATTCTTCCTGAGCTCGGGGCAGAGCCTGGGTCTCCTGCCTGTCCAGTGTTCTTGACATGCCACCACGCCACTCCTTTATCTGGGGAGACTGAGTGCTGTGTTTCCCACAGTGTCAGACGTGAACTACTTACCATGGCTTCAGCAGTGTAAGTACGCTATGAGCAACCTACGCCTTTCAATTTTCTAAAATCCTTCTGATTGTGGAGAGAAAGCCTTATGTTATAGTTTCCATGTCTTTAACACTTACTAATCCCTCATCTTTTTTTTTTTCTTTTAACAAAGTGAGTGACAGAGAGAGAGAGAGAGAGAGAGAGAGAGAGAGAGAGAGAACGAACATGGGCAGAGCAGTGGAGTGCAGCTTCGGGCTCCGAGCCTTGGCAGGCGGAAACATCTGGCAAGAATCTAATAACACTGGTTTTCATCGTTTTTACTTTTAGAGCTACCTTCTGTTTATGGCATGGGATACTAGTTTTCCATTAACAAGAGCCATCAAAAGAGTCCTTTTTAAATATCATTAAGTTTAAAGTAATGTTGGGATATAAAGAGAAATGTTAGGTAGGAAATACAACGTTAGGTGGAAGTGAACATGGCAAAAGCTACAAAGGTGGGAGGCAGATGACTGGCTGCAGGAACACCGTGAGATGTGCGGCGCTCCCTGAACGTGAACTACCCTTAAGGCCCTCCCTTCCAAGATCCAAGGACCTGCCATTGCCGGGGACACAAACCACTGGCTCTCCAGCCTCTAGCCCAGCTTACGTGGCCTTACCGGAACCGGGTTGCTGGCGGAGGCTCCCCACTGTGCCTGAGTCCTGTCCTTTGTCTCTTCATGCACCAGACCTTCGTCCCCCTGCCATGGAGTACCCTCATGCCCGAAGGATGTCAGCTCCACGGTGACATCCTTGTTGGAAGCCACTGGTCCCTGTGCCAAGGCCTTGGAGTAGTCGGGGTGGGGCTGCGATCCCTGTTTGGTTTCAAAATGGGAATCGCTTTATTATTTAAATCACAAAATCAACACATTAGTTTTAAAGATTGAGACATTACAGAATGTGAATGAATAAAGTGAAAAAGTACCTGAATCAGATGATATAACTTCTCTAAACATTTTCTCCATGTCCTTCCAGACTCTCTCTTGCTCACACATACGCTTTTACATAAATGGAACGTGCTGCTTTGTGACCTGGCTCTTCCACGTATTCCATTGTGACTAGGTTTTCACACTTCCCAGTGCTTGTCTTTGTTTAGGTGACCCACTGTTCCACTATCTGGGTGATTAGTAACCTATTTAGCTACTTCCCTATTGTGAAATTCTGATTACCCTCATTTCTTCATTACCGTTAACAACTACCATAAACAAAATTGCGCCTTTTCCATCTCTATGCTTTACCCCAGTGATTTTCAACCGGTGTGCTGCAAGAATTATTAAAACATGCAACACCTGACTATTTAGTCAGGGGCACTGACCTCTTTTCCCTTGGATTTTCAAATTAAAAAAATGACAACAGCCAACACAACAATAGCCATCCGATGTGAATGCCCTGTCTTGAACCATAGAGACATGTATACAGGTCATGTAAAACAGCTGCATCTTATTGGTCATGTCCGCATAATAAGGTTGCATCTGCAACCTTATTTTGATGTGCTGCAGAATTTAGTAATAAGCTTATGTATGCCACAAGATGAAAAAGGTTGAAAATCACTTCTTTACCCTGATTTATTTTCCTCATAATATTTATTATCATTTGATACAGTATCTGTTTTGTTGGACAATTGTCTATCTCTTCAGAATGTAAGCAATGACTGTCTGTCTCGCTTACTGATGTATCTTTAGTATCTAGAACAATACTTGGAAAACTACTGTTTTTCCAAGTGTTCAATGAATGTGTTCAATAAATGTTTGCTAAATGAATGAATGAACAAGGTGATGAACATACTTCTTGTGCACCTGTCCAATTAGCTTTTTTAGGATAAATCCCTAAAAATGGAATTGCTGGGCCAGTGGGTATACAGCACATACGGCCAGACTTCCCACCAGAAAGATTGTGCCAACTTATTCTTTGGCAGTGATGCTTAAGGCCCCAAGGAAACACAGGTTTTAACGATTCCCAGTGTGCCAGGGCTCTCCTGGTTCCGGAAGTCAGCTTCTTCCCTCAGGAAGTATGCCCTGATTAACAGCAGAGAATGCTCTCTTGTTTCTACCTAGCCCTCTATTTCCTAAAGCTTTGCTCTTGGCAGCATTCTAGAAGGGTCCTCTGGTCTGACCAGGCAAGATTCCACCTGGTTTTCCTGGACTTCAAATTCTTCTAGGGCAAGGCAAGGCTGAGTCAGATTTGAGGGTTTCTCTTCTTTTGAACTTCAGCAGGGTTCCCCATATGAACCTGTCACCCAGCCTGGTGGTACAGCCCACCAAGTTTCAGGCACCCTCAGCCTCCTTCATCTATTCTTACTTCCTCGGATGCTGCTCTGATCTCTGTGTATTCCTCCGCTCCAGGCACTGAGGAATACAGGAACTGTATTCACTCCAGGCACTTGTCAGCTTTGTGAGTTTCATCTGGGCTCAAAAGACAACAATGCTGATGCTAATGCTGATGGTGTTGATGGTGATAACGAATGGTCCACCTGGACCATGCAGCCCAGTTCACTCGATACTTTACAGTCATTCCTTCCATTGGTCCTTAAAAGAACCATGTGAGAAAGGGAAGCGAAAGATGGGAATTACCCCAATTCATAAATAAACAACCTGAGGCTCAGCAAGATTAAAGGAAGAGCACATGGCCATACAGTTAGCAAGTGCTAGGGCAGACATCAAGGTGAGTTTTCCTGATCTCAGTTTCCCCTCTCTTTTCATTATCCCCTACCTTCTAACAGAGAACATGGTCTGGGAAGCACCTGGGGGTCAAGCTTCAAGGAAGTTCCTGCATCACACACTGCTCAGCTGCCTTGGCCCCCATGCTGCTGCTCAGCCAATGTACACACTGCCGCTTGGTGATAGGTGCCCACTGACCAGGAAGGAGGCATTTGGTCCCCATGGCTTGGCCTCTGTGGTGGACACTTCCTTCCCCACAGCCGCCTACCTGGGGCCTCCCTTGGCTCCTTCTCATTCTCAAACTCTTTGACAGCCTCTTGGAGTCACAGTTCACTGGGTCTGATGCCTTGAATGACTCGTAGAGCCTGTTTGTCCACTGGCCTTCTGACCGGATGTGTAGCCAGATGGTATCTGAATAAGAGATGGGGGGGGGGGGTGTCAGTGCTGGAATCCAGTGGGGATCTCATCTGAGGGATTGGGGCTGGGTGTCCGCTGCTCAGGTCCTGGGCTGAATGTCCTTCCTCAGATCCAAACCAGCAGCCATGGCCACAGAACATGAAGATCTGATCTCTCCCTTGCAAATTTTCTCAATGGAGTCAGTCTAAGCCTACACAATAAGGGTTCAGTCTCCTCTGCCAAGGCAGGGGTCACAGCTGCCCTAAATACACTAGGAGCTCCCTAGGGTCCCTAGGGTCCCTGCCTTCTCCATCAAGCCAGGATCTCACCAAGGAGGGGATCATTTCTCTTCCACATTCAGCCAGATGCCTATTAATGGCTCTGCACACAGTATGTGTTTAATTGATGAGACCAATGACTTCTATTTCACCCAGTGCCTGGGATGTAGCAGGTGCTTACTAAGGTTCTCTGTTAAGTGGATGACTGGCAGGAAGGTGATGGGGGGCGGCTGCCCTTCTGCTGAGGGGACCAGAGAGAATCCACAGCATTAGAGTGAGGAGGCCCCTAAGAGAGCTCTTATTTCTTTTCTTTTAAACCATGGACTGTTTTGGCGGTTCTGTGAAGGAAATGAATAGACTTCCCCTCAAAATAAGGTTTTTAATATATAAAGTAACATACACAGACAATACAAATGAAACCAGTCATAATGAGAAAGTTATCAAAATATTTTTAAAAACCAAATGTGTGCCCTGGCTGCTGTGGCTCAAAGGATTGAGTGCCAGCCTGTGAACCTAAGGGTCACCAGTTGGATTCCCAGTCAGGGCACATGCCTGGGTTGCAGGCCAGGTCCCCAGTAGGGGGAGCTCAATAGGCAGCCATGCACTGATGTTTCTCTCCCTCTCTTTCTCCCTCCTTTCCCCTCTCTCTAAAAATAAATAAGTAAAATCTTAAAAAAAAAAAAAAACCCAAATGTGTGATTTAGGAATACATGTGCTTCTTTGTTAACACATAAAATAACTCCCCACTTGGGAATGGCATGGCCACTGGAATTCTATAGTAGTGATGAAGTATCAGCCACAACTGTTGTGTGATATAAAGGAATGTACAATTCTTATTTAGAAAAAGTCACAGTTATTGCTAACACTACTGTGGGTTGTTGTTATCTGCATTCCCAATTAAAGAGAAGGCTAGATTTCAATCAGAGGTTAGTGAAAATAAAGATGTCACTCTTTCCCCCATCCAAGCTCATGAATAAACTGGTTCAACCCTGTATTTGCAGAGGCCTAGGGCAGCGTGGCGTGCTCTCGCTGCTTTGTGAGGAAGGAACTGAAAAGTCAGGACCAGAGTTCAGCTCCTCAGACCTTGGCTCCAATGCCTCTCTCAAGCTTCCTCCCCCTTCCTGATGCAAGTGTGTGTGCATGTGTGTGCGTGTGTGTGTGTGTGTGTGTGTGTGTAGGGGGTGGTCTATGCTTCTCTACACAAATGCACCCTGAAGTGCCTCACACAGTGACTCACGCAAAGGAAGCCTCCCTAAATCTCAGCTGCATTCAATCAGCCACAGCTGCCAGCCCAAGTCCCACTCCTGATCTCTGTAACCCAGCTTTGAAAACAGAGTATTTGCCATTCCCCATAAGGACTCAACTCATTGACAAAGGTTCAGGGCTCAAGAGATAAGTAAATTCCAAGTTGAGACCCTGAAGAAACCCCTTCAAAAACTAATCAAATAAATGACCCATCCATATAATACACATAGTCATTATCATCAGAGTAGTAGCTATGCCCTGGAATACTATGCAGCCATGAAAAGGGGAAGTTCTTTCTCAAAGACTGACATGGAAAGATTTTCATGACATACTATTCACTGAGGAAAAGTTGGCTGCGAAACAGCGTGAACAGTGTGATCCCATGCATGCAAAATTATCTTCGCATCTGATTATTCACATGGGTGTACAGGTTGGATGCCGCTCACCAAAAGATCAACAATACTTTTCTTTGCATGGAATTATTTGAGGGGTTTTAATTGTCTTTTGTACCAATTTCTACATTGCCTGACTTTTCCAAGAGCATATATAGTCTTCAAAAAATAGAAAGGGAAGAAAAATAGAAAGGAAACAACCCATCCTCTTCAACCCTTATCCCTACATTTGTCCCATTGTATGTCCAGGCCACCAATCAGGACATTCCAGGGCAAGTAGTATGCAGCCTGAGTAGGGGGAACCCTGGCCTTGGGTCTGCATGCTGAGCTGTGAGAGCTGGGTCCTGCTGGGCCCCAGTTAGGAGGCATCCTAAGTGAAGCTATCTCTTAATGGAATGTGTCAGAGAACCATCAAGAAGCCAAGCAAGGGTCTCACTGTGACAGGCCATGCCAGGTCTTTCCTGTCAGAAGCACCACCTGAGGTGGGAAGGCCAATCTTTGGCCTGGCCAGGAGGGTAGAGGTCCAGGTGCTTGGTTCCAACAATAGCCCAGGACCGGAAGGAAGGCACAGGCATGGTGGGGGTCAGAGGACAGCTGGGACCAGGGAGGGTCAGCTGAGCAGTTCTATGGGTGCTGGGGACCCACAGAGAAATGGGAGTAGTGTAGGGCTGAGGGCAGAGGGTGAGAGGGAATCTGCTGCCTGGGGGCTCCGCTGGGCTCTTGCCCACAGGGATCAGGAAAGCCTGGCTTATTGTCACAGACTCCCTGAAAATGTCCAGGTACCCCTTCCTGTGTGGTGGCTATTCCTCTGCTTGACATTCATGGGCTACCAACTGCCTGTGCCATCCAGCTTCTAATTCTTCATTTAAAGTCCTCCTGGTCTCACATGGGCTCTAACCAGCTTTTCCGGCCACTACCTTTCATCACTTTTCTGACCCTCTCTCCTGTCCTCCCACTCTCTCTCTGTCCCCTACCTTCCTTTCTCTCTACCCCACCCCCACTCTTAGCTCTAACAACATCAGATGTCCCATGCTTCCAGTTTGTCATGCTTTAGCCTGTGGTCCTCCCTCTGTCTCCTCCTGCATCTCCTTCCCTGCCTACTAAACTCCTACTAACCTTTCAAAGTTCAGCTGCAATGCCACGAGTCTGCAAAGCCTGGCCCACTTATCCTACCATGCCAGACCCTCCCTTGTGACCCTCACAGTAGCTGGTCAGCCCTGACCAAGCCATTAAGTGAGTGTCTGCCCATCTGCTTCTTTGTTTCAGAGGGATTTTTTGGAGGTTGACTTTGCACCTCTGGTTCTGTTCACCTCTGTGTGCCTGGCTCCCAGCCTGTGCTTAACACACAGAAGGACTCAGTAAATGAGTTCTTCTGAATGCCTGGACGACTTGGCATACCTTTCTGCTCTGGAGCACTGCTGATGGTGAAGGGGTGCCACTCATAGCGAGCAATAGTGGGAATGTTCAGATACAAGTAGTCACCAGGCCTGTAGTTGAAAAGAGGGGGCCTCTTGATGAGGAGATGAGTCACCTGGGGAAAGAAGGAAATCAGCAACTTTCATGCAGACCCAAAGCTGTCAGAGGCCCCTGGACCAGAGGGCAGAGGCTGGGTCATCCTCCACCATAAACCAGGCCAGCTCAGATGTGAGACCCTTCTGTGCCTATGAGTGGGGGCTACTCTTGAGCATATCTGCTAACCAGGGCAAGGCAACTATCAGAGAAGGGAGGAGTCAGGAAGGGGTTCATAGCTTGATTCCACTCCTTATGGTGTAAATGATGCTTTTTAGTGGCCCCTGCCTCTGTGAAGCCCTCCCTGACTATTCTAGCCCCTTTCTTGGTACTTCTGGAGCATCAGCTAGCATTGAAACCACTAATGGTCATCTCCCCTACAATAATAACATCCTCCTGGATGATAGCGTCAGTTTATTGAGCACTTACTGTGTGCCAGAGCTGTGTGGAGCACTTTAAGTGCTATCTCTAGTTCTCACAGTAACCCTTTGAGACTGTTATACTTTCTCCACTTTTTGGATGAAAAGCTGAGGCTCAAAGAAGTTAAATAGCTTGCTTAAGACCATCAGCTAGGAAACCATGGGATTCAAATCCAATATTGTCTGTCTGATGCCAGAGCTTGAACATAAACCACAGCCTCATTAGTAACTTCCATGTCCTTCCACTCCAGTTGTCCAGAGCCCTGCCCACCCAGGACTGCCTTCCCTTTCTCCATAAATGGCCCCAGTCACTCCCCAACTACCTGGCAGATGTCCTAGCCTCTTTTCTCTATCCTAAAATGCATCCAGTTACCTTTTGAGTCTTGCTGTGATAGACCCCCTCCCCACCTCAAAGCCACTGCCTAAGTTCAGGGTCAAGGCCCTTATGAGTTCTCATCTGCATATGTGCAAGAGCTTCCCTAGCAATCCTCTCTGAGCCATCTTCCACAGAGAAACTAAAGAAATCTAGCTGGAATATAAAGCAGCTTAATACCCTTGCCCTGGTCCGGGGTTCCCTGGGGCCTGCAAGTGAGGCTCCATTCAGCCCAGGCCCTGCCCATGCCTGCAGCAATACCCTTCCCTGTCTTCTCTGTCCATCAAACTTCTCCACATCTCTCGGAACCCTGATATGGCATCTCCTCCCTCATTCAGAAATCTCCTCTGACCTCTCCAAGACAAGTTTGATACCTCCTGAACCCGACTTCTCTCACCAACACAGCCCTGCACTGTAGTGAAAGTCCCTGCTGGCCTTTGGACCTGTGGAGAGCAAGACAGGGCCTGAGCCCTCTCTGTGTCTCTGCCGCCTAGCCAGGGCCTCACACCTTATCCTTATAGGCATTCAATATATGCTGCCTGAGCATGTTCTATGCAGACCTGGCCTTTAGCGGTATCCTGTCATTCCCCTTCCTATAGTGTCACTCCTGAAGGGCTGGACTGGGTCGTGTACTTTGCTTGTCCTCTCCACTGTGCTGGGGCTCCCTATTTCCTTAGGGGTAGAGAAGGGTATCCAGCCGCTGCACCCTACCACCACCTCCATCTCCCCTTGGCCACTGAGGCCATTTTTGTACCTTGGAGGGGAGGAGATTGACTTCCACGATGCTCAGGGCTGCCATGCGGGACACTACCAGCCCAATGGCCTTCTCCAGGAAGAACACAATGCCAGGGACCAACAGCCACTTCCAGAAGTTGGGCCCATGTAGGATGAGCAGGATCCACATGGGGAGGTAGGACAGGTGGGTCCAGTAGAACACCTGTGGGGGTGGGGGAGTAAGCTGCTGGGGTTCAAAGCCTGGGGTAGAACAGAGCCATGGCTCCAGGCCATCCTTAAAGCCAGGATGGTGGCCAGAGGCTTGGCCATACACTCCCTCTCCTGGGCACCTGGCTGAGTAAAAGGCTGGGGGTGGGAAGCTTCCTTGCTTCTTTGTTCTGGGGGCCTGGCCCAGGGGGCCTGTAAGGGAAGATTCCTGGTGCCAGCAGGCAAACATCTGGAACGTTCTTCTGGGGATGTTCTGAGCAGAGTGGAGCATCGCCAAAGGGCTCATCAACAGTAAGGTCTCATCACACCAACCCTTCCTCAGGGGAAAGAAAGAAGAGACAGCAGTGGTTTTCTGGGAATGGAAAAGAAAAGAGCTGAGCACTGAGTTTTAGCATGAGCCCTGTGACTAGCTTGGGACGGTGGCCTAATAAATGACTTTTCTGGGCTTTAGATTCCTGTCAGTTGAGTGAGGATGCTGATTTCTACTTCAAAGGATTATTGCTGGCCCAGAGTAGGTGCTCTGGATATGTCTATCTCTGATGTGATGAGATCAGTCCAGGGGACAGCCCGGGTCTCCAAACTAAATCCTCTGTGACCTCCTGTGTCTTGAGGAGGTTAGAGAGAAGGAAGCAAAAATGAAACTATTATAACATTTTTGGGGCACCTATGCTCCAGGGTGGGTAGTTACTGGCTTCACATATACTATCTCATTTGATTCCTAAAAAATACTTCAAAGGTAGAGGAGTATAATTTCATCTTACAGATGAGGAAGCTGAGTGACTTGTAAATAGTGGGATGGGGATTAGAACCCCGGGGGGCCTACGTTCCTCCCCCTCTCTATGCCATTCTGAGTCCAGTTTAATCCAATTATGGCAAGGGGATGAGCCAGAGAAACTTCTAAAGCAAAGTACTTGCATGTGGCAGACATCAACTACAGCCCAATGGCAGAATCAAATCACATAATATGCATGCTGGCCAGGAACCTTCCTGGACTCTGGAGTAAGTTAGAGGGCACACGCCATGAAACGAGGGTGGGAGCCCAGCCTGGGAGAGGCAAGGGAGCAAGGACCGCGCACCTCAAAGTGGCCGTGCCTGCGGATGCAGGAGCTGGAGCAGGCGAACATGAGGAGCAGCAGCAGCAGGAGAGCCACACCGGTCGGTGAGGCCAACCCGTGTACCCAGCCAATGCCAGGCCTTGTGGTGAGCAGCAGTTCCCAAAACCGGAAGGAGCTGGACTCAGACTGAGCCTGGAGCGCTGGAGACAAGCACAAGACAAGCTCTTCCCACTTAACCTTCCCTTTCTGTCTCCAAGTCTCCCCATCATATCCCCATGCAAGCAGGGACTTTTGTCCAGAGTTCTGGTTATCAAGGGCAACACTTCTCCACCCATTGGGCAGGCAGGACACACAGGGGCTGGATAGCTAAGTGATTTGTGAAAGACTCAGTCCCACCATTCCCCTAGTCCCAGGCTACTCACCAAAGTTCACAACATGGGCCACAGTGTGTACAAGGGAGAGCCCAACCACCACGTAGCCCATAAGCTGGTGGAACTGGATGTTCTGGTCCAGTGGCAGGACCTGAGCCAGCCATGTGGTCCGCAGCCACGTGAGGCAGCGTCTGAGCATCAGCACCTGGCAGGGAAAAGGGGCAGAAAACCATCTGGCTCTCTCTCTGCTTTGTCCTCCTTCTCCAGCAGTTGTCTCCCTGCCTCCCTCTGACCTAGCTGTGCTTCCTGAAGAGGCCCCATCACCATCCACCCTGCCCCCAAGCCTTCCCTGCTCTTCTGGGTCCATAGCTGGGGTCTCTAAGACTCCAGGAGTGTGAAGAGAAAATGTTACAGAATGCTTACTGGTAGTACTTTAATCACATGAGAAGCACATATGGCTTTACTAACACTGAATATCTATGTTGACGTGGTGCCCTCTTTCAGTCTGTATGTCAGATGGGCACATGTTACGTGTGGCTCTCAAGGTGTTCTGGGGAAAGACTTGGTTTTCCAAGGGACTTTTGACAAGGGCTCCCTCACTTGCTCAATTGCTTTCAATGTAGTTATGTGGACTTGCAGATTACATTATCTAGTTTTAACTTTAAGATAACTACTCTTCACAGAAGTGACAAGTAGCTTAAAAAGATTCACTGCAAAGGAAATGAAGATTGAAAATAGTGTTGATAATGTCATAGCATGTTACCAAGAAAATGAATCACGAATCTCGCACCCTTGATAGGCACTTTTTGTCCCAGTTATGAGGTTAAAATTACAATCCACTCTAATAAGAAGCTGATACTATCAAGAAGAGTGTTTGGCCCTGGCTGGTGTGGCTCATTGTATTGGGTGCTGCCTGCCAACCAAAGGGTTGCTGATTTGATTCCCAGTCAGAGCGCAGGCCAGAGCTGTGGGCCAGGTCCCCAGTGGGGGCTGTGCAAGAGGCAACCACACATTGATGTTCTTCTGCCTTTCTCCCTCCCTTCCCCTCTGACTAAAATAAATAAATAAAATCTTTGAAAAAAAAGAAAAAAAAGAAGAGTGTTTGGACTGGAGACATACATTCCCGACCATTAAAAATGAACCTTGGCTGCTCTGAATAGTGTGGTTCAGTTGGTTGAGTTTTGTCCAGCAAAGTGGAACATCAGTAGTTCAATTCCCAGTCAAGGCTCATGCCTGGATTGCTGGCCTGGTCCCCTTTTGGGGTGTGTGCAAGAGGTAACCCATCAATGTTTCTCTCACACATTGATGTTTCTTTCTCTCTCCTTCTCCTCCCTTCCCCTCTCAATAAATAATTTTTAAAAACCTCTCTTTGGCTTTCTACTTTTTAAAAAAAGGAATCTTGGGGTTGGGCCAAGGCCAGGGTGGAGGCAGGACACAGCAAGAGCAAGTTTGCACTGACTGAGCTGGTGGTAGAATGGCCCTGCTCCTGGCAGCAGAGTTCATGCTGGCCAGATTTGGCCCTCAGCAACTTCTGTCAGGGGAAAGGGCCAGTGCAGCTGCTCTTGCAACCAGAGATCTTGATCCACATCCATAGATTGGAATTTTGGTGGGCCAGCCATCCTCAGACACCCCACTTAGGACAGATGTCTGCGTAGGTAAACATAACTTGCCTTCCCGTACAAACAACACGATGGTCCCACACCCACATGTGGCAGATAAAAACCAAGAGGGATATCTCAGGAGCAACAGGTCCCAGCCCCATACGGGACCCCCAGGCCAGGGTTCCAATGTGAGGAAGGTAAGTCTCCATAACTTCTACTTTTAAAAACCAGTGGGGTTTGAGGCTATGGAAGACAGAAACTTATAGAGTCCCAGGCATTTCATCTTAAAGGGCTCACACGCAGACTTACTTGGACTCACTCCCTCTGAGCTCCAGTGCAAGGGCAGATTGAAAGGCATCAGAGACATATGGGTAGGAGATGAGTTGTCTATCATCAGGGTGAGAGCTGGGAGGCAGCTTTCTCCCAACAGAAATGCTGGCAGAGGCCATTGTTCCTTTTCTGAGCTTTCAACACACAGAGCTACAGAGCAGGTGGGCGCCATATCTGAGACTCCATCAACCTGGTTCACACTGTTTGCCTTACCTTGATGATTCCCTGAGCTGCTACCCCACCCAACTTTTGGGCCTACCCAAGCTGTTTCTAGTGGCTTTTCCATACCAATAGCTAATCTTAGTCCAGGCTTCAGATTTTCCTAAATTCTCTCAAACAAGCAGAATCTGGCTTCAGGTGCTAAGTTGCCCCAGACCCAGGACTAGCACCATCTGGCTTTGGTTCCCAGCTTGGCCTCACCTGGGCACCTCCAAGCCCAGCACAAGTAGCAGCCATCTACAGATTGTTTTGTAGCTTATGCTGTATGACCCCAGACAGAACATAGGATGTGGCTGATCTTAGATGTGCCAACAGCAATCAAAGCTCAACTATAACAGGAAGGTGTACATAGCCCAGAAGGGTGTGCACCTTGAGTACCCAGCTTGGGTAATAGGGGAGGATGTGCCACTGGACCCTATAGGACACCTAATACCTTAGGCACTCTATCTGGGAGGCATATCAGCTCTACCTAATACATACAAACACAAGTAGGCTGGCAAAATTAGGAGACAAAGAAACATAGTTCAAATGAAAAAACAGATCAAAATTCCAGAAAACAAACTAAAAAAATGGAGACAAGCAATCTAATAAATGCAGAGTTCAAAACACTGGTTATAAGGAAGCTCAATGAACTTAGCGAAAACCTCAACAGCATAAAAAATATTCAGCCAGAAATGAACAATGCACTAATTGAAATAAAGAACAATTAACATGAAATGAATAGTAGAGTGGATGAATCTGAGAATCGAATTAGTGATATAGAATGTAAGGAAGCAAAAAACAACCAATCAGAACAGCAAAAAGAAAAAAGAATCCCCCCCCCAAAAAAAAAAAAAAGAGGACAGAAAACGGACCTTCCAGGACAACATCAAGCATACCAACATTCACATCATGGGGGTGATGGAAGGAGAAGAGAGAAAGCAAGAAATAGGAAGCCTGTTTGAAAAATAATGACAGAAAACTTCCCTAACTTGGTGAAGGAAATAGACAGATAAGACCAGGAAGCACAGAGTCCCAAACAATATGAACTCAAAGAGGCCCACACCAAGACACATCATAATGAAAATGTCAGTGTTAAAGACAAAGAGAATCTTGAAAGCAGCAAGGGAAAATCAGTTAGTTACTTACAAGGGAGCCCCCATAAGACTGTCATCTGATTTCTCAAAAGAATCTTTGCAGGCTAGAAGGGATTGGCAAGAAACATTCAAAGTGATAAAAAGCAAGAACCTCCAACCAAGATTGCTCTACCCAGAAATGCTATCATTTAGAATCAAAGGACAGATAAAGAGCTTCCCAGACAAGAGAAAGCTAAAAAAGTTCATCACCACCAAACCAGTATTATATGAAATGTTAAAAGGTCTTCTTTTAGAAGAAGAAGAAAAGAATATGAATGATAAAATGGCATTAAATACAAATCTATCAATAACTGAACCTAACAAACAAAATAAACAAACAAGCAGAACAGAAACAGAATCATAGTTGCAGAGAATGTTTTGATGGTTGCCAGATGGGAGGGAGGATTGGGGGGATGGTGAAAAGGTGAAGGGATTAAGAAGTATAAATTGGTAGTACAGAATAGTCATGGGGATATAAAGTACAGTATAGGGAATAGTGTAGTCAAGGAACATATATACATGACCCATGGACATGGACAATGGTGTGATGATTGCCTGAAGTGGGGGTGCTGTATGGAGAGGAGGCAAAGGGAGAAAATTGGGACAACTGAAATAGCATAAACAATGAAATATAATTAAAAAAATGAACCTTGCCTTATTGTTATATTGTGCCATAATTCTATTGGCTAATGATAATAGGGCATATATATAATTATAAGTAAGTGAGCATACACTGAATTTTTGGAAGGGTCTTTGTTTTACTTGTAGTAGTGTGCAAAAACACCTGGAGGCCTCACTCCCTGGCAAAGAGGATCAATCACATTGACTCCTTAGTCTGGCATGCAAGGCTCTTGAAAGGTTCTCTCTGGTTGAAGCCCTGCCCTGGATCTAGTTCCACCTCCTCCAGATCCACCATAGTTTTCTTATGACAATCAAATGAAAAGTGCTTAGCACCCTGATTGGTACACAGTAAAGAACACAAAAATGCCAGCTATGTTATCTGTGTGTTGTGTGACTATGGACAAGTCACTGCCCCTGTCTGGGCCTCAGTCTCCACCATGGAGTATTGACCCTGATTTCTAAGATGCCATCCTGCCCTGGCACTCCAGGTGTCCACATGTGGGTTGTTTAGTCCATGAGGAGCCTACATCAATCCCCCTGCCTGCTTCCCTGCATCATGCTTCGGATCCCTACCGCAATGAAGCTGCAGTCAAAGTTGAGGCATTGGCCGCAGCCCTTGGCCACCATGACGCTGATGCCGAGGGTCCGGTGTGCACTAGCTGCCAGCGCAAAGAGCAGCACGTGGAGGCCCACGTAGGTTGCCAGGAAGAGTAGCTGGCTGCGGTGATTGTGCCAGTAGGCAGAAGTCAGCGGGCGAGGACGGTGAAGGTGCCGCTGGGTGGTGGGCGGTGTCAGCCAGTGGGCCGCACTGCGAAAGAAGGATATGGTGGGACTGGCTGGGGGCGGGGGGAAGGAATCCGCGTGGGTTGTGATGGGAACCCCACCGCAGCCCACCAACTCTCTGGAGCCTTGTGGCAAGCAGGTCAGCCTCCTTGTACAGTAGGAAACAAAGGACAAGAGACTTGTTTATAGTCACACAGTTGGGTGAAGCTGGGTTGGAACTCCGGTCGGTCTGATGCCACATCTGCGACTATTTTTACTACCTCACCTTACTTCCCAATTGAAAAAAAAAACAAACAAAAAACCAAACAAACAAAAATAAAAACCAGGAATTGAAAAGGATGAATCTGAAATGTGCTGTGTTAAATAACCCACAAGAAAGCTAATAATACACCAAAGAATAAACTACAAAACTGACATTATTCAGAGCCTGGGAGAAACCTGAAACTGTTACATCCTATTTACATTATTTCTCCACAGCCCTTTTTACATTTGTACTTCTCTACTTTATGTATTTGTTTATTGGTATAAATTATGTGTCTCTCCCTCCAGAATGCAGCCCCACCGGGGCAATGCCCTTATTCAGAACAGTGCCTGGTATACAGCAGCTGCTCAGCTGAGGTGAGTAAATGACTGCCTTTGCTAATTACTTGTGTGATCCTGGTAGGTATGTTACTTCAGGTGAAATAACTTTAGTTTCCTTTTGTAAGTTTAATTTCCTTTTGCAAGTATACCAGTGCTATAAAACGCATGGCTATAATTGTAAAATGTCCAGCACATAGTAGATGCTTAATACTGTAAGTTGATTCTGAATAGACAGTAGAAAATGGAGGCATGACTACAGCTGGCCTCTGTGAAAAAGTGGGCAAGACTGGGCTGGGCTGGATTAGGGCGGGGCAGGGTGAGGCAAGCTAGAGTGAGCAAGACTGGGGTTGGTCTCTGCTGGGCTAAACTGGGCCTGACTAGGGCAAGGTGGGGCGGAGCTGAGGGATCACAGGGGAGTTCAGGCCACTCTTCCTACCTAGAGTCTAAAACTGTGCCAGACACAGGGCCATACCTGATAGTCAGGTTCTCCATGACCCCAGGGAAGCGCTGCAGCTCATCTTGGAGCTCCTTGAAGGTGATGTCGCCACTGCAGTCCTTGTCCGCAGACTCAAAGAGCGCCAGCGTCAGCTGGTCTAGCTTCTCATCCGGCAGGGAGATGGAGCTCTCCTGCAGGCACGACTGGAGAACTGTGCGCAGCTCATCCGCGTCAATGGAGCCATTGCCTGTCACAAGAGAGGATGAAGCCAAGTGGGGATCTGCTCCGGGACCCCACTCTGACCTGCAGACACCCCTGCCCTGCTCAGCCATTGCATAGAGTGGTGACCTTTTCCTATTCATCCACTCAATGTTCCTGCCAGCCAATTGCTTCCGGGTATAGACCAGACAAACAAAGGGCACGTGTCACCCTCAGCTCACAAACCATCCATGGCTTCCTAGTGTCAAGCTCAACAGAGATAAACCCATCCCCAAGCACGGAGCCTCTTTGGCCTTGATGCGTGCCTGGCTGCAGGATCTGAAGCCTCCTCTTTAAGTACCACTCAATGTCCAAGACCAACTGTACAAAAGATACACTTATTTGCTTAATCTACAAGGAGCCATGTGCCCAGAGTCTCAACTATCCAGAGGCAAATTGTATGAGGTGATGGTGAGGGGTGAGGTCCCTGTTGTTCTCCAATTTGTGGCAGGCTCTGCTCATCCAAGTGTCCTGAGAGGCCATGGCTGGGTACTCAATCCAGCATGTGGCCTTATGTGAACATGAGTGAAGTGATGTGAAAAGGAAGCCAAAACAATCAACTAAGATGTGTTTTGGGGCATTTTATTTTTATCATTCAAAACAGCAGGACCCTCGATTAGCAATTTGTTGGCCGGCTTTGGATGTAGACACACATGCAGCAACATGCTTCTGCCCCTTTCTACCTGTGTGATGGTGAGCTGTAAGTCCTTTAGAGTAGTGAACATTATTTTGCTTATCTTGAAAGGGGGGTAATAAATCCTCCCTTTCAGAATTAATTATGTTCAAGGATGAGTGATTTAATTATAAAGTACTTAACACAGAATCTAAAAGGAGGTAGCTGCATATAAATGAAAAGTCTTATCAGCTTCATGATCATCATCAGGGCCAAAGCAAAAGTCTGAAATCATATTACAGAGCAGTCTAACATCCCTCTCCACCACACCTCCTCTCCTCCACTTTCCTAGTTAAGAGCATCCATGCAACGGGTTTCAGACTGCATCCAGAGCTCCAGTCCCTCCCCTAACCCCCTTCACACCCTCTCATCCATCCAGCTCTATTCTCTCCTTGGCCACTTGCAAATCCAGAGTCCTTCTTCACAAT
The DNA here is from genome assembly GCA_004027475.1 of Anoura caudifer. Lineage (NCBI taxonomy): Eukaryota > Metazoa > Chordata > Mammalia > Chiroptera > Phyllostomidae > Anoura > Anoura caudifer. The sequence goes on from PVKU01002712.1 coordinate 166,561, forward strand.
TATTACCATGTACACATTAATCTTCCTTACTCATCTGTTCTATTCCACTGACCCTAAAAACATCCCATCCCTGGGTGAATACAACCATCTGTTTTCTCCTCTCCTGCATCAGGGCAGCTAAGTGAACATTGCTCAAGAAAATTGCCCAAGAGGGCAGGAATTGTTTGATCCCTGGCCACAGAAAGATCTGCAACTTGCCCAGCAATCCCCTCCTGTTCCTCTGGTAAAGTCACTCCTGGTTTCAGCAAGGACCACTTCTCACCTCCATGCCCTCATTGAATCAACCCCTCCTAAGCTCTCATTGAAAATGGGAGCCATTGGAAGGGAATGCCCTCTAGATCTTATTGTAAAACTACAATCCTCCTTACACCTGCCCTGTCTTCCTCCCCACCTCATCTGCAAGAGGAGTATGTTGCTTCCTCCTGTTACAGGCCAATCTCTCCATCTGAGGTTGTCAAAAAATCCCACATGTAAACAGAGCTTGGTGGTCAGAAAGCAGTTGGTGAAGAGGGTCCCAGTTGATGACTGCAGTGGGGTCTTAGGAGTATCCCGGGAAGCAGCATGGCCAACTGCCCATGGAGTGGGCAGGCAGGTCAACTTGAGGAGTAGGTTCCAGGAATGAGGTGTGACTAGACTGAGTCAGATGGGAATAGGGGTAAAAGAAACCCCACAGGCCAGAGGGCCTTGCCCATTTGCAAGTCTGCAGGTAGGTTGAGCTTCTCAGGATGGAAATCCAGCCCTGTGAGTCCTCTGCTCTACAGTCTCTGATGGCTCCCCATTGCTCATTGTAGTGAGACTTCAAACCATGGCCTCTGGGGCCAGCATAGTCTGGCCTCACTCACCATTCCAGTCTCATCGGGTGCCTCTTTCCCATTTCAGCCTCCTTTGTTCTGATGATTCCAGGCCTTCAGAAACACTTTAAGCTACAAAATCACCAAAGATGGAAAAACCAGGATGTGTACTGCAATGTCATTTATAGTGTAGAATAAGATTCTCCGTTTTTGTAATAGGGCTTGAGAAAATAATAATAACTAACAGCTGACACCTATAGAGAGAGTATCCTGTGCTAGGCACTGTTCTGAGTTTAGACAACTTAACTAATTTAAACCTCAGATCAGGATTTTCGGCCAAGATGGAGGCGTAGGTGGACACACTGTGCCTCCTCTCACAACCAAGATTAAGGACAACAAAAATATAGAACCAAAAAAACCCAACCAGAACAGATAGAAAATTGAATTGTACAGCAGTCCAACAACAATTCACCCAGATGGGTAAGAGGGGTGGAGTCAGCAGCCGGCAGAGAGGGGTCACGGGGGGAGAAGGCAGTGGCTGGCAGTCCTGGGCATCCAGGCAGCGATTGGCACACCCCAGGTGCACAGGCAACGGTTGCCAAGCGCAGGGAGGCAATGAGCAGACCAAGCAGGGTGCACAAGGCAGTTGACCGTGGTCATACATTCGCACACAGATAAACCAGACGAAAACAGGCAGCAAGACAGACTGTGTAACGCAGGGCTCCAGTGCAGGAAGAGAAGCCTGGAGGCACCAATTGAAAACACTTGTGGGGGTTGAGGTGCCAGGAGGGAGTCCCAGCCTCACAGGAGAGTTCATTGGAGAAACTCACATGGTCCTGGAGAGTGCACAGGCCCACCCACATGAAGGTCAGCACGAGAAGGGCCCAATTTGCTTGGGGAAAGCTGTGGAAGGGACTGGAATTCCAGAGAGAGTGGAGCAAGCACCATTGTTCCCTCTTGGACCCCGCCCCCACATCCAGTATCACAAGACAGCAACTGGGTTGCCCTGCCCTTGTGAACACCTAAGGCTCTGCCTCTCACTACGTAACAGCCGTGGCTAGACCAAAAAACAAAAAACAAAAACAAAAACAAAACCCAAAACCAAAAAATGGCTCAAATGGGAGAAAAGATCAAAGCCCCAGAGCTATTCATCTAAGTGACCAAGAGATAGCCAACCTATCACATGCACAGCTCAAAGCACTGGTGATTAGGAAGCTCACAGAATTGGTTGATTTTACTTGCAAATTAGATGAAAAAATGAAGGCTACAATAAGTGAAATGAAGAAAAACACACAGGGAACCAATAGTGATGGGAGGAAAACGGGGACTCAAATCAATGGAGTGGACCAGAAGGAAGAAACAAACAAACAAACAGAAAAGAAGGAAGAAACAAGAATTCAAAAAAAATGAGGACAGGCTTAGGAACCTCCAGGACATCTTTAAATGTCCCAATATCTGAATTATAGGGGTACCGGAAAGGGAAGAGGAAGAGCAACAAGTGGAAAACTTATTTGAACAAATAATAAAGGAGAACTTCCCCAATCTGGCAAAGGAAATAGACTTTCCAGGAAGTCCAGGAAGCTCAGAGAGTCCCAAAGAAATTGGACCCAAGGAGGAACACACCAAGGTGCATCATAATTACATTAGCCAAGATTAAAATGAAGGAGAGAATTCTAGAAGCAGCAAGGGATAAGGGAACAGTCACCTACAAAGGAGTTCCCATCAGACTGTCAGCTGATTTCTCAAAAGAGACCTTACAGGCAAGAAGGGGCTGGAAAGAAGTATTCCAAGTCATGAAAGGCAAGGACCTACATCCAAAATTGCTCTATCCAGCGAAGCTGTCATTTAGAATGGAAGGGAAGATAAAGTGTTTCTCAGATAAGGTCAAGTTCAAGGAGTTCATCATCACCAAGCCCTTATTATATGAAATGTCAAAGGGATTTATCTAAGAAAAAGAAGATCAAAAATAGGACAGTAAAAAGACAGCAAACTCACAGATATTAACAACCACACCTAAAACAAAAGCCAACTAAGCAAACCACTACAACAGGAGCAGAAACACAGAAATGGAGATCATGTGGAGGGTTAGCAACAAGAGAGTGGGAGGAGAGAGGGGGAAAGGTAGAGAGAATAAGTAGCATAGACGGTGGGTAGAAAATAGACAGGGGGAGGGCAAGAATAGTGTGGGAAAAGTAGAAGCTAAAGAACTTATGACACATGGACATGAACTAAAGGGGGTAATGTGGGTGGGAGGGGGTGTGCAGGGTGGAGGGGAATGATGGGGGAGAAATGGGACAACTGTTATAGCATAATCAATAAAATATAATTTAAAAAATAAACCTCAGATCAACCTCATGAGTATGTAACTTGTGGATCTGAGATTTGAACCTAAGTAACCTGGCCTCAGGGTCAGAGACCTTTACTACTACACTATGCCACATGGAACATAGGATCACATGTGTATGGTGGAATATGACACAGCCACTAAATTGATGCTATAACTACATTGAGTTACCACTTCATACCTACTAGGATGGCTATTATAAAAAAACAAAAAATAGGGTGTGATTCCATCCTGCATGTCTGTTCTGAAGCACAGAAGACATTTATTTCCATCTGCCTTCTCTCCCACCTAAGTGCATGCTGCCACCCCATGGAAGATGTGATGGACATGGACATGAGCCCTCTGCAGCCCCAGAGCTGTCCTTCCAGTTGTGAACTCAAAGCTAACAAAGATTATCACTTGAAGGTGGATAATGGTGAAAATGAGCACCAATTATCTTTACGAACAGTCAGTTTAGGGGCTGGCGCAAAGGATGAACTGCACATTGTTGTAGCAGAGGCCATGAATTGCGAAGGCAGTCCAATTAAAGTAACACTAGTAACTTTGAAAATGCCTGTACAGCCAACGGTTTCCCTTGGCGACTTTGAAACAACACCACCTGTGGTCTTGGTGGAAGTGTGGTTTGGGGCCTGTGTGTAGTAGTGGACAGCACTTAGTAGCTGTGGAGGAAGATGCAGAGTCAGAAGATGAAGAGGAGGAGGACATGAAACTCCTAAGTGTGTCTGGGAAGCATTTTGCCCCTGGAAGTGGTAGCCAGCTTCCACAGAAAAGAGTAAAACTTGCTGCTGAAGAAGATGGTGATGATTTTGAGGATGAGGAAGATGATGAAAAAGCTCCAGTATAGGAAATCTATATGAGATACTCCAGCCAAAAACTGCACGAAAATCAGACTAGAATGGAGAAGACTCAAAACCATCCACAACAAGATCAAAAGGTCAAGAATCCTTCAAAAATCAGGAAAAAACTCCGAAGACACCAAAAAGGCCTAATTCTGTAGAAGACATTAAAGCAAAAATGCAAGCAGGTATAGAAAATGATGGTTCACTCCCCAAAGTGGAAGGCAAGTTCATCAATTATGTGAAGAACTACTTCCAGATGAGTGACTGGGAGGCCATTCCAGATCACTGGCCATGAAGGAAGTCTCTTTAAGAAAATACTTAAACAGTCTGTTAAAATTTTCCATCTTATTTCATTTCCTGGCTGTCCTTTTTATAATGCAGAGTGAGAACTCTCCCTACCATGACTGCTAAATGTAATTCAGAGTTTCAGTTGGGAAAAACGAAAAGTTCTGGAGATGGATGGGGATGACAGCTGGACAACAATATGGATGCACTTAATGCTGTTGACCTGTACACTTACAATGGTTAAGGTGGTAAATTTAATGTTGTGTATATTTATTACTATAAACAATAATGTTATAAAGCTTTATAGTCTCTCATGAACAAATGTTCATATTGTTTAGTGATGAAGGCAGCATGTATAGTATAATCCCATTTTCTTTTAAAAATGTCTGTGTGGTACATGTGTGTGATCAGTTAGAAGACAGTATAGATAAATGTTATGGGTAATTTTTGCCTTCTTCTTTAAGCTATTTTGTATTGTCTATAATGTTCACAACCTGCTTGTATAATTATCTTTATAAGGAAAGAGCAACAGGTTTTTTTTTTTTTCAAACACAGAAAAAGACAAAGGAAAGTTCTAGTTTCTAGTGAACTGAATCAAGGGCATTTGTCTCCTGGGCCAGAGTCTCCCCTTCTCCCCCACCGCCCATATGGGGGAGGCAGGGATCAGACAGAAAGATGGGGGGAGGAAGACACATCAGCCTCACCTGAGGAAAACTGCTCTGTGTTGGTCACAGCACTGGGACGGGTGGATTCCCTTTGTCCCCTTCCACTGAGTCCCCCCTTTCCCTACAAAGAGCCCTTACCATCAACGTCATACACCTGGAAGAGGAACTTGAGTTTGTCCATGGGGTTGCCGTGGACGAGCAGGGTCAGTCCTTCCTGCAGCTCCTGGAGGGTGATGGTGCCACTTCCATCCGAGTCAAACAGGGTGAAGAATCTCTCAGCAAAGAAGGACTGTGGCCAAGAAGGGTGGAGACAAGCACAAGTATGGACACAAGGCCTGAGCTTTGAATTCATTCTGTGTGTGTGTGTGTGTGTGTGTGTGTGTGTGTGTGTGTGTGTGTGTGTGTATCATGGGGTTGTGGGACTCAGGCAGGCTCTAGTTGTCATCTGCCCACAAGGCCACACCGGGGTGCAGTGTCCATGGCCCTTCCAGACTCCTGAGAACAAGTTTGCGCTCCAGGGGAAGAACCATTCAGAGCCCTGCAGCAAGGATGGACTTGTGTGTGGGGCTCAGGCCCCCTTCTGGCACCTGGGCCTGGCCATTTGTGTAGGCTCTCTGTCCCTACATGCCATCACCCCCATCAGCCTTGCAGTTCAGACCTCTGATGGCCCCTCACTCAACATGGGAAAAGGGTCAGACACAGGGTCCTCCTGCAGGCTCTCCCAGGTTTTTCCATCCCCTTTGGGGTATACCAGGGATAAGTGAACCCCAGAAGGACTTACAGAGTAGATGCCATTTGTTTTCTCTTTTACATGTTTAGGCTACCTAATGCCTACAATTAAGACTTGTTCTTAAGTGCCAATTCATTCACTCATTCACTCAACAATCATGTCCTGCATAGCCTCTGCTTACCAGGCCTGGTATTAGGCACTGGACAGATATTAAGAAGATGGTCTGGATCAGTGTCTCAGCTATGCTGTGCCCTGGGTGTTTCCCTCAAGGCAGGGAGAGAAGCCTGCTGGGCTTTTGTGTCTGACCTAAAGAAACCATGAATTCACAAGAAGCATGCAGTTAGTTGTGTATGGTCAAGTCTACCTTGGCTCTACTACTCCTTTCCCCCTGGATCCATTGAGTAATGCCTTTATCACTCTTTACCATCCCGAAATGTCCTTCATCATAAAACATTTTACAGCCTCCTATTATGATAGTAGTGTGTTGTTAGGCCAGAAGGTCTTTTCCTTCTCCATAATTGCAATGGAAGGAGGCAGAGCATTTAAAGTTCTTTGAAGTGCCCCAGGTACCAGCAAGTGAAGTACCCTCCAGTCAAAAAAGGGGCATTCAAATGCTCATGGGCTGGCCCTTATCAAGAACAGAGGCTACCACCAGATGGCAGCCCAGAGGACAACTGGGAAGTTGTCATTTGCAGGCTCACTCCTGCTGTTTCTCTCTAATGTCACCACTGTTTGTCAGGCATGCAGGCTATTGTGGAGATGGGCAGAGGACCCACAAAACCAACAGAGGACTGAGAATGGTACGGGAGTGTGGAAAGCTCATTTCCTGGAGGGAGGCTTACAGCAGAACATCAACTCCACCCATGAGGCTAGTGGACATTGTGAGATCAAATCAATAATATTTCTTAGTATTTGACAAGATACTGATTCCCAGCTTTCACTAGCTTCATGTGCTGTTTTGAAGATCGTATGATGCATGGCTACCAAGAGGGATGGAAGGGCCCTGGTAACAGAAACAGAAATAGGGACCCTCCAGCTCTGCTTAGAAGTGGGGCCTCAGGTCCAGAGGAAACCCAGAGAACCCAGGGGAAACTTTCACTCCTTGTGAGGCACAGTGTCCTGGGAACCGGATCGCTTGTCCTCTATAAATGCAGAATCCCCACTTCCAGAGTGGACACTTGCCTCTTTCACATTCAGGGCTGTTTTGAATTCTTGCAGGTTGATCACCTGGTCTTCTCCTGCAATGGTCTTGAACTGGCGTGTCACCCACTGAAGCCACTTGGCATCCTCCTTGGCACTCATGGTGCTGCAAGACAAAGGAGACAGGTTTATGGGTGGGATGGTCTAGCCCTTCAGTGGTCTCAGGACCTCTGCCTTCCTCTAACCAGGACATCAGGTCCCCCATGGGGTTGAGTCAGCTTCAGCCATGGAAGAGGAGCCTCCTCACAGGTGTTGCTTTATGTCTTTTTAAATATATATATATTGTATTGATTATGACTTCCAGCACGATGGAGGCATAGGTGGACACACTGTGCCTCCCCTCACAACCAAAATTAAGGACAATAAAAATTTAGAACCAAAAAACAACCAAAACAGATAGAAAATTGAATTGTACGGAAGTCCGACAACAATTCATCCAGACCAGTAAGAGGGGTGGAGTTGGCGGCCGGCAGAGAGGGATCGCAGCAGGAAAAAGCAGTGTCTAGTGGTCCTGGATGCACAGGTGGTGGTTGGCACACCCCAGGTGCACAGGCAGCAGTTACCTGGCGTGGGGAAGCAACGGGCAAACCCAGTGAGGCACACAAGGTGGCTGACTGCGGTCATGCATTCATGCGCAGATAAACCAGGAAAAAATGGGCAGCGAGACAGACTTCGCAACCCAGGGTCCCAGTGCCAGGAAATAAAGCCTAAAAGCACTGATTGAAAACACGTGTGGGGGTTGAGGTGCTGGGAGAGACTCCAAGCCTTATGAAGGGGACTGAAATCTGAAAGAGAACGGAGCAAGCGCTGTTGTTCCCTCTCTGACCCCGCCCCCACATATAGCGTCACAACCCAGAGTCTGGGTTGCCCCGCCCTGGTGAACACCTAAGGCTCTGCTCCTCATACGTAACAGGTGTATCAAGACAAAAACAAAACAAAACAAACAAACAAACAAAAAAACAATGGCCCAAATGAAAGAACAGATCAAAGCTCCAGAAATAATACAACTAAGCGACAAAGAAATGGCCAACCTATCAGATGCACAGTTCAAAGCACTGGTGATCAGGATGCTCACAGAATTGGTTGAATTTGGTTGCAAATTAGATGAAAAAATGAAGGCTACACTAAGTGAAATGAAGGAACATGCATAGGGAACCAATAGTGATGGGAAGAAAACTGGAACTCAAATCAATGGAGTGGACTGGAAGGGAGAAAGAAACAACCAACCAGAAAAGAATGAAGAAACCAGAATTCAAAAAAATGAAGGGAAGCTTAGGAACCTCCAGGACATCTTTAAATGTTCTGAGACCACAGGTTGTGCAGTCTGTCTCACTCCCCAGTTTCACCTGGTTTATCTGCGCACAAGTGTGGGACTGCCTGGTCTGCCAGCCACCTTGCATGTTGCACCCCTCCACAATCCGCTGACTCACTGGGTTCACCTGCTGCCACCTCACACCTGCGTCTGCCAGCTGCCACCTGCATACCCAGGGTCCACCAGCTACAGCTTTTTTTGCCCTGACCACTCTTCGTCTAGCCGCCCAACTCCACCCCTCTTACCGATCTGGATGAATGTTTCTTCTTGAACTCCTTGGTTGTCAGACTTCCATACAGCTCAATTTTCTGTCAGTACTGTTGTTTTTTTGTTTCTGAATTGTTGTCCTTATTTTGGTTGTACGAAGAGGCACAGCATGTCTACCAATCCTCCATCTTGGCCAGAAGTCTGCTTTATGTGTTTAAGAACCTATCTCTTCCTTCCACCTAGAAAATCTAGCATCGACTGGCCCAGGCTTGTGCCTCTTTAGATTCTGGAATGATAGAGCTTCAGTGAGATGAGCCCCAGACTGTGGGCATAAGGTCATAGAATGGCACACTCCCAGAGTGCTCTTAACATGATGACAATGACCTTGTCACTCAGATTTACACAACCATGTACTGTTTCCAAATACTTCCTACCCACTACTTACTTTGGCCTCTGTGACAATCTGGTGGACTATGACACTTTACAGGAAAAAAATAGGCTCAGAGTAGTTGAATAATTCAGAGAAATTTATTCAGCAGGTGGGAGACAGAGTTCAAATCCAAGGCCAGTGTTTTTTCCATCATACCCCAGAGCTTCCACCCTCTGCTTGAACACTTCCAGTACAAGTCATGCCAGGACTCGAACCTCAGGCTTTGACTCTCCAGGTCCAGGGCATCTTCTACAACACCCGAAGGGTATCAGCTGTCTAAAACACTCCCAGAGGAGCTAGCATTCCAGAGATCTAGACAGAGGTTAGTGATGCAATGAGGACATCAGGACCCAGCAAACCAAAATGAGGCAGTAAGTGAGACTTTATAGCATCCTGTTACTATAAATTTTCTTCTGAGAGAATGGCTTTGTCTATATCCCATGAGTTTAGTGTAACCTTAAATGATTTAGTTACAATTGATTCATCCTCATTAGTTGCAGATTCCATATTTGCAAATTCACCTACTTGGTAAAATTTATTTGTAACCCCCAAATCAATACTTGCAGAACTTTTGTGGTCACCATAGACATGGGCAGAGCAGAGAATAATTTGAGTCTCTGCATGCACACCTTCCCAGCTGAGGTCAAACAAAGCAATATTCTGCCACCTTGCTTCAGCTCTCAGACAGCGAATGAGTGTCCTTTTCGTGATTTGTTTAGTACTACATGTGTCACATTTTTTGTGCTTTCTGCTGGTGATTTTGCTCTTTAAAACAGCCCCCTAGAGTTGTGCTAAAGTGCTGCCTAGTGTTCTGTTCCTAAGTGCAAAGAGCCTGGGATGTGCTGTATGGAAGAAACACGTGTTAGGTAAGCTTTGTTTAGACATGAGTTCTAGTGCTGGTGACTGTGAGTTCTATGTTAATGAGTTAACAATTTATATTTTCAAAGGAGTCTTTAAGCAGAAACACACATAAAACAAGGTTATATATTGATCATTGGATGAAAATTTGTACCCAGATGTTGTCAAGAACCAAAGCCTGTATTTTCCCTAGCAGTAATGGTTCAGAATTCTGTACTGTTTGCAGTGATTTTATGGAACATAACTGACATGAAAAACAAGAATTGACTGGACTTGTCAGAGCGCACTGTCTAGACTGGATACCAGATTATGAAGTGCACTACTTCTGGTCCCAGTTTACTTGAGCTTTGCGAAGTCCAGAGGCCCTTACAGGCTCTAGGAAGGCAAAGCTGAGTCTTCAGGCCAGGTCTTTAGCAGTGAATGTTCTCAGCTATGAAAATGAGAAGTTTTACATGTGATGAAACAAAGAGCCTGAGAGGTTTGTTCTTTGTCCAAAAGAACATAGCTTATACATGGCAGACCCAGAGGCAGATAAATTCCAGGGACCCAGAGCTTAGGAGTTCCCTCTATCAGAACTGGTGCAGTTGCACATGAAGAAGTGCAAATTCAGAAAAGGAGCCACATTGGGCTAAACAATTAGAAAGAGTTTTTATTTCCCTCTGACTGACAGGATCCCAGTCTGGGTGAGCAAAGAAAAGGCTCCTGGCATTGTCACCACAGCTAGAGTATTATGATTTTTTAGTTATCCCATGCTTTCTTCTAGCACTTTTTTTCCTAAAATAAAAATGTCTTTGTTTGTTGGAGCTTACTTAAAGAATACAGAAAAATTAATTCAAAAAGAGATTGACTGTATTTATAAATAAAGGTTAAAAATAAATGTGTGAACTGCCACTTAAGGAACTAGAAAAAGAGTAAAAGATGCAAATAAAGAAATAGATTATTAAGAAACCAGAAAACTTTAAAAATGGTCCAAGTGATCAATTTATTTTGATTATGGCAATGGTTTTACAGATATATAAATATATATATATATACACACATACACACACATTGGTTCTTTGAAAAGACTAAATAAAAATCATGATTAAAGAAAAGAAGTGAAGAAAAATACAGATTACCACTGATAGAGACAATGAACACTCAGAATGGAGGGGCACAGAGACATAAGAGTATCAAGGGCAAATGTTTGGTGAAATTAGAGAACTGAACTAATTTCAAGAAGTAATAACCTGAACTGACTAATAATCATTTAAGAAATTAGAAATGCATTTAAATGTCAGCAGCTTACAATAATGCCCAGCCCACCTGGTTTTTCTAGCTGAGGTCTATCTAATCTTCAAAGAATAAGTCCAATATCAAACCATCTCTGTTTGTAGAAAATAATGGTAAGATCTTTAATTCATTTTACAAAGACAGAATCACCCAATCCCGATGAAGACTACATACAAAAATAATAACAAAAGAGAAAATTCTAGACAAATTTAACTTCCAGAGATGCAAAATTCAAACTAAAAATAGCCAACCTGAATCCTGAAGTCTACGCTAAAAAATAATGATCCACCTGGATCAGGAAAGGCTCACTCCAGCAATATAAGGACAGTCACTATTAAGAAATCTATCAGTGGCCCTCTGTAGCCCAACAGTGCTGTCTACTAAAGAGTAGTGGTCCCCTGCAACCCCCAAAAGAGAAAAAAAAACCAAAAACCCATAAAAAATATAAAAGAGTATTGATTCTCAAACCAACACTGATAGGTGCCTGTCAGAAACAGGGAGGGCTTGCCAAAACACAGCCTTTGGGGTGGGGCCCAAGAATCTGCACAATTAACCAACACTCTGAGGGGTTTATGACCCATGCCAGCTGGTCCAGGCTCATACCCAGAGAAATGCTGCCCTGAGAGTTAATCAACCCCCACTTCCTTCACCTCTTGGGACCTCATCAGAAAACATTCCACACAGCAGAGAGAGCTCCAGAAATTAACTGCGTGCAAGTGCTAACCCGGGGGGGGGGGGGGGGGTAGAGACAGGGTATCTGGTGTTCACCTCCCACTTCTCAGAAAAGTTAGTATGTCAGCCTGTGGAAAGAGGTAACTCTGGGAAAGGGATGGAGAAGAGGAACAGCTGGCCTTAGGTAGGGGGTAAGGATATGGAGAGAAAGAAGGCAGCACTGAGGGAGACGAAGTCCTGACAAAGAACTGGGGGTCTTCAGAGTCCAGAGCTCCAGGGAATAATGTGTTCACAGAAGCCAGAGCTGACCCCAGGAGACCAAGATTTTAGGCCCAGCATTGCTTTGCACCTATTGAATAACTCACTCCATTGCACTGTGGTTTCCTCAGCTACAAAATACGACAAGCATTCCTCCAACCAGGGGCTGCCCTGAGGACCGAATGAGATGCTATTTGGGAAAGTACAGCTGGCAAACACTGTACAAATGTTAGCTCTTTTTATTAATCTGACTTGGCCAATTTCTTATTTTACAGATGAGAAAACAGGCCCAGAGAGGACTAGTGACTTACCCAAGATTGCACAGCTTGTTAGTAACCAGGCAAGAACAGAGCTCAGGTTTCTTGACTTCTGTCCCCAGGCAGACACAGTCACCCTTTGTTCATCCCCCAAAAGGCAAAGAACCCTTGCCTTTCCCTTGCCTCTGGCATGGAAATCTTGACAAATGAGCCACTCACCCTGTGCAGCCTTCAGAATCTGCCTGGGCTGGCTCTCCTGGCATGCTATCCTTTCTCCTGTCTTCTAGACAATAGGTGCCAAAAAAGCTGCTGTCCACACAGCAGCCTGTGTGGTGGAGCCCACAGCTCACCTCTCCCCAACTCCTCCTTTTCTGACCTTCCTAAATAGCTGCTCACACCCATAGTCCCTCTGTCATCCATGTAATGAGAAATCCCAACAAGGAAGCCTGTTGCAGGGGTGGGGCAAGACTTCCACTGGGAAGAATGTTGGCTGTCTTTCTTCTGGCCCAGTATCTTCCACTCTCCCTCTCTCAAGGAGAGAGTGCAGACAAGAGAACTGGAAATGTACAATGAAAAAATTACCAACAATTTGAGGCAGGCACTGCTTGGTACCTATGAGCTACCTGAGACTTCACTGATAACATCAATTACCAACAAAAACATTAGGCATTAGGTACTTACTCTGAGTTGAGCACTGTGCTAAGAACTTTACACATAGTGCACAATATTGCAGCATTGTCCCCTCTGAACCCTCCCACACACAGAGCCACAGAGCAGTGACATGGGTTGCCTGCCCTGGGATTACCTAAGGTTCTGCCTGACAAAATTTACAGGGTATACTTTTCTGCAATAGGCCAGGCTACTAAGACAGGGAGTCAAATCATCTTTACCTAATACACAAAAACAAACAGAGAGGCTAGCAAATTGAGATGACAAAGAAATATGGCTCAAATGAAATAACAGAACAAAGTTCCAGAAAAGACCAAAATGAAATGGAGACAAACAACCTATCATATGCAGAGTTCAAAACACTGCTTTATCAGGATGCTCAAAAAACAGTACAGCAAGAGCATAAAAAAGACCCAGGCAGAAATGAAAGTTGTACTAAGTAAAATAAAGAAAAATCTACAAGTAAACAACAGTGAAGGGAATGAAGCCAAGAATCAAATCAATGATTTGGAACATAAGGAAGGAAAAAGCATTCAATCAGAACAGCAAGAAGAAAAAAATGAAGATAGACTGAGGAGACTCTGGGATATCTTCAAATGTACCCACATCCAAATCATAGGGATGCCAGAGAAGAAGTGGAAGAGCAAGATATTGAAAACCTACTTGAAAGAATAATGAAAGAAACAGAAATACAAGTCCAGGAAGCACAGAGAGTCCTAAACAGGTTGGACTCAAACAGGACCACATCAAGACACATCATAATTAAAATGCCAAAGGTTAAAGATAGAGAATCTTAAAAGCAGCAAGAGAAAAGGAGAGTTACCTAGAAAGGAGTTCCCAGAGGAGTCTTAGCTGATTTCTCAAAAGAAACCTTACAGGCTAGAAGGGGCTGGAAAGAAAAGCAAGGACCTACATCCAAGATGGCTCTATCCAGCAAAGCTATCATTTAGAATGGAAGGGCAGATAAAGTGCTTTCCAGATAAAGTCAAGTTAAAGGAGTTCATCATCACCAAGCCCTTATTATATGAAATGTTAAAGGGACTTATCTAAGAAGTTGAAGAAGATCAAAAACCATGAACAGTAAAATGACAACAAACACACAACTATCAATGACTAAACTTAAAAATAATGAAAACAAATAGTAAGTGAACAACTAGAACAGGAACAGAATCAGAGAAGTGGACATCATATGGAGGGTTTTCAGTGGGGAGGGGGAGAAGAAGAATGGGAGGAAAGGTACAGGGAATAAGAAGCATAACTGGTAGGCATTAAATAGATGGGGACAGGTTAAGAATGGTATGGAAAACAGAGAAGTTGAAGAACTTATATGTACAACTGATGAACATGAACTAAGGGTGGGGAGTGCTGGAGGGTTGGGGGGTGCAGGGAGGAGAAGGGATAAAGAGGAAAAATTGGGAAAACTGTAATAGCATAATCAATAAAATATACTTAAAAATTAGAAAACTACCTAAAAGTACAAAAGAGGGCTGATTATTTAAAAAATTATAAAAATACCTAAAAGCACAAGAGACGATTGCTCCTTGGTGACTGGACCCACAATATCCTCAAATCTTCATTGATGGGAGCCCCAAGTCACCAAGGTATGGCTCATATTGAACTGAGGGGATTGGAAAGCTGAGTGGAAGCAACCACAAAACTTGTAGAGATGGGCTGAACATGAACACACATGTGCAAGCATGCACACACATATACTATGCAAGATGAGCCAGCAAGCTGGTACTTCAAAAGACCAAAAATAATGAATACCAGAAAGATAGTCAATCAAGTTAATAATAGGGAGAATTTCTTCTGCAAGAAGTGAAGATAATAGACTTTAAGCATATGTATTTAGAATCCTCAAAAAGAGGATTCTAAAACACCCATTTGAAATATGAAATATCCATTTAAAAAAGGATAAGAACTTAAATAAAAATGGGAAGAAATTAAACCAGTCCTAGTTGGTATTATAGAAAACCCAAACTAGACATGTGGAGAAATATACACTTTTTTAATTTTTTAAATAATTCAAAAATAGAATAATTTTTGGACTAGACATAGTTGAAAAGTGGTTGTACAATCCCTAAGATAGTATTCACTAGGAATAATTTTGTAACTTTTTTCACTTATCTGTGGGGAGGCTCTGTGGGGAGGACAGGTGGACAATCTCTCAAAGGAGAAGGGCCAAGAACCTTGTTCTTCAGTGGGCTTTTATTGGGTTCAATTTGCACAGGAATACAGGTAAAGCTCATCAATCATTGTCAGGCAGTAAGGATCAAACAATACGTACATACAAAGAACTCTGAGGGCTTATTCTGAGTCAGGGTCAGTTAGCTAAAGGGCCATGAAACTTTGGGAAACAAACTCATTTCATGCTTGCACCCTTATCAGAAAATTGAGGACATTCTTAGCAAAGCAGGTTTCACAAGATTTTATCCATTCTTTCTTAGGCCTAAGCACCCCTGGGGAACCTGCCCTTTTCCAGCACAGGGCCACACCCACCTCTGGCATTGTTTCAGGCTTAAATCAAGTAGGGGAAGTAAGGCAGCCAAGATATTAGGAGACTTCTTACAGACAGAATGAGGACTCAGGTTATGTCAAGGTGAGGGGTGAGGGTCCATCACCTCCTTTTTCTATAGCCCCCAAGTCCTTCCCTAAGGGCCCCTTCTTAGGTCATCCCTCCCTTGAGGAATCTTACCCATCATTGGCTAACCAGTCATCTGCCTAGGGCCAAGCAGGGTGAAGTAAAAGGGAGCAGAGATGGTGCCCCTGCCAGGGAGATAAGCTTTGTCTCCTTAGTGGCCTATGGTCCCAAGGTCTCTCACTCAGCCTTAGCATGGTGGGTTACCACTTCTGAAACCAGGCAGGGCAGTACCCAACACTTACCAACATATTTTAAGTATTTCTTCATAATATGAAATATGAATGTGTCAAATATTATAAATTAGTCCTCTCTGCTTGGACAGTTTAATTTTCTTTGTATTTATTTCATTAACTGTAACTTTCTCAAGTTTGTGAGAAATCTTGTGATTAAATCTTTTTTTCAAGTTTCCAGTGGTTTCTCTAGATTGGATTCCCAAAAGAGGAATTACTGAGCCCCAAAAGTACAAATTTTCCTAAGTCTTTCAATATAGTCAAACTGTGTTCCCAAAATCTTGAACCAGTTTTCACTCTCACCCTTTTTTGAAGAGAATGCCTGTTTCATGAAACACTTGCAAATACTAAGGATTATCTTTTAAAATATTTGTCAATTAGACTAAAAAAGGAATAATACCTTGCATTTTTTATTTGCTTTTATTCCTTGTTTTCTGCATTATTTTCCCCTTCTCTGTTCAATCATCCTTTCTCCAGCTGTTGGCCAATTTTTCCTTAGTAGTAAAATTTCCTGAAAGAGTTACCTAAACTCAGTGTCTACTTCTTCATTTCCTTTTTTTTGGTTGGGGAGAAACATACTCCAATCAGACTTCTATCCCCCAAAGAAACCTTTCTTAATAAGATTGCCAGTAACTTCCTCATGGCCAAGTCCAGTGATCATTCTCAGTCATTAGCAGCATTAACAAAGGTGAGTACTCTTTCCTTCTAGATCCTGTCTTTACTTGATTTCCAGGGTCCTGGTTTCGTTTCTAACTCACTGACTCCTTCTCAGTGTCCTGATTTACTAATACATTCTGTTCTTTTATCCAACCTTTGAAAGTTGGGATCGGTCTTTAGACCTCTTCCCCCGACCCCCCGCCACCCCCATCTAGATTAACTTCCTCATTAAGTTCATTTAGCTCCATGGTTTTCAAGTGCATCAGCAAGAACATGTATCCTACCCCAGCCTTGGCCATGAACTGTGGCCTAATATATCCAACTGCTTATTCACCATCTCCACTTGAATATTGATATGCATTTCAAACTCAACATGCCCCAAACTGGACCTATGGTGTCCTTAACTCTGAATCACCCTTGTGTTCCCATCTCAGTGAATGACCCTTTCCCCGTTTACCTAACTTTAGAATCATGAAGTACTCATCTATTCCTTTCTTCCCCACCTGCCTGACATCCAATCCACAAGCAAATTCTGTTGCTTCTACATTAGAAATAGATCCAGAATCTGACTGCCTCTCTGCAGCTGCCACCCCAGCCAAAGCCATAATATTCCACTCACCTGGACTATTCTGACAGCCCCCTAACTCACCAGGCTGTTCCACCCTTAACCTTTTATTGTTTGTTCTTTATTTAGCTGCCCTGGAAATTCTGTTCAAATATAAATTAGTTGAGATCACTCCCCTGCTTAACATCTTCATATGCTTTCTCATCCCACTTAGAATAACCACCAATGCCCCCCACAGTCCCTCCACAGCATGGCCCCATGACCATCTAGATGCCCTTATCTCCTGCTCTCCCTCCAGCAGTCAGGCCTAGACACACTGGTTCCCTCAGTATTTCTTGATTATAGCAGACACACTTCTGCCCCAGGGTCTTTGCACTGGCTATTCCCTCTGCCTGGAATTCTCTCCCCCAAGAGATCCACCTGGCTAACTCCCTCACCTCCTTGAAGCTTTTGCTTGTCTCACGCTTTCTCAATGAAGTCTGCCCAGAGCACGGTATCTTAAAATTGGGTCTCACCTGACCCCAAACTACTGATGCCTACTACCCTGCTTTCCTTTCTTCTTTCCAGACATGAATCATCTTCTAACATGCTATATCATGTGCTTCTCTATTACATTTATTGTTCTATATCTGCCTCCCCCCCTAGAATGTCAGTTCTGTAAAAGTAGAGACTTAGGTCTATTTTATTTGCAGATGAATCTCAAGAGCCTAGGAGAGTGCCTGAACTATAATAGTCACCCAAGCAGTGTTTAGTAAATGGCTGAAGTAGGCTGGCTACATAGAGGAAGCTCCACACTCCTGTCAGCTGTTCCTGATGTCAGCAGGAACAGAGGACCAACCAGCTCCAGGCATTAATCAGGAAAGGTAACCTCTACACCCAACCTAACTCACTGCATGGCCTGGGAAAGTCACCTCCTCTCTGCAGGACCCAGTCTCCCACCTGCTCAATGGAGATCTTTTTCTCTGTACTCCCTGACTCAGGACATAATATCAGAGCAGATAGGGATAGATATTTTTAAAGCCAAAAAAGTTGTCCTCTACACTATGCAACTCATGTCAAGGAAGGAGGCTCACAAGAAGCTGTTTACGGGCCATTTGCTAAGGATAATTTTCCCCCTAGAGGTTTGTGTGTCAGTTTGGTATCCATGGAGTCACAAAAAACAAGCAGAATGCTGATGTAACTAGGATTTATTCAACCCATCCCTCTGGGTTGAAATGAACTTCTCATGAAAACAGGGCAGTTAAGGTCACTAATAGATAAAATTTCAGAGGACATGAAGTTTCACCAGTTTTTTTATCTTTTATTTAAGACCTAAGATGGCTGGGACCCATTTTCTTCCTCCTGTATTTCCTGCACAGCTCAGCCCCACCAGTGTGGGCTGAGTTGGTCCTCATCAGTTTCCTGTACCCTGGGTTACTGCCCCTCAGCTGGAGGAAAACATGGAGAGAGCAAACACTGTGCCTGTCTCAAGCAACAGGTTTCTCAGGGAGCCCTGGGGTTGCAGCGAGCATCAGCATTTGCAGGACATATCTCAAACTACAAGGTGCTTCCACAGACACATCCCAGGGACTCCCAACAAGACCCCAGTGGGATGGACTTGTGAGCCACTGCTTATTAGACAGATGAACAGAGGGGCATGGCCTGGACAGAATGCTCTGGCCAAGCTAGTTCTGCCCAGTGTCCCTTCTCTCTGTAGCAGAGACCCACACTCTTTGGAGAGCTTGAGCATGCCTCCCTCATTTTCAACACAAAGGCTTTGCAGGGGCAAAGTCCACCTCTTTCTGGAGGCCCTTTCTGCTGTACCCAGCCCAGAGATATACTATGTTCCTTCAGCCCTTACTGTCTGCACCACAAATTTGGCCTGAATGCAGGCTGTCTTGCAACATCTCATACCTTTGCCTTGTATGGTACCTTGGTTCCTTGGTCATTACTTAACTTTTGTGTGTGTACCTCCTCTCTCCCCAACTACCCTGCCAGGTTATCCCCTATTTCATTCACACCTTCCTTCAAGAAATATTCTATGCTGTTTGAGAGATAAATCAATGATCAAGGGAGACATGGTTCCTGCCCTCATAGAGTTTATATTCCTTATTTATTCTTTTTACCTCCAGAGACCTGGGTAAAACCCACCTTTGACCAATAGGCAAGAGTTAACATGGGCAGCCTCTGGCCAGCAAGTTACAGCAGCATGTATCCCTTTGATCTTATCAAAGCTGAGTGTGGACTATCTTTAAGTGGAAAAGCAGGAAGCACCACAGAGACAAGGGCCCGTGTGGGCAGCTTCTGGATGGTAACTCTAGATAAGAATTCCCTGGGGCCTTGCCCTTTGGATATATTGGGAGCCCCATTCATAAAAGGTTTGGAGCCCTTAGGCCCAATAGAGGTCTACAGCTTACCAGGGGAAGCTTTCATGGCACAGGTGGGGAAACTGAGGCACCCAGAGGGTTGTGGTTTCTCTGGTACTGGACTGAGGTATGATTTCCTGCTAAAGAGAAAGACTTGCGAGGAGAGGGCAACAGCCACCCGAAATAAACAACGAAACTACCTGAAGAGGAGATTCTTGACAAGGATGACAGAAATCATCTCAGGACCGAGACTGGTAGGAAGGGTGGGGACGTGAAGAGGGCTGGCACTTCTCCCACAGGCAGCAGGCTGAGGTTGTGGCTGTGCTGTGAGACTTCCCCTAAGAGGAGTGAAGCCTGGACCCCGGATGGGGCTCCAAAGCACAGGCTGCTGGGATTAGCCGTGCTCGTGCACGTGGCATCCAGCAGTGAAAGGCCACAGGGCTTTTGTCTGCTGCGGGGAGATGGAGCCTGCTGGAGACAAAGCCACAGTTTTGTTTTGTTTTTTTCCTAAGGGGCCAAAGCACAGGTTTCTCATTCATAGCCATTCATCTTGGGCTTGGGCAAAGGATGAGCAGTACAGACTGGAGTTGACTGAGGAGAGTCTGGAGTAGGAAGGTTTGGGGAGAAACATCGAGGAACAACTGCTGGGTTCCTATGCCAAGACATATCACAGCACTCATTTTCCTTGAAAAGAGCAAGCTCCTCCAGGGAAAAAACAATTGCTCCACCCTGTGGGAAACTGCTCATCTGACCTCTGGAATCTTCTTCACCCCACCCTGCATCTCAAACACTGTAGAGGAGACAGCCCCATGGGCAAACTCAGGGGGTGTCAGAGGATGATTTTAGGGTGTGGGCATTCCACACAATTTCCCAGGAACCAGACTGGCTCTTCCCCATCATGGGAGAGACATAGAAACACCCTTCTGGTTTCCAGCATACCCAAACACTAGGCTATGGTAACCCCATCCACTTTCTACTATGGTTAAAGGAAATAATCCGGACAGACTCAGGCTGTGTCACAGGGATGGAGGAACACATCCACCATCTTCCCTGAAGTCTGAACAAAACCTCTCAAGGGAGATTCAAGGGTCCAATCTTCCAGATTCTGACAGAAGCCGTCTCAGAAACAGTTGGGTCAGTGGCTAGACTGAGACCGGCAGCAGGCCTGCAGACAGAGGCAGGGGGAGGCAGATCCTGTGATGGCTTTTTGTTCACCCATCCCTGGGCCCTGTTCTGATAGAAGCAAGCCTTACAGTGCAGTATGGCTCATCCTGGTCACAGCCAAGCTTGGAGGAGACAGCTGCAAATAGTGGATTGCTTGTAGCTTCAAACAGGCTGCCAAAGGCTAGACATGGACAGCATCTGACATTGGCTTACACCTGCTTCAGACAACATCAGAGCTATATCCAAAGGGAGAACCCAACAGGCAAGCACTAAACTGTGCTGAGCTGAATTCCACTTCATTCTTTTTCACTATGTTTTCTTTTGTTTAGCCTTTTTATTATTTTTTTCTTTTTCTTCTATTTTTCTGTCATATTTTTTATTTTACCCTTCCCTTTTCTTACTCCATTTTCCCTTAAAATTTTTTCCTTTCATTTTTCTTTTTTGACAATTTCCTCTCTCTATTCCTTACTCTTACCATCTCTCCTTCTCTCATCTCATAATCATTTTTCTTTCCTTTGGTCTTCTCATATTATTTTTTTTCTTTTACTATTTTATTACTCTTTCCACTTTTATTATTCTTTGCTCTATTGTCATTGATTTTGCTGTTGATTTTTTTGTTTGTTTTGGTTCTGCTTTTTGTGTTGTTATGTTTTGTTCTGTCAGTACCTGTACAACAGCTATAAAATGTGTCATAGGGGGATGTAAGTTGAGCCTTGCAGTCAGCCAGCCAGAGAGGAGATCCCATAAATGAATGGGCCAAAAAACAATCAAGACCCAAATACAACAGCAGAGCCCATAGAACCCACATAAGGGACATTCCTAGAGCATCCAACTCATGAGATCAAGGAGGCTGCACCACTGGGTCCCACAGGACTCCTACCACATAAGGTCGCACCACAAAGACAGAGAGCAAAAGCAGATCTACCTAATATGTCGAAACAAACAAAAAGAGTCAGCTAAAATAGGGAGACAAAGAAACAATTCCTAAAACTAAAGAAAAGGAAGAACCCTCCAAAAAAGAGTTAAATGTAATTGAGACAAGCAATTTATCAGACATAAGTTCAAAGTAATGGTTATAAGGATGCTCAAGGAACTTGGTGAGAACTACACAGAACTTAGTAGGTACTATATCAGCATGAAAAAAGACACAGAAACTATGAATAAGAACCAGTTAGAAATGAAGAATGCTATATCTGGAATGAAAAATACACTAGAAGGAATTAAAAGCAGAGGACTGAATTAGCAATTTGGAAGACAAGGTAGAAAAAAACACCCAGGCAGAGCAACAAAAAGAAAAAAATATTTTAAAAGAATGAGGATTATTTAAGGAAACTTTGGGACAACATGAAATATAACAATATTCACATCAGAAGGAGAAGAAAGTCAGCAAGGGATAGAAAACCTGTTTGAAGAAATAATGACAGAAAACTTCCCTAACCTGGTAAAGTAAAAAGTCACACAAGTTTAGGAAACACAGATTCCCAAACAAGATGAACCCAAAGAGGCCCACACCAGGACATGTCATAATTGAAAAGTATAAAGATAAAAGAGAGAATCTTAAAGGCAGCAAGAGAAAAACAGTCAGTTACCTGCAAGGGAGTTCCAATAAGACTGCTGATTTCTCAACAGAAACACTTCAGCAAGAGGGACTGGTATGAAGTATTCAAAGCAAGGATCTGCAACCAAGACTACTCTATCCAGCAAGGCTATCATTAAAAATTTAAGGTGAAAAAAAGAACTTCCCAGGCCAAAAAAAAAAAAAAAGGCAAAAGGAACTCATTAACACCAAACCAAAATTGCAAGAGATGTTAAAGGGACTGCTTTAAGAAGAAAAAGAAGAAGAAATAGAAAGAGAGGAACATAGGTATAAGAATAAAATGGCAATGAATAAGTAGCTATCAATAATAATCTTAAATGTAAATGGATTAAACATTCCAATCAAAAGACATAGGGTAGCTGAACAGATAAGAAAATATGACCCATAAATACGCTGTCACAAGAGACTCACCTCAAAACAAAAGATTTACACAGGCTGAAGGTGAGAGGATAGGAAAAATATTCCGTGCAAATGGAGGACAAAAAACCTGTAGTAACAGTACTTATATCTGACAAAAATAGACTTCAAAACAAAAGCCATTACAACAGCCAAAGAAGGTCACTACATAATATTTAAGGGGTCAATCCAACAAAAGGATATAACCTGTGTAAACATATATGCACCCAATATAGGAGCACCTAAATATATAAAGAAAAACCTGGTGGACTTCAAGGAAGAGATCAACAGCAATACAGACATTGTAGGGGATTTTAACACTCCACTGTCAACAATGAATAGATCTTCCTGACATAAAATCAACAAGAAAACAGTGACCTTAAAAGACACATTAGATCAAATGGATTTAATTGATATTTGCAGAACATTTCATCCCAAAGGAAAATACACATTCTTTCCAAGTGCACATGGAGCATTCTCAAAGATAGGCTACATGGTAGGGCACAAAATAAATCTTAACAAATTCAAGAAAATTGAAATCATATCAAGTATTTTCTCAGGTCACAATGGCATGAAACTAGAAATCAACTTCAATTTAAAAAAAGCCTCAAAAACATCAAATACATGGAGGCTAAATAACATGTTATATAATGAATGTGTCATCAATGAGATCAAGGAAGAAATCAAAAAGTACCTGGAAACAAATGAAAATGAACACACAGCACCCCAAAACCAATGGGACACAGCAAAAGCAGTCCTGAGAGGAAAGTTCTCAGCATTACAGGCCTACCTCAAGAAGATAGAAAAATATATAAAAAAAAATCTAACCCTAAACCTAAAATAACTAGAAAAACAACAACAAACAAAAATCCAGAGTGCACATAAGGAAGGAACTAATCAAGATTTGAGCAGAAATAAATGACATAGAGACTTAAAAAAATTCAAAAGATCAATGAATCCAGGAGCTTGTTCTTTGAAATGATAAACAAAATTGATGAACCTTTAACCAGACTCATCAAGAAAAAAAGAAAGAGCCCAAATTAATAAAATCAGAAATGAAAGAGGAGAAGTTACTACTGATACCACAGAAATACAAAGTATTATAAAAACTACTATGAACAACTATATGACAAGAAATTGGGCAACCTGGGTGAAATGGGTACATTTCTAGAAATGTACAATGTTCCAAAACTGAATCAGGAAGAAGCAGAAAACACAAATAGACTGATAACAACTAACGAAATTGAAGCAATAAAAACAAACAAACAACAACAGCAACAAAAACACCTACCAGCAATCTAAAGTCCTCAACCAGATGGCTTCATAGGCAAATTTTACCAATCATTAAAAGACGAACTAACACCTATCCTTCTCAAATTATTCCAAAAAATTCAAAAAGAGGCAAGAATTTCAAGCTCTTTTTATGAGGTCAGTATTATTCTAATTCCAAAACCAGGTAAAGACACAATGAAGAAAGGAAACTACAGCCAATATTCCTGATGAACGTAGAAGCTAAAATCCTCAATAAAATATTAGCAAACTAGATCCAGCAATACATCAAAACTATCATACACCATGATCAAGTGGGACTTATCCTGGGGATGCAAGGTTGGTACAATATTCACAAATCAATAAATGTTATACATCACAGAAACAGAATGAAAGCTAAAAATCACATGATCACATCAATAGACACAGAAAAAGCATTTGATAAAATCTAGCACCAATTTATGATAAAAACTCTCAGCAAAGTGGGAATAGAAGGGTCATACCTCAATATAATAAAGGCCACATATGAAAAACCTACAGACAACACTAATAGGCAAAAACTAAAAGTGTTTCTCTTAAGATCAGGAACAAGACAAGATGTCTGCTTTCATCACTCTTATTCAACATAGTACTGGAAGTCCTAACCACAAGGATCAAACAAGAAGAAGAAATAAAAAGCAACCAAATTGGAAAGGAGAAGTAAAACTGTCATTATTTGCAAATGATATGATATTGTACATTGAAAACCCTATAGGCTCCACCAAAAAACTACTAGACTTAATAAATGAATTCAGCAAAGTAGTGGGATACAAAAATCAGTACTCAGAAACCAATGGCAGGTATATACACCAATAAAAAACTATCAAAAAGAGAAACTAAGAAAACAAACTCATTTACTATTGCAGCAACAAAAAAATAAGATGCCTAGGAATAAATTTAACCAAGGAGGTAAAAGACCTGTACTTAGAAAACTACATGGCACTGAAGAAAGAAATGAGAAAGACACACGTAGACCATGTTCATGGATTGGAAGAATTAATATCATTAAAATGTCCATACTTCCCAAAGCAATCTATAGAGTCAATGCAATTTCTATTAAAATACCGATGACATATTTCACAGATCTAGAACAAATATTCCAAAAATTTATATGGAACCAAGAAAGACCCCCAAATGGCCTCAGCTATCTTGCAAAAAAAGAACGAAGTTGGAGGGATCACAATACCCAAAATCAAACTATACTACAAGGCCACTGTGATCAAAACAGTCTGGTACTGGTATAAGAACAGACACATAGATCAATAGAACAGAGTCAAGAGCCCAGAAATAAATACATGCTTTTATGTGGGGAGGGAGGCTCTTTGTGCTGCCATGGATGAGAATGTCTACCAAGATATAATCTGCTTGGGGAGATTATGTGGCCAATCTCTCAAAGGAGAAGGCCCTGAGCCAATTCCTCAATGGGCTTTTATTGGGTTCAATTTGCACAGGAATACAGGTAAAGCTCATCAATCATTGTCAGGCAATAAGGATCAAACAATAGGTAACATACAAAGAACTCTAAGGGCTTATTCTGAGTCAGGGTCAGTTAGCTAAAGGGCCATGAAACTTTGGGAAACAAACTCATTTCATGCTTGCACCCTTATCAGAAAATTGAGGACATTCTTAGCAAAGCAGTTTTCACAGGACTTTATGCAGTCTTTCTTAGGCCTGAGTGCCCCTGGGGAACCTGCCCTTTTCCATCACAGAGCCATACCCACCTCTGGCATTGTTTCAGGCTTAAATCAAGTGGGGGAAGTAAGGCAGCCAAGATATTAGGAGACTTCTTGCAGACAGAATGAGGATTCAGGTTATGTCAAGGTGAGGGGTGAGGGTCCATCACCTCCTTTTTCTATAGCCCCCAAGTCCTTCCCTAAGGGCCCCTTCTTAGGTCATCCCTCCCTTGAGGAATCTTACCCATCATTGGCTAACCAGTCATCTGCCTAGGGCCAAGCAGGGTAAAGTAAAAGGGAGCAGAGATGGTGCCCCTGCCAGGGAGATAAGCTTTGTCTCCTTAGTGGCTTATGGTCCCAAGGTCTCTCACTCAGCCTTAGCATGGGGGGTTACCACTTCTAAAACCAGGCAGGGCAGTTCCCAACATTTATGGTCAATTAATATTTGACAAAGAGGGCAAGAGCATACAATGGAGTAAAGACAGTCTCTTCAATAAATGGTGTTGGGAGAACTAGACTAGTACTTGCAAAAAAAAAAAATGAAACTAGACCACCAACTTACACTAAGAAGCAGAATAAACTAAAAAATGATAAAAGACTTAAATATAAGTCATGGTACCATAAAAATCCTAGAGGAAAACATAAGCAGTAAAATTTCAGATATTTCACATAACAATATTCTTTCCAATATATCTCCCAGGGTAAAGGGAAACAAAGGAAAAAATAAACAAATGGAACTACTTCAAATTAAAAAGCTTCTGAACAGCTAAAGAAACCATCATCAAAATGGAAAAGGAACCCATGGCATGGGAGAACTTATTTGCCAATGATATATTGGACAAGAGTGGATTCTTCAAAATATATAAAGAACTCATGACTCAACACCAGGAAGGCAAACAATCCAATTTAAAAAATGGGTAAAGGACCTGAATAGACACTTCCCCAAGGAGGACATACAGATGGCCTAGATATATGAAAAAATGCTCAACATCACTAACCATCAGAGAAACGCATATTAAAACCATGGTGAGATATCACCTCACACTTGCTGGAATGGCCATCACTAATACATCAACAAAAAAAAAGTGCTGGTGACGATGTAGAGAAAAGGGAACCCTAGTGCACTGTTGGTGGGAATGCAGACTGGTGCAGCTACTGGGGAAAACAGTATGGAGTTTCCTCAAAAAATTAAAAATGAAAAAAAAAAAAACAAATATAACTGTCTCATGACCCAGCAATTCCACTTCTGGAAATACCAATTCAAAAAAACATGTGTACCCCTATGTTCATAGCAGCATTATTTACAATAGCCAAGATTTGGAAACAACCTATGTGCCCACGTAGATGAGTGGATACAAAAGCTGTGGTACGTTATTTGATGGAATACTATGCAGCAATAAAAAAGGAATCCTTACCTTTTGTAAAAACATAGATGGAACTAGAGGCTATTACACTAAGTGAAATAAGGAAGTCAATGATAGACAAATAACAGATGATCTCACTTATACGTGGAATTTAAGGAACAAAATAAATGAATGACCAAAACAGGATCAGAGGCATAGAAACTTGGAACAGACTGTCAGCTGTATAAGAAGGGAGTGGGGAGGGAGGGATTGGTTGAAGGAAGATGAAGGGATTAGTCAAAGAACATATATTCAAGACCAATGGACATGGACAACAGTGTGGGGATTAACTGTGGGAATGTGGGGTGAGCTGGGTGGAGGGAGGCAAAGGGGGAAAACCGGGACAACTGTAATAGCATAAACTATATATATATTTAAGAGAAAGACTTGTTCACCCGCTTAGCTGTTGGGAGCAATTCTGGCACATGGGAGCGCACACATGGAAAAGAGAAGGCTTTGGTAGGGAGTGGAGAAGTTCACAACTTCAAATATTTTACAATAGTTTGGAAAACACTGGTTCTGAGCGTTACCTCTGCACCCAGTGCTGGGCCAGAGGCAGGAGGGAGAGGGTGACTTACTCATGGTCCTCTCTGTTCAAGGAGCTCACATGAGACAATTAGCTGTTCAACAGCTGTGACCAGCAGGCCCCGTGCTGGGAGTGAGATGAGTGGGTGATAAGAGCTGGCCTTGCATGGACCTCTGCCCTCCCTTGCAGCCCACTGACCCTCACTAAGCTTGAGCACTTTGTACGATGGGTGTCATGTCTGCCCGGCCTACCAGATCACATAGTTATAAGGATTAAGTGAAACACCTGGCCCAGAACAGACACCATTCACTTTCGTTCCTTCCAAAGGTTGTTCTGGTTATTTTCAACCACCTCCTTTGTGTCCCAGTTTACAGAAATAACTGAGTGCACATGATCCGAACTGCCTGCCCAGGGGTCAGGATCTGGATGCCCTAGCTTACCGACTACCCACAGAATTGACACTTGGTCTACCACTTGATGCCTGAGGCCAACCTGCTTTTCCTCCCTGTTCCTCATTTTTCTTACCTGTATAAAAGGGTCACTTAGGCCTATATCCATGAAGTCGTTGGGCTCTTTTGAGACACCACAGGTACATCCCTAGCAGGTGGCACTGGATATATGCTGTCTCCATTTCCCCTTCCTTCTCCTCCTAAAGGAATTGGTTCAGATAGTGTGGGCCAAGTTCTGAGGCTGGTCAATCCTTGGCGGCCCACTCCCATCCCAGCCCTCTGCATCCTTAGCACAGAAGCCCCACTTCTTCTGCAGAATCATCGGATGGAAATACATGCAATGAGGGCCAGCTGCTGCCACCACCACTATTTAGCTCAGGAGACAGGTGATGTGTGTGAGATACATTCCTCTTTCGTAATAAAGGGCAATGAATGGGAGAGGGTTGCTGTGGGGACCCAGCTGCAGAAAGAAGTCCAACGCCATCCTCTCACTCTTTCTCCACTTTTGCTCTTTAAGTCTAGAAACTTCTACACATTAAGTCCTGGTACAGTCTTGGAAATTATTTATTCCAGTGGTTTCCAAACACTTAAAATTATTTTTAGTGATGTGGTTAGAATTTTTACTCACCCCTCCCCAAAAATGTACATGCTCATTTTTTTCTGATTTAGTGCAACCTTTCCTTTCTAAAAGGGAAAAATCAGGCCCACAGAGTGGTCTTATCTTCCTGGAGGTAACTCAGGAGTTGGTCGAGCTGGGACTAGAACCCTGATCCCCTCGTGCAGGGCTCTTTTCACTAGCCTTCACACTGAGTAGGTGACTATAAAACATGAGATTCGGTTCTGCATCTGAGAGGCAGGGAAGAAAAAGGCAGGGTAGAGTATTTGCAATGTAAGTGGAAAAAGAATCTTAGGCTGATCCAAGAATGCTGTCATTTTATGTCTTATTCTGGTTTCCTAAGAATTGTTTTGGAAATAAGGCTAGGACTTTTTGTCAGATTAAGTAAAAATGTTATTCTTGCCCTTTGCTTATAAGACATGCCAACAATCAATCATAAGGCTTTGGGAGTTATATTTCACATGATCATGTCTCCATCAGAAGATGGAAATATGAGCCCTGTGGACAAAGAAACGAAAGTAACCTCACAGGGTGATCCCATCATAAATTCCTAACTGGGCAGGTCATGGCCTAAGATCTTCACCAAGCAAACGCCTTTCCCTGCCTTTCTCTGCCTTGGTGTCTTTTCCATCCCCCTTCCCTTTTCTTCTTTTAACCCTATACAGTTGTACCCACAGGAATCACAATGTGAATGGCAATACATTACTTTGAGGCAGTGGCCCCAGCCTATTTCCAGAACACCGGTCCCACCAGAGGAGTGGGACATCTGGCGATTCAGTGTGTGTTGTTATCTTACAGGTTCCATCCTGACCAAACGCGTTCTAGCCAGCTGACAAGAGGACATTGCTTCCTTCCAGGCTCTGAGCTCACCTGAACCTGTTTGGTAAATCCTGGAGATGTGGAGGGGTTGGGGCCATGGCAGCACGGCATAGTTTGGGAAATCTCCCGAGTCAGCACCAAGCATATCATAGGTCTCCTCACTTCTTCACCTGGTGAGCTCCTACACAACCTTCAAGGGCCACCGCAAATGGTCTCTTCTCCAGCACACTCGTCCTCAAGAGACCTAATTTAGCTCTCTCCTCTAGTTCTCATTCCACTTTACTCTTACTCTATCAAGACATGCTTAAACTGAAAGTGAACTTACTAGGAATTTAGTGTAGTACAACAATTTATTGAGAAATTAATTTATATCCTTTATTGTATTTATTGACTCATCCGGGAAACACCAAAGCTTTTTGGAGCCCACACCCTTGGAGGGTAGCCTGATTTTCTTCTTAACGACAATATTGGTGCTACAGCCCTTAAGGAGCAATAAACCATCTTCTTGCTTCTGGGCCAGGAGGGAGGCTGGTGTGAGAATGGGTTAGCCCCAAGACAACCTCTGAACAGTGTGTTCAGAAAACAATGAAAGCAGTTAAACTAGGTTATCCCCAGAGGAGAGGAGAATGGGTGCTTGATGCTTCAAGGTAGAGAGTAAAGATGTCTTCAAGTAAAGAAAGTCTGTCTTTAGAGAGTGTATACTATGCAGCACAGAGGACTTAACATAGTGTGTTCCTGAAATAACACCGCTAACTTATACACTAGTGCTGGTAGAGGCGTATTTTTAATATTTGGGACCCAGGTTGCTGTGGGAATGCTGCTGTCCCGTCTGGGAGGTGGGGTGGGGCAATGTTGTACAAGCCCCCTACACAGAGGGCTGGGAAGGCCATGCCTGTATCTCCGTATCACCAGGAGCAACAGCTGCCAGCCAACTAGAGGCCACGGGACACCTTTTTCAGACTGACCCCAAGCATATAACTTCTTTCATAAAATGTTTGTTGCTGTCTTAAGCAAGCCCCTCCGTTGTTTCTGTGCACCTAGATTAAAACACTTTTGAAATGTTCCCATTTCAGATCTCTTAAGATGGCTGTTCCCAACCTTTTTGGCACCAGGGACTGGTTTTGTGGAAGACAGGTGGGGGGAGCAGCACGGACAAGGAGGTCGAGCTCAGGTGAGCTTCGCTTTTAAGAGAGCACCCCCCCTTTTTTTTTCCTTCAGGAGCATGTTAATTATGTTTGAGATGATACATCAGGTGCTCTCTGAGCTACAAAGGGTAAAAGGAAATCCTCTTATTACAAACTGACAAAGGTAAAGGTAAAACGTTTTTCGTAGCAGCAATAACCACATACTCAGAAATAGGTCTGGATATAATACAAATGACATGATTCCTAGTCATCTAGGGCTACTTTTATAACTTCATACAGATAATGAATTAGCCTGAAATGCACTATAATATTTGGTAGACTTAAGGACCAGTATCCTCAGTACATTACAAGATAAAATTTGATATCCCAAAAAAGCAAGACTTGCAAGTAGGCATTTTAAACATAACTAATCTACAGCTATAAAGTTCTACTCTTATAGCTTATAGCAGTTACCTTTCTGGGGAGTCTCCCAGTCTCCAAAGGATAAAAGCAGAGAGTGGAATGAGTATAACACATACAAAAGGCCGTATTGTAAAGGGGATAAAGGTTTGCAGCACAGTGAGATGCCTCTGCTCCTTCACCCTGCACCCAAATTATGTACATTATGTCGTGTCTCTTGGTCCACTGTCTGGCTATCCTGTCACGCCCTGCTCCGCTGGTCAAATGCTGAGTGGCTCTGCTTCCAACCAGAGGGTCTACAGGGTTGCAGTCTGTCAAAAGAGCAGCAACACCTTCGAAATAGTCAAAGGAGGACTCCAGTTGTCTTTCAGGGTAACTCCCTGATTGCTGATGTTGCAGTGATAGATCCTGGTGCGGAAAATAACCTTTGGTGGCTTAAATAAACACACCACCTTCTCATACAGAACCTGGTGGACCAAATATAAGTCGACCTCCATTCATAAATGTTATCTCCTTTAGCCCCAGCACCGCAGTTAGGAGGAAGATCAAGGGTTAATTCAGCTAGCTCCTTCGGAATTCTTTTAGTGCTTTTGCTAGAAAGTTTGGTGTGGTTTTTGTTTGTTTGTTTGTTTCTGTTTTTTGTTTGTTTGTTTGTTTGTTTTTTGTTTTGTTTTGTTTTGGGGGTTTTTTGCTGGTTGGCAGAAGGTTTTCTTTCTTCTTGCTCTTCAGGCTCCGGAGCGGCTGCGTCTGCATTTGAATACCACTGCTGGGGCTGCGGCTCTCATCATCCGACCTTCGCCTATCCCTGGGCGTCTTGAAGAAGTTACTGCTTGGAAACCTCAGCTGCCAGCCCTGTGGGCTAGCGCGCCGCTGGGGTGTGGGGTAGGGAAAGAGGAAAAAATCGGAGGGGGTGTGCAGCGGTGGCCTCCGGCTGGAGGGTGGCGCCCCCAGCGCCTTCGGAAAAGAAATGGGCGGGAGAGGAGGGGAGTGGTGGGGTGGGGAAGTTGGCAGAGCTCGGTTGGGCGAGGTGGAGGGGACGCAGGCGACACACACCCCAACCCCAGCCCCGACCCCACCCTGTGCGCTACGGCCTCCCGTCACCACCACTGCCACTGCCCAGCTTGGCTCCACCAAGAGCACCCACGGTTAACTACCCTGTAATCCCATCCCTCCGGGGCTTCTTCCCACCTTCACATAACCCTTTTACCTTCCTAAAAAGAAACTGCAAACCGTCATTCTTGGAAGCATTTATCTCAGTCTGAGATCCTGCTTTCAGGTATACCCTGTTTCTGACTCAAATTTTTATAAAAATTCTTTACAGGTTTGGACATTCTTATGTTGACAGCAGTAGTTCTTGTTTGTTAAAAATACAGCTTCTTGCTCTCTCCTGTTGGAGAGTTAGATTTAATCTGTCGAATGTGGGGAGGTTATTATGACAATGAGAAGGTATAACTAGTATTTAATGGCAAGGGCTTTAGTTTGAGAACCAACTCTGCTCCTCACTAGCCTTGTGAATTTGCTTCATATCCCCAAGACTCAGTTTCTTGATCTGTAAAGTGGAGTGATAATGCCATCCATTGTGCTACTATACACCAAAGACAGTTTAATAAAATGGTTGAGAGCGTGCACTCCAGAGTCGTACTGCTGAAATTTAAATCTGCTCCACTGCTTACCAGCTTCACGACCTTGTGCTTAACTTTTCTGTGCCCCAGTTTCTTCATCTATAAAATGAAAGTGATACTGGTGTCTCCTTCATAGGGCTGTTAGATTTAAGTGTTCCTACTTCCATAGATTAGAATAGAGTCTGACGAAGAGGAAGGACTCAATCAATAGTAGCTGCTGCTACTATTAATGCTGTTATCATCACCACCATCTTGGCAAAAGAAAGAGGCTTTAACTAGGGCAGTGGCAGAAGGACTAGGTAAATAGGAACACAGGCACACAATTTTAAAAAAGATCTCCGAGGGACAGTGGGAATAAGAACAGAGGGTGTGCTGACCTTCACCCGAACACCTGGTGGTGAGGGCAGTGGGCGGACTTGGGGCTGCTCCTGACTGTGCCATGGCTTCCTGAGGGTCTCAGATCAGTCTGCCTCAAAGGTCTCCAGTTTTAATATACTGAGGTTCTAAGAGATTTCATGTTGATATTCAAAAAAATTCTCTCATTTGCTGGTGAGTTCGGGCATCTCCCCACATTTCCAAGTTGTCATATTTCAGGCTCTGAAAAACATGTTGATTGTCAGCACCACCCTGGCACAGGTCTGTGGAACCTGGGCGGGGTAGGGCCTTCTGTGCGTACAAATGAAGCCCAAAGGCTGCTGGTTGATTCATCTCCTGATGCTATCTGGGTGCCCAGACCAGAAATCTCATCTGACCCCCCTACCCACACACCCCCACTCCAACAAATGTCAGCGTGACCTCTGGGTTGTGAAAGAAAAACAAACGCAAAAACTTTGGTCCTTTCTTCCTCTCCTGCCATCCATGTAGGGACCTTATTCAGGACTGAGGGATCCCAGTCCATGGAAATTGCCACCCAGGGTTGGTTGCCTCCTCGGTGAGCTTCTGCAGAACTTGGTAAAGGTGGAAGGAACCCCAACCCACTGTAACAGAGTGGGTTGTAACAGAGACAAATCCAGAATCCTGCCTCCAGGTTCCTAGCCATTCCTTCTAAGCAAGAACGTGGAGATGTCCATAGCAGCCAGATTATGAGGCAATAAACACTGCTTTTGCTCCTGAGTAATTTAGTATTAGATTTCCAGCTCATGTTGAGGTAGTGAAAACTCTCACCCCTGTTACTGTTGAAAATGTAGCTCAGAAACCAGGCCTTCCTCGTGACTCTTAGAACATGCCCCACAGAGAAGGAAAATTCTCTTTCCATAGTGAAAAAGATGTATTGTCTTAAAACATTGTATATTTAAAATAAAGCAAAACAAAATCTATAGAGTCAAAGCTATTGCCACTTCTTTGTACTGCTAAATGTAGACCCCCAGGAGACTGGCAAATGCTTATCAGCATCTCTTTGTGCATGAGCTGAGAAGATGAACTCAGAACTTCATTAGGATTGAGGTGCGAGCTGGAAGGTGCTGGAATTTTGGGTTGAAGTCAGGCAGCTAGAAATGAGAGAGCTGTGGAGAGGATGTGCAGGGTCCAAGATGATGGTGACAAGCTGGGACCAAAGAGGAGATCAGAAAGCAAGCAACTCCTCTTGGTGAGGAATGGCAAGTGAATTTTAGAAATGTGTGGTCTTAGAGTTTGCTAAGAACTTTTAAGAATTATCTATTGTTGAACTTCCAGTCAAGATGGCGGAGTAGGCTACACCACAATAGTGAGAAAGGGAAGAAAGGTATAGAAATTTCTATGTTTCTTTTCCCCAAATATCTGTTCTATTCATTTGGTACTGTTGAATTAACATTTGATACTATTTGATATTGTTGAATTTTAACTATCTTCTAGGATTTTCACTAAAAGTAACAAATTAAAATACAATATGGTACTTACAAAAGAAAGAATTATTTACTGTTAAGAACCTGCCGTTACTATCACTTATTGTTAAGAACTTATTCTCAAAACAAACCTGTGTAGCTAAGTCCACTTTTATCCATCCACTGTATGACTGGGAGTTCTCCAAATTAAATTCTATGTAGCATGGACTATTTATTAAAAGATAAGTGATAAAAAGTGATCATTTGGAAACACATAATTTTAAAACTCAACAGAACCACAGCAATGGCTTAGAACTTGGACTTACAGAAGAATTTGGGAGGAAAGGAGTATTTCATGTAAAGCAAATACAAGACAAGGCCAAGGCCTAAGTAAGCGATTCCACTGGCAAAAATACAGAGATCCACCTGTAGATTCAGGCAGTCCATCCCTTCCACAGACAGTGAAAGAACAAGTAACCAAAGATGCCAGCTGCCCCACCATCCTCATCCTGTATATCAAAAAGGAAAGCACTAGAACACAAGGGGCCAGATGATTGCAACATGAGCTGAAGACAGACAGTTGCTGGGGAGCCAATTCTAGACTGCAGCTGAGAAGTTTTATATCCGGCAGCTCTGTTCTGAGCTGGCAGGGCGGGAAGCCACACACCTCATCAGGATCCAGAAAGTGACAAGAAACTGTCCGTGACAGCCTTCCAGGGGAGTTGTGGAGGAGATTGGGAGATGACTCCAGGCAGCTTCTCACACTTCTCATTCTCCAGTGTTCCAGGAGGGTCCCAAAGCTTTCTTTCAAGACTCACATTAGCCACTCAAGCCTTTGCCTGCATGGCCTATGTGGGTACATGCAAAGTCACCAGGTTGTCATGATGGAGCCCAGCACATTTTACATTTTATTGTTGACTTTGTTTAAAACTGTTCATGTGTGGTGACAATGAAAAGCAAACCACATTTTACGCCATTTTATTACTTAGGTCACAGGCCCTACTGGCACATAGCACTCTGTTTCCAGGTTCTGGTAAATCTTCCCGTCTCCTTTCTAGGTCAAGGGAAATAATGGTGTTCCTGCTGTTGCTTGCCCTGGGACTCCACACACTTTGTGGTATCCCTGCCCATACCATTGTAAAAAGTCTCTTTATTAACTCTCCTCAAATTACCTAACTTGAGAATGCCATCTGTTTTCCTAAAGTGGTGTGAAATATGGCCCCAAGAAACAGATCCCCCAAATAGGATTCCAGATTGGATTTCTCATCTATATGAGGAGCACAAAGTTCCTGATCTGAGAAAAATGGTGAAGGACTTACACAGACTCACTCCCTCAGGGCTTCAGCATCAGAGCAATAGTTGGAAGGCCACCAGTGGCATACAGGGACAAATTGAAGTGTCTGTCATGGGGGCAAGTGCTGGGAGACAGCTTCCTCCCAGACAAAACTCCAGAGGCCAGCAGCATTGTCCCCTCTCTGAGCCCTTCTACGCAGAGAGCTACAAAGCAGTGACAGAGGTTGCCCACCCTGGTGATTACCTAAAGCTCTGCCCCACCCAACTTACTAGTGGGCTTTTCTACAATACGTCATGCTACTAAAAGAGGGAGTTAAAGCGGCTCTACCTAATACATAGAAACAAACACAGGAATGCTGCCAAAATGAGGAGACAAAGAAATATGGCCCAAATGAAAGAATAGGACAAAACATCAGAAAAAGAACTAAACAAAATGGAGATAAGCAATCTATCAGATGCACAGTTCAAAACACTGATTATTAGGATGCTCAAGGAACTCATTGGTTAATTCAACAGCATAAAAAAGACCCAGGTAGAAATCAAGATTACACTAAGTGAAATAAAGAAAAAATTGCAGGTAACCAACAGTGGAGTGGATGAAGCTGAGAATCAAATCAATGATTTGGAACATAAGGAAGAAAAAAGCATTCGATCAGAACAGCAAGAAGAAAAAAGAATTAAAAAAAAAAAATGAAGCCCTGGCTGGTGTAGCTCAGTGGATTGAGCGCGGGCCTGTGAACCAAGGGATCACGGTTTGATTCCCAGTCAGGGCACATGCTTGGGTTGCGGGCCAGTTCCCGGCAAGGGACGCACGAGAGGCAACCATACATTGATATGTCTCTCCCTCTCTCCCTCTCTCCTTCCCTTCCCCTCTAAAGATAAATAAATAAAATGTTAAAAAAAATTAAGATAGGCTAAGAAGCCTCTGGGATATCTTCAAATGTACCAACATTTGAATTATAGGGATATCATAGGGAAAAGAGAAAGAGTAAGAAATTGAAAACTTATTTGAAAACATAATGAAAGAAAATTTCCCTAATTTGGTGAAGGAAATAGACAGTCCAGGAAGCACACAGAGTCCCAAAGAGGACCATACCAAGACACATCATAATTAAAATGCCAAAGGTTAAAGATAAAGAGAGAATCTTAAAGCAGCAAGAAAAAAGCAGACAGTTACCTACAAACGAGTTCCCATAAGACTGTCAGCTGATTTCTCAAAAGAAACTTTGCAGGCTAGAAGGAACAGGCAAGAAGTATTCAAAGTGATGAAAAGCAAGGACCTACAACCTAGATTACTCTATCCAGCAAAGCTATCATTTGGAATTGAAGGACAGATAAAGAGCTTCCCAGACAAGGCAAAGCTAAAGGAGTTCATCATCACCAAGCCCTTATTATATGAAATGTCAAAGGGACTTATTTAAGAAAAAAGAGAAGATCAAAACAATGAATATTAAAATGGCAATAAATTTATAACTATCAACAATTGAATCTAAAAAACAAACTAAGCAAACAACCAGAACAGAAACAGAATCGTAGATATGGAGATCATTTGGAGGCTTATCAGTTGGGAGGTGGAAGTGGTAGAATGGAGGAAAAGTTTCAGAGATTAAGAAGTACAAATTGGTAGGTACAGAATAGAGAGGGCGATGTTAAGAACAGGGTAGGAAATTGAGAAACCAAAGAAGTTATATGCCTGACCCACAGTCATGAACTAGGGGGAAAGTAAAAGGGAATGGAGAAGAGATAAGGGAGGAAAATTGGGACAACAGCATAATCAATAAAGTATACTTTTTAAAAAATGGAAGAAAGAACTCGAGCAACTCATAGGGTACCATCTCTTGAGCAGAATGGCTAGCTATTTACATCAACCCCTTTCATCATGGAAGGGGCAGTTATTCCTCCTTCCTGGGATTAGAATGATTACATTATATAAAGTGATCAGAATAAGCAAATCCATAGAGAAAAAACACAGACTAGTGGTTGCCAGGGGCTGGGGGAGAGAAGGATGAGGAGTGACTGCTAACAGGTATGGGGTTCCATGTTGTGGTGATGAAATTCTGGAATTAGATGTGATGGTTAAAACTTTATGAATATACTAAAACCATTGAATTGTATGTTTTAAAATAAATAAACATTAAATAATAGTGATAACACCAAATGCTGGTGAGGTTTCAGAGAAACTCATATATTGCTGGGGACTGTAGGAAATAGTACATCCATTTCCACCCTAGAAAACAGTGGGCAGTTTCTTATGAAAGTGAATGTGCAACTACCATTTGACGCAATAATTTGATACGTGGGCATTTATCCCAGAGATATAAAAACTTATGTTCACTCAAACACCCATAAATGAATGTTTATAGAAGCTTTGTTTGCAACAACCAAAAACTGGAAACAACCCCAGAGGTTCTTAAACAGGTGAATAGTTAAACATACTGCTCAGCAATGAAAAAGAATGAATGAATTGATACATGCAATAACCTTGATAAATCTCCAGAGAATTGAGTTGAATGAAAAAAGCCAATCCCAAAAGATTATGGACTGTAAGATTCTATTTGTGTAACATTCTTAAAATGACATTATGGAAATGGAGAACAGAATGGTGGTTACCAGTGACTAGGGAGAGATGAAGGCAGGAAGGAAGTGGGTGTGGCTATAAAAGGGCAACATGAGGGTTCCTTACAGTGATGGAAACCTTCTGTATCTTGTTTCAATGTCTGTATATTGGTTGTGATATTGTACTATAGTTTTAAGAGATATTACCATTGGGTAAAATGGGTGAAGAGCACATTAAACAGATCCCTTTGGATTATTTGTACAACTGCATTTTTATCTATGATTATTAAAATAAAAGTTTAATTAACAAACTAGGTCACAACAAGAAGACCACCAGACATCTATTACAATGTTAAAAATTCAGAACACTGACAACAGCAAATGCTGATGAGAATGTGGAAGAACAGGAACTCTCATTCTTTGCTGGTGGGAATGCAAAATGGCGCAGCTATTTTGGAAGACAGTTTGATGATTTCTACAACACTAAACATACTCTTACTTATGATCAAGCTACTGTGCTCCTTGGTACTATCACCTGATGGTA
The DNA here is from genome assembly GCA_004027475.1 of Anoura caudifer. Classification (NCBI taxonomy): domain Eukaryota; kingdom Metazoa; phylum Chordata; class Mammalia; order Chiroptera; family Phyllostomidae; genus Anoura; species Anoura caudifer. The sequence goes on from PVKU01002712.1 coordinate 205,097, forward strand.
ATTGGTACCAATTGACACCAACAGAAATCCCCAGTGTAGGGTGTGGTGAAGAAGGAAACTTTATTCAGTGACAAACAGCTCAATTGTGATACAGCACAGCTGTGGAACAGCACGACTGTAGAACAGCTCTGGAGCTAGGCCCCACTCCACATAGACAGCTCTGTTCTGCATCTTTTTTTTTTTTTTTTTCAGGTTAGCTCTTTATTTTATTTATTATTGTTCATGCTATTACAGTTGTCTCCACTTTTGCATCTGGATGGTCTGTTCTGTTCCACTCTTCTCTGACCAGACATCGGTCCCTGTTTCAGTTCAGCCAGGAGACTTAGTCTTCAGTTTTTGGTAGAAAGGCAAAGTGTGTTCTCTGAGCTGACTTACACGAACAGGAGTCCCTGCCCTTGTCCATTATTGACCTGTTCTCATACAAATGAGGAATCCAAATTCTTGCAGTTTGATTGGTCTAAAAGGCACTGTCCTGATTGGTCAGAATAGAGCAACTCTGATTGGCCTGAGTGGCACAGCTCTGATTGGATGGGAAGAGCCTCAGTCCTACTGGTTCACATAGGATTCCAGGAACTCCTTTATCAACGCTGTCGCAGATGGCAGACACACAGTGCAGGCAGGTGGTTCTGTGCTGGCTTTTCCACGCAGTGCAGTTTGTGTGAGAGTCCTTGTGCAGAAATGGCTGCTAGGCTCTGTTTTTCTAAATTGAGCCTAGTTAGACAATAGGAGCCCTTCTTAGTAGGTGCCTTTCCCCACCTAGCCTCCCCACCACAGTTCAGAGTATTTATCCAAAGAAATTGAAAGCTTATGTTCACACAAACACCTGCACATGGATGTTTTTAGAAGCTTTATTAATAATTGCCCAAACTGAGAAGAAACCAAAATATCATTAAATGAGTAAATGGCCTAAATAAACTAAATAAACTATCTTCCCATAATTATTCAGAGCTAAAACTGAATGAGTTATTGAGCCATGAAAAGACATGAAAGAAACTCACATGCCTATTTCTGAGTGACAAAAGCCACTGTGAAAAGGCTATATACTATATGAGTCTGACTATATGACAAGCTGGAAAAGACAAAACAAGGAAACAGTAAAAAGATTAGTGGCTGCCAGGTGTTACAGGGTTGGAGGGATAACTAAGCAGAGCACAGAGGAATTTTAGGTCAGTGATACTATAAAGGTGGACACACGTAATTATACACTTGTCCAAACCCACAGGATGTACACCACCAAAGTGAACCCTAATGTGTACTGTGGACTTCGGATTATAATGGCTTGTCAGTGCAGGTTCATTAGTTGTAACAAATGCACCGCTCTGGCGAGGATGCTGGCAATGGGGAAGGTTTTGCCACGACGGGGTCATGTACATAGGAAACCTCTGTACCTTCTGCTTAGTTTGCCTGAAACTGCTTTAAAAAGGTGTGTTTTTTAAAAAGAAAAAAGATAAAACAATTAAGACACTAGAATGAAACAGGAATATTATAAAACCTCAGAGTGGGAAAAGCAGGACACAAAATATAAAGGCCTCCAAAGAAAAAAAGTATAAATTTGATTCATAAATGTTTTAAGTTTCTACCTGGAAAAGTCAAAAGATAAATAATAAACTGGACCTAATATTTGTAAAAATATGATACAAAATTCCAAATCCACATTATATGGAAAGGTTGTATCACTAATACAAAGCAAACCATAGAGAACTAAACATGAACGTCTGTTCATGAAGTAAAAGAAGTAAAAACGTAAGTATGAAAAGAAGTCCAATTTCACTCATAATTAAAGAATTATATATTAAAACAATAACTAAATAGTATATTTCATCTATCATATTGGCCAAAATGTAAAAGTTTGCTAAAATACGGCATGTTCAAAAGTGTGGAAAAAAAACTGGCACAATTGAAAACTTGTGTCTACACTAAACCCGTACACAGGTGTTTACAGCAGCCTTATTCATAATGACCAAATCTTGGAAGCAACCAACATGTCCTTCAATAAACTGAAAAAATTGTGGGGTATTATACGATGTAATACTATTTAGCAGTAAAAGAAATGAGCTATCCAGCCATGAAAATACATGGAGGGATCTTAAATACCTACTGCTAAGTGAAATAATCCAATTTGAAAAGTCTGTACACTGTATGCATCTACCTATGTTGTGTGAAATTCTGGAAAAGGCAAAAGCATAGAGACTGTAAAAATATCAGTGCTGCCAGGGGTTGGAGGCGTGGGGTAAGAAGAGGGAGAGGTGAACAGTTGGAGCCCAAGGGATGTTTAGGATAGTGAAACTACTGTGTATGACGCCATCATGGTGGGTACATGTCATTATGCATTTGTCAAAAACCATGGAGTACACAGCGCAGAGTAAGCCTTAATGGAAATGAAGGACTTACACCCATATAAACAAGCAAAAAAGAAATAAGTGAGGATGACTTTACTACCAGTCCAGGTCACAGTCCCTCACTGATACTCCAAAAATACTTAACAACAAAGGAAAAGAAATATCTTAACATGTCACTCACCTTTCAAAGGAGGCAAACCTATATCCAAATGAAAGTAGTTTCGATACAAGCTCTACTTTTCTATGCTATTCAGACAGAAAACTCAGATTCTCTTAAAGAGTAATAAAGGCCATATACCCTGAACATTCACGTTTATGGGCAATCATTCAAAACGAGCTACATATATAGATTGCACAGTCTCTTAACTCATAAAATGAGTGATTTTAACTAATTTATTCAAGTAAAATCAAAGCTTAAACATCTTAAAGATTAGACCTTCATAACTTTTAAAATTAATTAATGAAAGAAAGCTACAAACTCCTGAACCAAAATTTTATTTTAAATTTTAAAGCATATCAGTGCATATGAAAAATTTTCATAACATATGACATAAAGATGTTAGCACATTGAACAATAGGAAATATTTTTATACAACCTTTGAATCATTAATATGCTTATTTCACCTCTGAATATATGCCAAGTTCTCCTAAGTCACCTTTGTCATGGAACATCAAGTAGATTTAAAATTTTTATATTATTGTTTAATAACTTTCTAATAAGGTTTTGAACTTCTAGTCGACTTACACATAATATTTTTTTCAATATATTGTTTACTATAATAGCTTTTTCTCTCATCTCCGATGGAACATATCTAGTATCTAAATACTGAGATAACTTTGATCTAGAATTATACAGCGTGTTAATAACAGTTTCAACGTCATCAGTTTCTAAACTGTTTTGCCCTAGTGGTAATAACTGGGACCTATACATCTTGCTTAATCTGTGCTCTGCCGCTGCTGCTACAGCGAGGCTGCGTTTCAGGTGCTCTCTGACGGCTTGAATGTCTGCTCTGTATTCCGGCTTGAGGCTCTCAGCAAGAGGTACCTGATGTACTTTTGAACTAATATCTGAAATTTTTTTCAAAATTTCTTCATTACCCAAAACGAGTGGGTGTTTTTCAAATGTTTGTGTTTCATATTCGCCTAAGAGCTGAGGAACATCTTCTAGTTCCGTGGAAGTATCCCAGTCAGTGCTCCTACTTGAAGGGCTGGTGACGTATGGCCACAACATCGGTGCCTCGGTTTGTTTGACTTTTGGTTCTGGCTCCGGCTCTGGCTCTGGCTCTTCTTTTTCAATATAAGGCTCCTTTGCACGTAAAACAACGGAAATATTGCTTGGTTTAATAGACCAGAATGCTGTACTTTTGGTATGTTTTTTCCTCCTTTGTTCCAGTGAGAAGCTTCTGGTCGGGAAACTTGTAATTTTATCACTCACAGGGGTGGTTACAACATCCTCAGTTGAAGCTTTGTCAGGTGTAATTATCGCCTTAAGTTTTGGTTTCATAGAGTAAACATTATTTGGAGACTCTGATTTTTTCTCACTGGCTGGCTCCCTAGTGGGAACACTTAGTAGTAGGTTCTGTAAAACTTGTACATAATGATTCACATTTTTTTCTTCATCAGAAGTCACAGTTTTGCCTTAAGGGAAGAACAAGCAAACAATAAGAATCATTTATTATGATACAATGACATATTGACAAAATATACCCAAATTTACTTCATGTGATATCACTTAAAAGTTAAGGTAAAGCCCTGGCTGGGTGGCTTAGTTGGTTGGAGTGTCATCCCATACACATAAAGGTTGTGGCCTGGTCAGGGCACATACTGAAGTTGGAGGTTCGATACACAGTCAGGGCCAGTACACTAAAAAGCCTGTTCATGACCGTGTATCAACACCCTACCTTGTACCTTGCTTTGCCTCATTTCTTCATGCACCATTTGTCTTTACATTGTTCTCTTGTTAAATCCATCCTCTCCCCACACACTTCCCATCTCCTACTTTTGTCCCCCTAAAATATCTACATGTTTCATATAGACCTTCCCAGTTCTACTAATCAGAACTGCTCTTGCAAATCAACTTGGTCTTTATAAAAATGTTTGCAGGCAAGGTAGTAAAAGAGAATCAAGCCTCAAGTACCCTCACAAATGGCCCTGGCCACTGTAAACACATGCTTTATCCCAGTTTTCAGGAGAAGCTAGAAAGATGAACAAACTTCAAACTCTTACAAAGACCAGGCTACTCTGCTAGAAGTTGTGTTATTAAACTTTGACTGTTTGTAGCCTATACTGGTGTACTTTATAATATCTCTATAGAGCCAGGCACTATATACTACGGCCTTTGAATGTGCTTTTATAAAGAGGGAAAGGAAGGTACTTAGAAAGGACGAGTAATTTGCCTAAAATGATATCCAACTTGTCAGTGGCAGGAATGGGATTCAAACACATGCTGTCTTGCTTCAAAGCAGGTACATGCAATGACTACACAGTGTTGTCATAAAAAGGTGACACAAGGATGCAGGCAAAACAGCAGGTCTGTAGTGATAGGGTTGTCTGGGAAGAACACAACTCTATTTTAAAATACATGAGAACATTAAAATATAATCAATCAACAAATAAAATGAGATTTTCAAAATATACAAAAGTTTGCTCTACTGAAACTGGACCAGTTACCTTTGATATATTAAGATGCATTTTGAAATATGAAAAAATACCTGATCCAAATTTAATATATTTTCTTACTATAATATAGGGGCAGGGACTTCCAGCCAAGATGGAGGCGTAGGTGGACACACTGTGCCTCCTCTCACAACCAAAATTAAGGACAACAAAGATTTAGAAACAAGAAAACAACCAGAACTCACAGAAAATTGAACTGTACAAAAGTCCAACAACTATTCATCCAGACTGGTAAGAGGGGCGGAGTCGGGGCAGGAAAAAGTGGAGGTGTGGACCAGGCACTCAGGCAGCAGCAGCTAGCAGACCCCAGGTGCACAGGTGGCAGCTAGCAGATCCCAGGGGCACAGCCGGTGGCTAGCAGACCCCGGGCACGGAGGGGCAACTGTGCAGACCCAGTGAGGCCGCGCAAGGCGGCTGGCTGAACAGGTGGTCCCACATTCTCTCATAGATAATCCAGGCAAAGGGGAAGTGGCAGAAGGGACTGGAATCCGAGAGAGAGTAGAGCAAGCACCATTATTCCCTCTTGGACCCTGCCCCCACATACAGCATCACTACCCAGTGACTGGGCTGCCCCACCCTGGGAAACACCTAAGGCTTCACCCCTCACTATGTAACAGCCGTGACTAGACCCCCCCCCAAAAAAAAACCTAGAAACAAAAATGGCTCAAACCAGAGAACAAATCAAAGCCCCAGAGCCAATTTATCTAAGTGATGAAGAGATAGCCAACCTATCAGATGAACAATTCAAAGCCCTGGTGATCAGGATGCTCACAGAATTGGTTGATTTTGCTCACAAATTAGATAAACAAATGAAGACTACAATAAGTAAAATGAAGGAAAATGCACAGGGAACCAAAGCGATGGGAGGAAAACTAGGACTCAAATCAATGGAGTGGACCAGAAGGAAGAAACAAACATCCAAGCAGAAAAGAAGGAAGAAACAAGAATTCAAAAAAATGAGGAGAGGCTTAGGAACATCCAGGACATCTTTAAACGTCCCAACATCCAAATTATAGGGGTACCAGAAGGGGAAGAGGAAGACCAACAAGTGGAAAACTTGCTTGAACAAATAATAAAGGAGAACTTCCCCAATCTGGCAAAGGAAATAGACTTCCAGGAAGTCCAGGAAGCTCAGAGAGTCCCAAAGAAGGTGGGTCCAAGGAGGAACACACCAAGGCACATAATAATTACATTAGCCAAGATTCAAATGAAGGAGAGAATTCTAGAAGCAGCAAGGGATAAGGGGACAGTCACCTACAAAGGAGTTTCCATCAGACTGTCAGCTGATTTCTCAAAAGAGACCTTCCAGGCAAGAAGGGGCTGGAAAGAAGTATTCCAAGTCATGAAAGGCAAGGACCTACATCCAAGATTGCTCTATCCAGTGAAGCTGTCATTTAGAATGGAAGGGAAGATAAAGCACTTCTCAGATAAGGTCAAGTTAAAGGAGTTCATCATCACCAAGCCCTTATTATATGAAATGTTAAAGGGACTTATCTAAGAAAAAGAAGATAAAAAATATGAACAGTAAAAAGACAGCAGACTCACAGATATTAACAACCACACCTAAAACAAAAGCCAGCTAAGCAGACCACTACAACAGGAGCAGAAACACAGAAATGGAGATCACATGGAGGTTTAGCAATAGGGGAGTGGGAGGAGGAAAGAGGGGAACAAGGTACAGAGAACAAGTAGCACAGACGGTGGGTAGAAAATAGACAGGGGGAGGGCAAGAATAGTGTGGGAAAAGTAGAAGCTAAAGAATTTATGACACATGGACATGAACTAAAGGGGGGGAATGTGGGTGGGAGGGGGTGTGCAGGGTGTAGGGTAATGAAGGGGGGAAAATGGGACAACTGTAATAGCATAATCAATAAAATATATTTAAAAAAGAAAAAAA